>CAWUFW010008200.1:600000-918149 GCA_963921515.1 Calotriton arnoldi | reverse complement strand
TAGAGAATGAATGAGCAACGGCGGATCTGAGTAACCGCACCTCCCTGCTTTATTCCTTTTCTTATTTAAGAAATTGTAATGGATAGTATGATTGGGTGTGCACATACAGCTCCTGCACCTGCCGTTGTTGGATGCCAGCTGCCAAGCAGAGAGAAAGCTGTGAAAATAGTGGAGCGGTGCACTACCAAAGAGTTTTCTTCAATAAATCCAAATGTTCATTTTGTATAGTGGTTTATCAATCCTTTATTTTCAATATCAAAATGTGCAAATTCCAGGCAACGCGTTTCGTTCATACATAAAATGAACTTCTTCAGGGCTGAAAGTTATAATACATAAAAGAAAACATAAGTATAAAAAATATATATACATATGGTGTATTCACACAATATGCTTTTACTTTAAAAACGAGAGAGAAACTATATACAAAGGCAAAGGTTATTTCTTTAGAAGGTGACTCTAAACACAAGAAAGGAAACCTAATGGGGGTGGGAAAAATACAAAACAAAAATGGAAATTCATGGTCGACAATATGTCACTTCAAGTTGAAGAAAAAACAGACAAAATAGGGTGAAGGGGAAAAAGAAAATGGGGGCGGAAGAGTAGGGGTTGAAGACAAGAATAGAGGGAGGAAAAAACATGGAAATATAAAAATATAAATATATATATATATAAAAAGGGCAGACATTAACAATCTTATACATATTTTGTAATGTAATGTCCAGTGAGCATTTGGTCTGTAAATAGATATGTAAATCAAAATAGATCAGTATCAGTTGTTAATTAATAGCAACAATGGTGTCAGGAGCTATTGTCACTAGTGGGTCTATACAGTTCACCCTAAGCGTAGCTCATAGTGTCCAAGTAAACAAGTAACAGTTAGTCCAGGGCCTAAGTAACAGCACATGATTGGAGAAACCTTTGAGCCATACAAATACGAGAAAAGAAGACCAAAATAAAACAGAGAAAAGGCACTACATGTACCTACCAAATGGTGATGTGAAGAAGACGCAGGAACACAGAGGCAATGAAGAGCCCTTGATCTGAGATATTTCAAATTCCTGCTGTCGACGCACAAGTATTTAAATTTTAAAGGCTACCATGATAAGTGCCTGATGGTTGTATCTCTAAGAAAGTAAAAGAAAATGTATTAAAAAACAAGGAGCGACATAGTGCGTAGACACTAAAGATTTATAGGGAATAAGCACCGGTACCAGAGAAATAATATGAATATATACAGGCACCAAAAAAGTGGCATGACATTGAGGTCATAATAGTTAAAGAAAAAGAAAAAGAAAAAGAAAAAACTGTGTCCAAGTGAAGGACGGCTTGCTGGCTGGGCAATAGAAGAGGATGGCAGTGAAAGGCATGTAACAATAAACCTATGGAAGGAGAGCAGACCCACTTGGCAAGCTTCATGATCAAAAACATGAAAAGCTGGTGAAGTAGTAAGATTAAAACATTACAAAGCGGTCTCCTGAATATATGCGTAGAAGCGCCAATTATACCAAAGGTATAAATAAAACAGTGACTCGCTGCAATCACCTATTTAAAGGCAATACAATCTAAAAGAGACTAAATGCTTGGGCTTGTAGTGATGTACAAATCACATCCACGTGGTTGCATTATTTGCAACCCAAAAGACAAACTTAAAGGAACAGTGAATAAATAAAGTGAAAGAGTTCCTTGAGTATAAACAAGCTGCTAAGATGAAAGCTAAGTAACAAATTAAATAATATGAAAATCACATTACAATGAATGCTCTGTAAATCATTCTTAGGCATAAGTTAAAGAAATAGAATAACAGAGTTATTAAACTAAAAGGAAGAAAATCATAAAAACTAAGGTTGAAAAACAAGCACCATAGCCAGAAACTAGTCATAGTAGCCAAGAGGTTCTTACAAGAACAGGTAGAGATCTAAATACCTGGGGACACAGTCCTGTTAATATCGTCCGGTCGGCAGTCAGTGTTGAACTGGCCGGTCCCACTTCCTGGTTAATATAAGCACCATGAGAATGGGCGGGAAAGTAATCGGTGAAAGAACACCGAAGAAAGACTATAATGGAAGAACGGTGGCCAGCAGAAATGAGGATGAATCCGCTTTTCCAATAGGTGATAAGGCTGGGGGAAGTGTCAGCACAAGTGTGTGACATGTAAACAGAGGAGAGAGGTAGTGTCAGCACAAGAAATAAATAGCAAATAGGTTGCTCAAACCTTCCTTATTACAGAAAAAGAGAGTCAGCACAAGTCATGGTTGAAATAATGTAATTAATAGCCAATATAGGAAAGAAAAAAATGAAAAAATGAAGTATCGAGAGAAATACAAAAAGAATGAAAAGATCAATAAGAGAGTGGCGGCTATTTCATGAATTAAGCCGTCAAAAATAGTGAAGCGCGTTCCGCATAATTTTAGCACAAAATAGTGCATTGAGAGATATTTAATAAAAAAGAGGCAGTATATTCAGCAAAAGAGAGATGGTAGTGCCTCAGGTCAAACCTGTTACGGCGATAAAAATAGGGGAAGTACATTGCAGTGTGTGCTAGGTGGCGATATTGGTCTCAGCCTATCATGAAAAAATAGGATTGTTTCAAAACTAAATAGCAAACAAATGGTAGTGGGAGTCAAGGGAGATCCTGGTCCAAGCAAACCAGTTAATTAATGAGAGAAGGTCAGTGACGCGTGGGGATATGAAGCTATAAAGTACGGCTAGAGTAGAATGTTTTGACAGAAAGAATTAAGAATTAACATGCTTAGAACTATAGTTGAAGTGGGATGATATAATAGGGAGGGTTAAAGATTCACTGGCAAAACGGGGCTGAGAGGTCTTTGACGGGCATCCACCGTGGTAAGATTGGTCTATCCTAGAAAATAATGAAACTCATTATCGGTATTATGCCCTTTGTTCACCGCGTCCAATCTACATATCCATTTAGCCTCCGTTTGTCGTAGAGTCAGATCCCTGTCTCCCCCTTGTGTTTAATGGAATATGGTCGATGCCCAAAAAACTGAATGTGGGGGACTTCTGGTGAGTTGTACGATAATGTTCAGTCATGGGGTATCTTTCATCACCATTGATGACTGCTCTGAGATGTTCCTGAATCCTGATCTTAAAACCACGTATAGTACTACCCACGTAAATCACCAGCACTGGGGCAGTCTCCTCCTTCAGCTTCCTTGGTTTCTCTCCTTGACAAAGGTCCGTCTTGATTCCCAGAAGTGATCTAAAGTTCTGTGGTCTGGGCCCCAATATTTATACCAGTAAATCCCTTTGTTCTCTGGAGGCAGAGAGTGTCTGTGCCCAGCCAAAACCAGTTCTTTCCTCCCTGGTGCAGCTTCCTGGCAGGAGGTGGAGACAGCATTGTTGAAAGCAGACCTGGCCCAGGTAGCTGAAAGGAAATCTCCTCCCCCTACTCTCTATTCTAAGAGGGTTCAGGTCAGTGAAAGGAAATCTCCGCCCCCTACTCTCTATTCTATGAGGGATCAGGTTGGTGAAAGGAAATCTCCTCCCCCTACTCTCAATTCAGTGCAGGTCCTATTCAGCCCAGCCCTGACCCAGACTGCTGGAGCCAAGGCCCTCTCCAGCCCCCTGTCACTCACAAACCAGACATGGAATACACAAACCTAGCAGAGGCATGCTGGATGGTTAGGCAAGAAAATACCTACTTTCTAAAAGTGGTATTTTCAAACACAGAATGTAAAAATCACCCACACTAAAAGATGTATTTTAACATTCTGAGTTCAGGCATACTAAACTTTATTTTCCTATCTTGTTCCTAGGGTCAGTTAGGATTATAAGATGTTATAATCAAACTGCCCATTCTGGCCTATGGGAACAGATAGCCTTGCAATAGTGAAAAACGAAATTGGCTGTAATTCACTATTAGGACATGCTACACACATCAGGGCATGTCCTACCATTTACACACAATGCACCTTGCCCTTGGGCCTACCTTAGGGGTGACTAATATGTAGAAAAGGGAAGGTTTAGGGACTGGCAAGTGGGTGCACTTGCCAAGTCGACATGGCAGTCCCAGACTGCACACAGGCTCTGCAATCGCAGGTCTGAGCCATATTTTACAATCTGCTTCTGTGGGTGGCACAATCAGTGCTGCAAGCCCACCAGCAGCATTTGATCTACAGGCCCTGGGCACACATGGTGCACTGTACTAGGGTCTGACAAGTAAATCAAATAAGCCAATCATGGAGTCACTAATCCATTACACAATTTACAATAGGGAGCACTTGCACTTTGGCACTGAATAGCAGTGGCAAAGTGTCCAAAGCATCTAGACCAGCAAAAACATAGTAAAAACACAGGAGACAACAGCAAATAAATGGAAGGGAGACCCACGCCAATGGTGCCAGGTCTAACACCTACTCCTAAAAGTGTACCCAAGCTTGGGGATTTGGTATCCTTAGACACAGATGCAGTCGCCCTTGGGGACTCCAGAAATCCCTTTATCAAGGAACTTGGCAAGTTTGTTTTCACCTTTACTTCCCTAGATAACGCCAAAGCATCCATAAAAAAGATTTTTGCTACTAAGGTTTTCCCTACGGCCTGCATGCTCCTGAACGATGGCACTACATCAAGAGGGTACACTGGCAAGACCAGGCAGCATTCCCGCTCTAGAGGAACAGGAAGAATAAAGTGCAACCGAAGCCTATCCAGAAGCATGTCAAACGCTGGTACCTATTCTGGTAAGTGCTTCTCCCTCATCTCTGATACCTATGAGGGACAGATTCGTGAAGTTTCTTCACAATTGGAAACAACTAACACTGGATGCATGGGTACTCCAGACTATCATGGGTTTTCATATCGCATTTTATGGCTCCAATACACAGTCTGACATACCCTGACACATGGTGTTTTCAGCGGCGCAAATCACTCCTAATGGACTAAGAAGTAGTAGAATTGGAAGCAGAACACACCATCTCAAAGTCCTACTTACATCCAAAGGGTTTCATGAGCACTCTCTTTCGGGTGGAAAAGAAAAACAAAGTTTTCTGAGAATTCAAAGAATGACTGGTTTATCACCGCTTTAAGTTTTTAAGGAATTCACCTCCTCAGAGATATCCTCTGTCTGGGGGACTGGCTTGTACACCTAGATCTCGAGGACGCTCACCTAACAATACCTATCTTCAGACACCATTGCAGATTTCTATGATTCATTTGAGGATAACAAGTCTTCAAATTCACAACCCATTTGGCCTTTCGTTGGCACTGTGGTGCTTCACAAGGGTCTTCAAACTGGCAATGGATTCCCTCAGGATGTAAGGCATTCACTTCATATTATACTTAGACGATAGTCTCATCATGGATCAGTTAAAGAAGACATTAATCAGCCAGATGATAACCACAGTCTCACTCCTGGTAAACTGGTATTTGTCATCAACAGGAAGAAATACATGATGATTCCTTTTCAACAATTTCCTTCTTGGGATTCATCATAGACTGAGGTAAAGCCATCCTCAATCTTCCTGCAAAAAAGATGGCCAAGATCTGTCAGGAACTAAAGAGAACACTCTCCTCCCTCAGACATATAGCAAGAGTAGTGGGATCACACTTGTTATCAATACAAGCCATCTTCCCTGGTTCCCTACACTACAAGGTCCTCCAGAGAGAGAAAATCTCTCACTTGAACCCAGGTCTCTCTTACTTCGAATCCGTACCACTGCCAGACGAGACAAAGGAGAATATCTGTTGACTCACATGGAGGCATGGAAGGGGGGGCCATATCCAGACCTAATAATCAAATTTGATTCCAGTCAGATAGCTTGAGGTACCAGATGTGGCGGATCATCTACAGGAGGGAAGGGGCCAGATCAGGAAGGCCAGTTGCATATTAACTGCCTGGAGCATCTTGTGGGGTCCTTCGCAATGAAGGAGAAAGTGCAGTATTGCATACTTCTGAAAATAGACAACATCTTGGCAGTGAGATATATAAATCATCTGGGCAGGCCAAGTTCAAAGATCTTCATCGAAATAGCGAAAGGACTTTTGCCAACTTCGCCTTCAAATCAGGTAGATATGACCATGGAATATCTTCCTGGAAGAACAAACATTGTGACAGATTTGAACTTGAGGCATCTTCAGGATTTAAGCATGTTGAAATTGGACCCAACATTGTTCTGTGTTCTAAATCTAGTATTGGGGCCCTTTTTCGGTGGACCTCTTTGCATCCCACTTGGACTATCAAATTACCAAATACCTCAGCTGCAGACTGGACCCAGACGCAATGGGGACTGACACCTTTTCCAGGTTTGAAGTAAGAAGGGATTGCCACTTAAATTTGGAGAGCTCAAGTGTGGTATCCAGTTCTTCTGGAATTTTCCTGGGGTTCACCAATCCATCTACCCCACCATTATCACATAAAGAAGGAATCTGGAAGGACTGCCACACCATCTGGTTGTGGAAGGCAACCCCCACCAGACGACCTGAAGGATTTAAATGGGCAATGGGAAAATCTGGGCCTATTGGAACATGCTCAAAAACTCATCAAGAAAGAGATTGGTCTGAGAACACAACAACGAAGTAATGATCTGCCTGGGAAAGATGGCTAGGTTGGTGTGTGCAACTACACCTGTCTCCTGTGAGATCAGACATCATTCATGCCCTGAAGCTTTTATCTGATCTGGATTTACAAGGATTGGCTTACTGGGCAGTAAACACCTTTTGATCTGCCATTTTGGTGGGACATTTACCCATTGAAGGAACCCAGGTAGGTGAACATCTCTGAGGTATTAGACTCTGTGTTCCTCCAGGGCTGATGTACTCCACGTTGTGGGGTAGAGTACTGAACCTGTTGCTATCGTGGCCACAGAATAATATGAAGGTACTATCTGAGAAACTGGAAATGTTACTATATTTGATTTCCTACAGGAGAGTGTTAGACGTTTGAATCAGAATGTTCACTCCAGATGTAGGTACCTTCTCAATATACAGGAATACCAAAGCATTTACTGAAGGAATTTCATACCCAACATTTAGGGATATTCCTAAATTATGTGTGGTAGAATGCCTGAAAACATAGAGTGTATTGAGCTCAGACTGGCAGGAGAACATCAATTCCTAATGTTTCTCATGAACCATTTCAAAGCAGTCTCTTTTCCTAATACCACAAGTAGGGGCTGCTGGATTATTCAAGAAGCTGTCATTGATATCAATCTCTTTGGAGCCCACTCAGCAAGAGGTGTCATGGCGTGCAAAGCTTTAGGGGTGAGGCTCGAATGCATCCCGAATGCAGTGTATTGGTCCTCAGACTCCACATTCAAAAGTTTTTACTTTAAAGGTGTTGTGAATGTAGCTTCCTTGGTGGTAAATAAGCTTTAAACATGCCTAATTTGTGCATCTGGTGTGACTGCTGATATAGAATGACAAAGTTCCACTAATGTAAAGGAAAGTTACAATTCTATTATGGAGACGTGGTGAAAATTATCCCACCTCACAGATTAATCCATATTCCGTCTCCCAACCCTCATTTGAGAATACTTGGTAGTAAAGTTCAAGATGCAGAGACTGCTAACTTCCTCATTTCATAGTAACATTTTCATGAATTTGAGTAGGTTATAATATTGTTAAGTATGCTCACCAACTTGGCATACTATGTGGATTACAATTTTTTCATAAGTAGTGACAGTAGCTCTTATCTTTGATAGGAAATTAACAGAAGATTGATTAGGGCTGGAAACTTTCAGGACACAATAGTTATCATGTGAAGAAAGAGGAGGAACATGAAACACAGGCATCTCCTGAAGTGAAACAGAGGATTGGTTGGACTTGATGTTTTACTTTCTTATGGTTCTTGGCAAATATAGTTTGTGGTTTTCAACTTTGATATAAGTGCTGCTCGAGGAATTAAAGAAGACAGTAATGCAATACTCGCCTCCGTGTTTAATTTGGCACTGCCTAGCCCAGTCTACCCACCTATCTACCTGACTACTCACCTACCCGTGCCCGGTCCTCTGACCAGGCCTGGCCCTTGGGGACCCAGCTCCAATGATGCCCTGAGGCTCCCAGCCTGGAGCTTCTGCTTCTCTCCTCTGACTTGTATGCCTCCGTTTTCAGGTTCTTTTCGATCCTTCGTCTTTTTGTCTGCTTTTTTTCTCATTCTTGCTTGACTATTTTGCTTTTTACCTCTTTGCCATTTTCCTGTCACTTTTTGCACTCTCACTCTTGCTCAGCTCTTTTGCTTTTTGCCTTTTTTGCCCATTTTCCTCTCACTTTTTCTCAGCTCTTTTGCTTTTTGCCACTGCCGTTTTTTCTCTCATTCTTTGTACTCTCATTGTTGCACAGCACTTTTGCCTCTTAGCCTGTTTCCCACTCACTCCTGCAGACTTTCTCTGCTGTTCTGCCTCTTTTCTTTCTGCTTCTTGACTCCTTTTTTGCCTCCTGTTCTCAATATTTTTCCTGCTTTTGTGCCCTCTGCCACTTCTGTGGCTTTCCTGCCTTTTTCCCTGTGCCATGCTCTCACCTGCTTTCGATACGCTCCTGTCACTCACTCCAGCCCTGCCCACCATCCCCTCTCCTCCTATTTCAGGGATCGTGGCAGGCATGCTGCTGGCAAGTCAAAGGCAAGCCTGCCTACGCCGGTGCACGTCCAGCCGTGCCTAGTACCAGGGGCCCTGGACCTCCACTCACTCACCACATGTTCAGACACTACTCTGCCACAGCCCTTCAAGCCCTGTTTCCCGGTCGCTTCTCTCAACACTGTAGCCGAGTCACCCCAGCCAACACAGAAGGTGCATTCTCCTGCTCAAGCTGCCACTTCTCCTGTGCAGCCACCCACCTGCACCTCCCCCAGCCTCCACCTCCCAATCACCACCTGAAATACACCACACACATGACCACACACCCCACTGCACCCCCCACACACCCCTCAGCCCACCCTGACCTGCCTGCTCCTCAACACCTATCAGTTTGTCAGACAAGCCATTGAAGTCTGGGACATCCTGCACAACCTCTCACCAGACCTTCTCTTCCTGACAAAAACATGGCACACCCCAACATCGGCACCCAACATACTTGTGGCGATCCCCCTGGATAGAAGAACATAAGACAGGACAGAACCAACTGGCACGGGGGAGGAGTAGCCATCATCTTCAAAGAAAACATCCACTGCTTTGTTACGTCCACAAACACAAGTGACAATGTGGAACACCTGGCCTTTAAACTACACATCTTCAACAGATCCACCCTGGGAGGCAACCTTATCTACTGGCTGTCTGGCCTACAGTCTGACTTCAGTAGCTCTATCTTGGACTTCATATCCCCCTGGTGCTCAACTCCAGCTCCTTCATCCTCCTTGACAACTTTAATTAGCACCTAGAAGACATCATCAACCCTAACACCAACAACCTCCTGGAGGATCTGACCACACTCGGACTCACCCAATGAGTAAAGGACTCCAACCATGCTGCAAGGCATCTCCTTGACCCTCATCTTCACTAACTTCAACAACATCACCATGGACAACCCCACCATCCTCACTTGGACTGACCATGCACTTGTCCGCTTCGACTTGCTTTCTTCCAGTGGTGCGGAAAGGCACCCCCTGAAACGACCCAAAGAAACTGGAAGAGGATCCTAGAAGAAGCATGGACCACAGACCTCCAAGCCCACCAACCACAACACTACAATGACCTCTCATGATCCATCACCAACTTCAATACCTGGATCACTTCCTGTGCTGACACCTTAGCCCTGCTCAAAACCACCACCGCCACCAGGATCAGGACTCAAGTGAGCTGGTACATGGAAGAACTTAGACTCACCAAACGCCACTTCAAGCAACTCAAATGCAGATGGAGACAGATCCACTTCGAAACCGGCAAACCGGGCCGGGCTGGCCATAGCAGGCATCGGCATTTCCCCGGGGGGCTGGAAGGGTGGGGGCCAGTTTTGGAGCGGTGGGGGGGCGTTTTTGTTACTGGGAGCCGGTTTTGCACCAGTGCTACAATATTGGCCCTCAGTAACAAAAGCAGCAGTGCTGGGGGCCGGTTTAATTAAGCATTGGTGCTTCACAGTAGCACACTTGCCAACCCCTACCCAGTCCCGCCCCCCCTCCTCCCAGGGGAACTGTCCGATAGAAATGCCAGGGCTGCTATGCGTTCTCAGTCCAGCCCTGCTGACAATCATCTACAAGTCAGCTCTCAGGTTCTACCACCTGGAAATCAGATCCACCAAGCATTCAGCACAGACTAAACCCATTGAAAACAGCACAAACAATGCCAAATAATTGTTTGCCATCGTAAAGGATTTTACCTCGCTCACTGCCAGCTCCACATACATCACCACACCTCAAATAACCAGTCGGGAATGTTTTTGAATAATGACAGAGCATAGAGAAGATGACTTTGGCCGCCTAACTTGCAAATGGAGATGTGAGAGGCTGGCCTGGTATATGATGTCCACTAATGTAAGTGGGCACCTTGCACCAGTCCAGACAACCCTTATGGTGATTTAAGAGGCCTCAGACAACCTTAGAAAGCTATCCAAGTGGTGGTAGCTTTGGAGAGCAGCCTTCAGGCTTAGTCTTGAAGGAGTGTAAAGCAGCTTATTTTACCAGAATGCAATCTTATAGTATAGATTAAATGAAAAGAGAACCACACAGTATTAAACTAGAAATGTTTACGTTTGCACATTGCCCTGTGTAAGTTAGCATTTGCTGCACCATTTTCTATTCAGGCGCCATTTTGAATCATGATCTTTTTTTTTTTGTTTGTTTTTTTGGTGTCCTCATACCACCATTGTATGCAAATTGCAGCCTGCCAGCCATTCTGTACCTCTCCAGGCTTTTTGCGATATCTCAATAGTCCTGCGTACGAGCCCATCCAGTAAACTGGTTGCAAGTTCCATGCAGGTGTAATCATAGGACTAATACAATTAAGCTCTTATTGTGCCATTCCAATTCAGAAAAGCCTCCCAGATCTTAGAAAGCGTATTAGTCTCTAAACCTGTATCCTTTTTACAGGTACTTTTTGCCGCCTGGAACCAGTCTATCCCGAGGGGTGGAACAGCTTCTATCCATTTTTTACAAATTTCTCGCCTAGCAAGGAGAACCAGATAAAAGAGCAGGGCCTGCTTATCCCTAGTAAGGGGCGAACTCGGCTTGTCTTCTACTCCCAACATTATTAATGATAAACTTATTTTTATGTTGGCACAGAGAATTTCATTTATAGCCTTTTCCACTGTGTACCAGTAAACCTTTAACAGAGGGCATTCAAAAACATATATCTGTCATCAGCACACAGCACACCACATCTATGACATCTTGGGGCAACAGCTGTTACAAATTTTGCCAATTTGTATGGTGTCCAATAGAGCCTGTTGACCGTAAAAAAAATGGTTCCTTTTTAAGTTCGATGGTTTAACTACTTTATAAAGCAACTTTAAAGAGAGTTGCCAAAGTTTCTGTGGCTCCGACATCTGCATCGCACCATCCCAAATCTCATAGGGTGCTTTGATTTTCTTCTCTTCAAAAGACAGCAATGTTTAATACCAGTCACTTACTTCCTTCTTTATTGGGGTTTCATTCTGTAGCTTTTTTTCGAACTCCCAAAATCCTTCGGTCTCGTTCCTATTTGCCTCTCCCCAGGACAATAACTGCAAATACTTAAACCTTGAGAGGGATCCCCCTGTCTTTGCCCACAATATTTCCCATGGCACCACCTCTTTCATCATCATGAGATCCCCCCAGAACTCTATTCCTGCCCTCCTAAGTGGGATACTTAATTGATCTTGCAAACATTCTGGCGTGCCTGGTGAATCCCAGATTGGTGCCCCCCCTGAATAGTATCCAATTCCTAGTATGTTCCTTATTCTGACCCACAGAATTAGTGCTGCCTTTAACGTCTTCAGTTTTACTTTTTTTTTTTTTTTTTTGCCCCAAATTTATACAAAAACCCTTTTGCGCCCCACTCTTTAACCATCTCCTCTAGCAGCCCGCCCCACACCCTGTGCCCTGGTGTACATAATAACGCTCTACAGTTCTTAAACTGGAATGCCATGCAATATAGCCTTAGGTCTGGTAATGCCAGCCCTCCTTCTGTCAATTTGCGCTGCAATTACTTCCAGGACATACATGCTACCCTATCTGCCCACACAAAACTGCCCAATTTGCCCTGTATTTTATCTATCAGGCCTCTCGGGAAGGTAAGAGGTATACAATTAAAAAGAAATGTGAGCTTCGGCAATAGCACCATTTTAATAAGATTAACCCTTCCATATAACGTTAGTGGGAGATCCTTCCACCTAGTTAAAACTTTCTTAATATCCTTAGCAACCCTCTCTAGATTATGTTGGGGTATATCCTGCAATGTGTTAAGGATACTAATTCCCAAATACCTAATCTCTCTCTGAATACTCCCCCTCCAATCTGGAATATTCCAGCACATAATCCCAGTTTTTTCCTTATTTACTAGGTATCCTGAATAGGCCCGGTATTCTTCTGCTAATTGTTCTACTCTTGGAATTGTGATAGCGGGATCTGCTGTATAGATGATAAGATCATCCGCATACAAAGCGATTTTGTTTCCAAATGCTCCCACACGGAAAGCCATTACCTGGTCATCTTGACGGAGCGCCTGGGCGAATGGCTCAATATATATATTGAACAACAAAGGAGAAATGGGGCAGCCCTGTACCCTCTAAAGATCATAAAACTCTTAGTAAGAGCGCCATTAAGGAAAATCCTAGCCGTGGAGCGATGATATAGGGCTTTTAGTGTAGTTAAAAAAGAGGGCCCAAACCCCATAATCTCCAGTACTGCCCATAAATACTCCCAGCAGACTCGGTCAAAAGCCTTGGCGACGTCCAATGTGACCACCGCCAAAGGAACCGACCTCGATGTAGCTATATCGATACATCCAATTAATTGCTGGGTCAATTCATGCATTTGTCTCCCAGGGATAAACCCCTTTTGGTCTTCATGTATCAGCGGAGATACAACTCTGGACAGCCTCCCTGCTAAGATGCTGATAAAGATTTTGTAATCTTCATTTAGCAGGGATATTGGCCGATACGATTCCGCCTTTACCGGGTCCTTAGCAGGTTTTAAAATCAGAACTATAGAGGCCTCCCTCCAGGATTCTGGGACCTGTACCTCCCCCCTGTAAATCATATTAAACAGACTTTCCCAAACAGGCAATATTTCTTCTGTTACCATTTTATATACTTCTGATGGAACAGCATCGAGCCCCGCCGCCTTCCCATTTTTAGATCTTTTAATTGCACCCCTACTCTCTTCTTGCGTAATTGGGGCTTCCATCATTTCCTTCCCTTCCTCATTCATTACAGGAAGGCCAAGCGAGCTAAGCCAGCTTCTTAACTTTGGAGAATCAAGAATGATATTTTCCTTATAGAGCTGCGAAAACAGCGCTGCTATATGTTCCTGCATAGTTTCCCAGCTGTCCAGCTTCACCCCTGAATCACTTCTCAGCTCCTTTATATCATTTCTTGATCTTTCTACTCTGGCTTTCCAAGCTAACAAGGCTCCTGCTTTCTCGCCATACTCGAATTCCTTCATATTCGCTGCTTGCCATCTTGCCTTACACTTTCGTTCCAGCCTGATTTTAAATTCTAATTGGACCTCTTCTAACCTCCTTTCGGTCTTCTCCCTTTCCTCTCCCGCGCTTATGGTGTGCAAAACCTCCTCTAGAATCCCAACTTCCTTTTCCAAATTCATTAGTTCTGCCCTGTTTTCTCGGTTTTTGCACAGGTGAGGCTTTTAGGATCCCCGCATATATGCCTTAAAGGCATCCCATACAATTCCTGGAGAGGCAGTATCTTTGTTGTTGTCAAAATACTCTGTTGCTGCTTTTTCAGAGCTATCTCCACCCCCTCTTCTAGAAGCAGGGCACGCTTTAGCGCCCATCTCTTAGGTGGTTGTGGTCCTAGAGCTTGTAAGGTTATTATTACAGCTGAATGATCTGAAATGTGGGCAGGGAGATGTTCGATCTTTTTAATATTCGTTATGAAGCATCTATCAACTAAAAAATAATCTAATCTAGAAAAGTGATGGTGCTTTTTACTGTGATACGTGTACCCCCTCATCCTCCCTTTCAAAAATCTCCACACATCTAATAAATCGAGATCCCGTATCATACTTTTCAAGGCGTTCCTCATTCTAGGGACATATGCACTCTCCCTCCTTGTTGAGCGATCTAATGCAGGATCCATCAGTACATTAAAGTCCCCACCCACAATTGCAGGAGCTGGAATTCCCGCCAGCCTCAATTCTAAATCTACAATGTACTGTGGATTATCCTCATTGGGCCCATAGAACCCCACACATAAAAAATCCCTATCCGCCCACTTCAAACGAGCTAGGGCCCATCTGCCCGAGCTATCCGTGCTCGACTCCTTAAATTCTATCCCACATCCACTCCTAACTAGAATTGCCACCCCCTTACAACATTGTGGTTGATCTGAAGCGATGAAATTTTGAACCCACCCACACCTACGAAACAACTCCTTACTTTCATTTGCTAATAAGTGCATCTCCTGTAAAATCATAATTTGTGCTTGTCTATTTTTTAAATATTCCATCACTTTCCTCTGTCTGGGTTTAGACCTAAGACTATTCACATTCCATGTAAAAATCTCAATACTCGGAATGTTAGCCATAATACTTCCCAAGATGTTCTGTTCCTTGCTTCTTTACTTCGTTATTGAATTTCTCCTGCATAAAAGGTTCTGAGGACTTTTTTTGTTTTTTTATCCCTCTACTCCCCACCCGTGCTCCCCCACCATCTTCCCACCCCACCCTCCTACCCCTACCCTGGGGAACCCTGCCTATCTTTTTAGGCATAACAATGCCTATGGGCGCACCATTGGGGGAATTCCGCTAATACATTCAAACTTTCAAACTTTAGAGAGCGATCTATCCTGTAGCCTTGTCGGTCATTTAACAATATCTCCCTTTCTAATCCTGTCAATTAATGATTCCACATCTTCAACTGTCCGGAAGTTATACATTTGATTATTCCACATGATACGCAGCATTGCGGGGAATTTTAGCTGGACTTTTGCTCCCATCTTCCAGAGCTCCTCCATCTTGCCGCCTAACTCCCACTGCCTCTGTTCTGTGGCCTTACACACATCGGATCTAACAAGCAGAGAATATCCATTTACCGAATAGGGACCATTTTTCAGCGCTCTACTAAGTATCTCTTCCTTAATAGTATAGGAGAGGAAGTTTACCAAGATTTTCCTAGGTTTAGTTCTTTGCAGATTGCGCCTGAACGGTTCTCTATGCGCCCTCTGGATTTCATGCTTGAGATTAATCTCTTCCTTATCTTTCAAGATCGTTTTCCGTAGGAGCGATATTATAAAGGCCTTCATATCCGACCCTTCCTCGGTTTCAGGAATATTCAGAAACCTTAGGTTATTTCTGCGGGAATGGTTCTCCACTCTCTCCAAATCTTCTCTTAAGGCTTGATTTTGCCTTCCGAGTTTGGAAATCTCAGATGCGTTCTTCTCAACATCATGTTTCACTGTGCCTACTTCTTCCTACAACTTCTTTGTGCGCAGGGTTACTTCATCAAGCTTCTGCGTTAGCTCTGAACATGATGCTTAAATGCCTATTTGATTTGCTTCTGAGACCCCAAAGCGCTTTTTTATATCACTCTTAAGATCCAATAATATGCTTGCCAGTGAAATTCCTGCTTCGTTGCTCGCTTCGAACATTCCCATATCCGAGCTACTCTGTCTGTCCCCATTTGCTTCTGAGAGCAGAACTTCATGGTCCTCAGGTGACGCTAGCACTGCAAACCTATTACTCAGGGGGACTATTGTGCTGGTTCCCTGGGGTGCCCCAGTCTCGTCCCTTGACGTGCTCGTTTCCACCAAACCACCAGCACTATTTACACTCTTTTCCGCATTGATAGTAATATCCGATGCACTAGCCGATGCACTAGCCCTGCTCCCAGGCATGTCTGAGGTGCACTCTGAAGTACGCTCTTCTGAACTGGTGCTTGAACTCCCTGCACCATTTTTCTGCATAGATGGAAGCACCCGGAAAAAGGATTTAAGTGAGGGAGTAATTTTAACTCTAGGGGGTAAAGTGCCAGATTTTTTTATGCCTTTCCCCTCGTTAATTTTTCCAACTGGAGACTTTCCTATCCCCCTACCTTGGGAACTCCCTCCTTGTCGCCCCCGCTTTGCCTTAATGATAGTTTTAACTCCTTGTGACAATTCTGGCAATGCGTCCGGTGAAATAGGGAGGTGATTTCCCTTACCTCCGATGTTCCTGGTCCTCAATGTGTACCTGGAGGGAGCCTCACCTTCCTTGATATGTCCTGTCTCCATGTGCAAATACTGCCCCCCACTCCTACTCAGCTCTCCCCACTTCTGCTGCTTCCGCTGTTTTGCCACTCTGCTCAGGCCCTTCTCCTCGCTCCCCACCTCCTCGACATACTGCAGGCAGGCTTGACTTGTTCTGTCTCTGCCTCTAGCTCTAATCCCAGCCTGCCAAGCTCGCTGTAGTTTTCCCGCTGCCTCGCTCCAGCGCGCCCCTGGGGATCCACGCATCAGCCTCCGGTCGCCTCCAGGCAGAGAAACGCCGCTTTCCGGGATTATCCCGAGTGCCAGGAGCCCCGTGAGTTCAAACTCTTTTTTTTTGCGCCTGATTTGTGCCCGATTTCGACTTCCGTGTAGCCGCGTATCTGCCGCTCTCCCGCAACACCACCCCCGTAATGGCGCCCGCGGCCGCTAGCGTCTAGCTAGTAGCCGCCATGTTCCCCCCTGAATCATGATCGAAACTAATCCTTTGCTGTTTCTGAGAAAAAGCCTCTGTTACGTTTCGTTTCTGCAATGTTAGGTTTTGCTTCACTATTGGATAGACTGTTCATATTAGTGCATACCTTTCTCACTAGATATAGGTCCTCTCCCACTTGTCTGGTGGCGGGTGCAGGGTGAAACGACCTTGGGTTGTATTAGGTGGTGTGAGATATGAGAACCAAAACTTATTTCTTGTATTTCACTGTCCAGCTGCATTTGCCTGGAAAATTCCACTGTGGGCGTGTTTCAGCCCAGTTACGAAATGTACATAATGTATCTTTATGCTTGTCGATTTCAGTCCCTCTGCAGCACTCCTAGCGACTGGGCAGACTGGGCTCCGCTCTGAGTGTATACAAATAAATAGTTATTGGTTTGTGTTCTCTACTGTCTGACCGACTCTTCATTTGGTATGGAAGGCTGAGAGGTGGTCATTAGTGACCCGGGTGACCCTAATCGGGCCACTTCCTTCAGTTGGCACCCGAACAGAGACTCCTTCGGGTGATTGATCCATCCCCTTTCTGCAGACGGCGGGGGGAGGCCGAGGACATCGTCGGGTCGGACTGACGGTTCAGGGATCCCTGCACGAAGAGTTTCTGTTACTCGCAGCTGCCCCTTCTGTCCCGCGGGACGGTGCCTTGCCCAGTGGTCATCCCGACTGGAGTCCTGAACGGCGAAACCCTTGGATCTGACCGTTTGGTCTGAAGAGTCGGCAGTGGAGAACTGGTTCGTTTGTGCTACTGACATCAGGTGAGTTTGTTTTGGTTCTTTGTGGATATGGTACCATTGTGGTTTGAGTTTGGCACGGTCTGAGGACCGTTTTTGATAAAAGTATTTGCAACTACTTTGCCAGGTAAAAATAACAAACTTGTTTTCCTTTTAAAAAGCCTGGTCTTAGTAAAATCTTGTATTCGTGTTGTCGTTGTTGTTCTGCAGATGCTCGATTGGAAGAAGCTCAGCCGGCGCCTCCTGAAGGCAGCCCTAATTTTGATATGTATGTGAAACATGGTCTTGGCCCTATTATGTTGAGTACATTATGGCACAAATATACGAGAGACAATGCCGAGTTGCAGTGGCCGTTGACGGGCACTTTTAATGAACAGAAAATTGGGTTTTTACAGGAGCAATTATTTAAGAAAAGAAGTAGACAGTCCATGTTAGACTCCCTCAGGACCTGGCAGAAGGAGGCTAGACAGAGACGGTTAAAGATGGAAAGAGATGCACGGAAGGGGAAAATGCAAACATTGACACAGAGAGCTGTGGCATATGATAGAGAAAAACAAGAGTCTGGAATTCAATGTGAGGATAGGAGATTTCGGTTGCATATTGATAAGTCTTATTTGACTAAAGAAGAAGACGATACCTTTGTAGAGAAGTTGCTAGATACTCGACCCCCGCCTCCTTATGCCCCGCAGAGGATATATTCCCCGTTTCCTTACAGTCACAGCAGCCTGTTACGTCTGCTTCGGTTGTTCCCGTATCTGTGGCTGTTGTTTCGACGGCTTTGGCTACGGCACCTCCTACTCCTTCTTTGTCCTCGCCATCTTTGGCAACTGTGACCCTCAGCACATCTACTGTTTCGACTCCTATATCCTCCATTCTTTCTCCTCCGGTGCAAGCGCCAGCAACAATTGTTTTTTTAATTTTTTTATTTGTTTATTGAGTTTTTACTTAATACTGATCAGAAAAAAAAAAAGAAAAAACCCCCAGAAACAATAAGAAAGAACACACCAGCATGATAATGACAGTACATAGATAGGTATATGCACAACCGTGACTGTTGACCATCTGATTGTCACGGCCCAGAACCTGAAATACAGAGTCGGCACATAGTTTGTACATTTCAGCCAAACCCCATAGACAACAAATGCGGCGATACAAAGTAGCAAGACAACTACCCATATAGTCAAATTGAGAGGTACCAATCATCGACCATTCATAATCAGGGCATAAATTACAGTAGAAGGGGGGTGGTCAAGGCTCATTTCCAGTCTCCACTGGGTGTTCCAGGAGATACAATTTGAATGGGTCCCAAATATCCCGGGGCCGGGACGAGAGTGGGAGCAGTTCAGCATAGGTGTATGCTTGGTCCTGCCAGAGTGTCATGTCGCTAATCCAATCTTTGAATTTGGGCGCACGACCGCGACCCCATCGGCAGGCCACACGTCGTCTGGCTAGAAGGAGAGTGAATGAGACAAATTTGCGGTACGTCACTGGTATCTCCCCTGTATATCCGAGTAGTGCGAGAAGGTGGGATAATGGAATTTGCAGGGAGGTCATCAATTCCAGCGCGGTGAATACCTGCTGCCAGTAGGTAAGGACTGAGCTACAACCCCAAGCAAGATGAAGAAAGTCAGCAGCTTCCGCCCTGCATCTGTCGCATTGGTTTGTTTCACGTAGTTTGTATTTGTGTAGTTTGACTGGGGTATAGTAGATGCGGTGTAAAAACTTGTAGTGTGTGATACGTAGCCGACTGCTGGAAGAGACTTGTTCAGTCTACTTACAACAATACAACCACTGTTGTTCCGTGACCTCGTGCCCGAGTTCAGCGGCCCACTTATCCCGGGAAGCGCAGGGGGCGTAGACCACATCTGTGTACAAGCTATGGTAGAGTGTAGATACCAGGTGGGACGCACTGCCAGCTCGCAGTACGTGATGCAGTGTAGCGACAACTGGGGGTTCTTGAGGGTATGAGGGAGTATACTCCTTAAAACCTTGCCGCATGCGGACATAGAGGGAAATGTCCATGGGAGAGGGTGTTGTATCTCTAAATAACTGCTGTAAAGTGCGAAACGTGCCATTGAGATAAAGGTCAGCCCAGCAGTGAATGTTATGTTTAGCTTTAGCCTTGTTAAAGATTCCCTCCTGCAAGACAGGCATCTTTGGATGATATGTAAGCGGGAGTAGCGGGGAATATAATATGGGAGCTTGTAAGCGGCGAGCAATGCGGCGCCAAGCTATAACCGTGCAATCTACAGATGTCGGGCATGGCATGCGAGGTGCGAGTGTAGCCAATATAGCCCCGTCAAGCGGGATAGGGTCCTACAGCCAATGTTCAGTTGCTAGGTGAAGCGTATATCTGGGTGGATGGAACCAATAATGGGCATAGTGTGCTTGAGCACAGATATAATACAGTTCTAAATTCGGGACATCAAATCCCCCCTGAGAGTAAGGTTGTGTAAGTGTATCCCACTGCAGGCGCGGTTGTTTACCACCCCAAACTAATCTTATTGGCTCCGAACGAAGCTGAGAAAAGAAGTGTCTGCCCGGGTCGTAAGGAATATTTAAAAACAAATATAAGAGCTTGGGGAGGACAACCATTTTAATGAGCGAGACACGTCCCGCCATAGTGAGGGGGAGAGCGTTCCATCGAGTGATACTGCTAGTGATTTGTTCTAGTGTACGTCCATAATTGAGCCTCATTAATTCTTCGCGATCGATGGTGCCGTGTATCCTCAGATACTTCACTTCAGTAGCGCACCATTCTATGGGAAAGTCAGTGGGGAATTGCACCACGGAAGCTGTGAGTGGAAAAAGTTGAAATTTGGCCCAATTGATATGGATGCCGGAGAGGCCTCCGAATCTAACGACTTCTCGGAGGAGCGGGTTGAGGTTCTGCTGAGGGTCTTTGACATACAGGGTAACATCGTCGGCATACAGGGAAATGAGGATCGGGCGAAGGAAACATCGAAGGGCCTTTTCTTGATGATGCTGCCTGATTTTGGCCGCCAGTGGCTCTATGGCAAGGGCAAACAGAAGGGGAGAGAGAGGGCAGCCCTGCCGAGTACCCCGAGTGAGGTGGAAGGAGGGGGAGGTATGACCATTAATCAAAACCCTGGCCGTGGGAGAGGCATAAAGAAGGCGTATCCATGCTAAGAAGCCTACGGGGAGCCCCATGCATTGAAGGATAGTAAAAAGGTAGTTCCATTCCACAGAATCAAAGGCCTTCGTGGCGTCTAAAAAGACTTCCACTAGGGCCAATTGCAGGTCGACCGTTTGCAGAATGGAGAAAAGAGTACGGAGGTTATGGGAGGTCGCCCTCCCGGGGATAAAACCCGCCTGGTCTGGCAACACTAGTTTCTCCATCAATAAACTGAGGCGGTTGGCTAATAGTTTTGCAAGAATTTTTGCATCTGTGTTAATGAGGGAGAGGGGCCGGTAAGAATCGCAGTGGTCTGCAGGCTTTCCAGGCTTCAGGAGGGAGGTAATAAGTGCCTCTCTCATTGAACCGGGAAGGATCTGTGCCTCCTGAGCCTCCATGTACACCTCCCTCAGCACCGGAAGTAATTGTTCTAGGTACGTCTTGTAGAAATCAATGGGAAGGCCATCAGAACCCGGGGCTTTGCCCGATTTCATCTGCATGATGGCCGCTCTGAACTCATCATCTTCAAACGGAGCCGCTAGGAATTCCCTTTGATTGTCCCCTAACCACTCCAATGTGATATCTTCAAGAAAAGGAGTAAAAACTGGGGGTTCGGACCTGCGAGTATGGTAGAGATTTGTGTAGAATTCAGTGAACGTATGCAAGATTGCGAGACTATCTCTGTGACGTGTCACCGAGCTGTCTATTATATCCAGAATGTAATTGGAAAAGCGGGGCAAGAGAACTTCCGTCGCTAGTGCCCTGCCAGGCCTCTCCCCCTCACCATATTTGCGAGCAGTGAAGTATTTGCCGCGAAAGCGAACCTCCCGCTCAGCTGTGGTGGTATATTCAGTGAGTTTATCCCTAAGTGTAACCTTCTGAGCTCCAGTTGCATCCTGCCACATATCTTTTTCCAGTTGCTTTAGCTCCCCTTCAAGGCGGCACAGGCTGCGACGAATATCTCTGAGGACTCCAAAGCTTTTCGATATACAGAAACCGCGCACCGTAACTTTATAAGCCTCCCAAAGTGTGCTCATATGGGTGACTGTGCCCTTATTCCTCTCAAAGAAATCAGAAATCTCCTCTCCAAGTTCCGCCTTGAAGGCGGTATCTAATAGCGCTTCTGGCATTAGCCGCCAGGTTCGTGGGGAGGCAATCGAGTTAGGGGGCGCAATTGTCATGCATACCGGAGCATGATCCAAGTGGGTTCTGGCCATGTGCTCCACCGAGAGAATCCAAGGAGCAACCCCCCCGAGAGACAATCCAATAATCAAGCCGTGACCAGGAAGCATGTGCTGTAGTATAATAGGTGCCTTCCCTCCCATCCGGGTGTACGTGGCGCCAAGCATCAATAAGCCCATGGTCAGGAAGCAGACGCGCTAAGGTTTCATGAGTTTTGGTGTAATGGTGAGGAAGAGGGTTGGACCTGTCAACAGAAGGGCACAGGGCAGTGTTAAAGTCTCCCCCCCCCAGATGACATGAGTAGATCCCACTTTAAGAATGTGTCCCCATAGGGTAGTAAAGTAGTCCGGATCATCGGTGTTGGGCCCGTAACAACAGATAATTGTAACTGACTGTGTACCCAGTGTGCCCCAGAGCATACAACTCCTACCAGAAGGGTCGCTGAAAGTACCGCCCAGAATAAAGGGCGTGTTCTTTTGAACTAAAATTAAAGTACCGCGGGAGTATGCAGAATAAGAGGAGAACACTCGATCCGCAGCCCACTTACTCCCGAATCGGGGAGTACGGCGCGGGTCAACATGCGTCTCTTGGAGCATGGCGATGTGTATCTGATGCCTCTCTAGATAAGCAAGGATTTGCCGACATTTACGGGGGTCACAAAGGCCTCTGACATTCCATGTAAGCAATTTTATACGAAGCATTTCATGAGGTGAGGTCATTACTCGGGGAGAGGTAAGTGGCAAGAGAAAACATCGTGATGGTGTGTGCTATACATGGCTATTTCAATGTGTGCTGGCATGACTATCTGCTAATGTATTACACATGTAACATTAAAAAACAACAATTCCCAACCCACCCCCACCCACAGCAGCACCCCAAACGTGCCTGTAATACATTGCCCACCCAAAACCCAAGAAAACCGTGACATTACAGTCCAGGTCTAGAGAGTTCAACAAAACAGAAATACAGTTGACTGGGGGGATCGCCCATATAGGGGGGTCGCTGGTGGGTCATGAATTCCTCCCTTCTCACATGAACTGCTAGGCAGTTACCCAATGGAACGGGGATACAAGGGGAGAGAGAGGGAGGGCACTTGGCATAATTCTGTACTAACTGTCTAACCATATATTGAGCCCGCTTTCCCAACATGCAAGGTTCTTATGCTGAACGTATCACTTATCTGTCCGTCATGCGCTGGAAACAATCAGGAACTCTGGAAATGAGTGAAATGTTCATCACTCCAGACTCAGACATCAAGTTCCCACCTGCGGTTGAGCTTCTGGATCCGGCAGTCGCAGCAGAGTTTGTAAGGTGCGAAAGAGGAGCACCCGGTTGCAATGCCAACCCAGGGGTCAGTCTGTAGCGGGGGATGGAGATCTGGATTCGCGGTTGTCGGAGGCTCCTCTCGGGGATCTTCAGGTGACGGATTTGAGGAAGTCCTCCACCTGATGTGGGTTGGTGAAGATGGAGTGTTTGCCTTGATAGGATACCCGCAGGCGTGCCGGATACAGGAGTGCGTATTCGATCTGCGCCTTCCGAAGCTTTTGCTTGACCACCAGAATTTGCGTAGCGCCTCCTGCACCGCAACGGTGAAATCCGGGAAGTCAGTGAATTCCAAGCCTTCATAGCGCAACGGTCTGTTCTCTCTGGCCATTTTTAGCGCAGCGTCGCGATCCCTGTAATTGAGTAGGCGGGCCACAATGGGCCGGGGCGCACCACCTGGTGGAGGCCGGGGACCCAGGGAGCGATGCGCCCGTTCCAAAATAAGCTGCAAGGAGAAGGCTCCAGCACCACAGCCACCCTTCAGGAGGCGCTCAACGAAATCTTCCATGCGGCCCGTGTTGGTACTTTCCGAAATGCCTATTATACGAATGTTATTACGACGGCTGCGGGCCTCAAGGTCCTCATTTTTGACAGCGATGACTTTGAGCAGCTTATCCATCTGCAACACCTGGAGCTGCAACTGTGAGGTGGTATCTTCGGTGTCTGATATACGACGCTCTGCCTCCTTGATCTGCCCATCGTGTTTATCCACCTTCTGGATTAAGAAGTCCAAACGGCTGTTCATGGTGTCCATTTTCCCAGATAAGTCTGTAAGGCTGTGCTGCATAGCAAGAAGCAATGTTTTGACCTCATCTCCAGGGGTTGAAGACTGCGTCTGTGCCTGCTCTCCGCTAGGATGGACGGATTCCTCCGAATTTGAGCGTGTAACCACCTTCTTGGCGTCGAAAACAAGCTTAGGCTGACGTCCGTCCGGCTTACCCATGGTAACTGTAGGAGAGGGCAATTCGCGAGAGGACGTCTGCAGTAGTAGAGCAATGCCTAGTCACCCAGTATTGCATGCAGGGTGTAAGTGGGAGAGTATTGGGAGTCCACGAATTTCCTGCAGGGGTACACTTAATATCTCCACTCCGTGGGTCCCAGCTTAAAAGAAAAGAGACGTCCCTCCCAGTCGTCCAGGACCTAGAGCGGCTGTTGTTGCGGTGAACGAAGGAGCAAGTGAGAACTGCTGGCGTAGAAATCAATAGTTGCTGTCAGAAAGAGCGACAGGGGCCACGAGGGAAACGTGCACAGGAGAAAGCACCAGTCAAATGGAAGTCTTCAGCCCACAATGTGGCTGTTGCTTGAAGCCAAGTTGATCACGTATGGGAAGTAGTGGAAGGTGTCTGGTGTCATAGTTGGTAGGCCCAGGAAATGTAGAATGAGGAGCGGGAAGCAGGCCGCAGTGTGTCACTGTACAGCAGGAACCCACCAAGGGGGCAAGCTCATAGACCAAACAGTGTCCACTTCGATGATGAGAGGTGTGGGCTCAGGACCAGGGCCCAGCAGGTGCTGCACTGTGGGACAACAGAGGAGGGTGTATAGCGTGTGATGAGGCCGCAAGGGGGCTCGCCCCCAAGCGCCCGGCATTGGGGGGAGATGCCCCCACCGCAGCGATGGCAGGAAGACGGAGTTGTGGCACAGGTCTGCAGCGCCCGACAGCCCCAGCGTTTGGTGATTGGGAGCGGCGCCACACGTAGGGGAGTTGCAGGCTAGGAGAGGGCAGTTCAGGCAAAGGTGCAGAGGAGAGCCCTGTGCACCACAGGTCGCCTCAGAGCGTGGTCCGGTAAGGCCCAGCGGCGGACGTCCGTCATAAGGGGCTGGCCTGGCGGTAGATCCCTCGCCAGCGTCAGCGAACAGTGCGGCTCAGCCACACGATCGCAGGGACGCTCGGTAGAATGGTGGTCTCCCATTGTGCCGTTGCGAGAATCAGGGTGAGCTGCGGTGTTGCTCAGGAAGCGCGCCTCCTATCACTTACCGCCTCCACGCGTAGCGCGAACCGTGGGCGGATGGTGCGGCTTATGTAAGGGCGGTCGTTTGCGCAAATCATCTATTGGGGATCAAGTGAAGGTAGGTCTCTACTGAAGCCACGGTAGGGTCCGGAGGCACAGAGATGCTTCAGCGCTCGCATAGCGCAGTGCCAGCAGACGGAGAGCGTAGCCAGTGATGAGCACAGTTGCCGCTGTTGTATCGGCGTGATGGCTTTTTAATTTATGACAGTAGGTAGCAGGGAGGCAAATCAACAACGGTGTCCGCAGGCTGCCGCAGGCAGGAGGGCCGGCCAGGAGGAGAGCTGAAGTCGCGGTGTAGAGGTCGCTGAGGGGCCCGCAGCCATGTGGGATCCCCGGGGCTTGCGTAGCGGTAGTGACCGCTCAGGTCTGCAGGCAAGACACCGCTCACGTCCTGCGCTCACCTAGACATGGTCCTGGAAGCTCCGGCCAAGGTCGAAGGTCGCTGATTTTTTCACCGGAGTGAGGATAGATCTCAAGGAGAAAGCGGCATTGTTTTGAGGTCGAATTAATGAGGGTTAGCGGAGGATAAATGAAATATTATGCCGCCAAGTATCCAGAGCCTCACTGGTGTGCGCCCATCTTGGTCGTGCGCCACCTAGCGCCCCCGCGCCAGCAACGATTGTGCCTGTCACTTCTGTTGTTTCTCTGTTAGGTTTGAAATTCCCCTTCCCGTCTTGCACTTACACATGCTATGTTAGGTTAGCAATATGTGGCTAAATAGACGCCATTTGTATTTACGTTATGCAACCCACTGAGTTATCCTCGCAACATGTAAGCTTTAGTTAGCTCGTGTGACTCCATTTTGTATTTCGCAATCACTAGAAGACTGCTTGGGCTGTGCTTGTACTAAGCCTTGTTCTTCAAATCCGCTTGCCTCAGCAACGCTGTATTTCGTTATTATTTTTCCTTTCTGTTCAAGGCTGTAACCCGACTTGCTAATGAACTGATGTTCTTTCTTTGCATTCCAATCTCAATGTGTAACTCTGCTCCCATGTTAGGAGACGCTGAGACTCGGCACAGTGGCCTTGGAGTACTGATAGTGCGCCCATCTGGCAGGTGTTATCTCATCTCTCTGTGCCCCCTTTGTTCATGCCCGGCTCAAGCCGGTAACTTTCCATTAGAGGCGTGGCCGAAGTCTCCAGAAGGGTTTATTATGTATTAGCGTACCCTGGGGCGTCAGTCCCCTCAGCAGACCTCTTAGGGTGAAGGCCTGACTGGGCTCCTCTGCAGAGTATATACTGAATAAAATAAGTTTGCATCCTCTACTGTCTGACCGACTTCATTTTGGGGAAGGCATAACAGGTGGTTTTGTATAACCCGTGTGGCCCTAGAGGGCCCCGTCCTTCAGTTGGCGCCCGAACAGGGAGCCCGCAAAGTGATCTCCTCACCCGTAATTGGGTTGTAGGGGCCGGGGTGGTGTCTGGTTGGTTGGGCGGATCGGGCCCCATATACACAAGACCGAGCTTGGTTCTCGCAGCTGCCTCGCCCTTCCGATCGGGCGGATCCTCGGCTAGTGGTCACCGGCTGGGGTCCTGAGAAGGCGAAACCTTGGAGCTGACCGTTTGGTCTGAAGAGTCGGCAGTGGAGAATAATTTGACTCAACCTGAGTGCACCAGGTGAGTGCCTTAGTCCTTGGGAAAATGGCGCCATTCTTGGTTGGCACGAGCCTTTGGGCTGTGTCCTGATGCAGTCCTCGGACTGTCCTGTCTGCAGTTTCTGTATTGCCTTGCTTGATTGACACGAGTCGATGTGCTGTGTCTTGGTACGGTTTTATACCGTCTTGATTTGTACTTGGTGGGTTTGCGGACCCTTGTAAAGGACACAGAGTGTTTGCGAGCAGTCTGACGGACCAATCGGTAATTCAGCTTGTGTTTTGAAAAGGTCAGGGGCTAAAGCCTGTCCTCTTGAACTTGGTACGGTTTTTGGGCTGCCGTCTTGGATGTGATGCAGCCTTTGGGCTGACTTGTGATGCGCTCGTGTGTCTGGGTGTTGCGTGGTCTTTGGACTAACGCTGATGACGATGCTGGTAGAATGTGTGTTTGAGTGAGGAGCGACTGTGCCTTCCAGACAGTTGGGTTGGTTCTTGAGCGATTTTGTTACTCTATTTTCCCTGTATTACCGTTGTTGGTGTTGTTGGTCCGTTAGGGACAGTGTATGTGTCTTATATTAAGATGCCTTGTTTAAGTAAGTTAAGATGTTTTGGATGTCGATGTTGTTCTACTGATGCTTGGTTGGAAGAGAGCCAGCCCGCACCTCCGGAGGGTACCCCAAATTTTGACATATATGTCAAACATGGTATTGGCCCTATTATGTTTAGCACATTGTGGCATAAGTATACGAGGGACAATGCTGAGTTGCAATGGCCGCTTACTGGCTCGTTTGATGAACAGAAAATAAATTTCCTACAGGATAAATTGTTTGCTAAGAGGAGTAGGCAGTCCATGTTTGATTCTTTGAGAGTGTGGCAGAAAGAAGCAAAGCAGTGACACATGTGAGCAGAGAAAGAGGTTCGAAGGAAACAGACACAAACTATTACGCAGAAGGCAGTAGCCTATGAAAGAGAAAAGACAGAAAAAGTCATAGAGTGCGCAGATAGGAAATTCCGACTTTAGACTAACAAGTGGTATGTTGCTAGGGAGGAGGGGGATAAGCTTGTTGAGGAACTTTTGGATTCTCGCCCCCCACCACCCTATGCCCCACAGCGGATATACCCTACGGTCCCCACATCCCAGCCTTCAGCACTCGGGGCTGTTCCCTCTGATGCGGCCTCAGCCCCAGCCCCACTTGCCTCCCTTGTATTCCCGCCTGCCACAGGAGCGGATGCTGTCACTTCCCCTATCCTCTCTCTTCACTCTCCAGCCCCGTCTTTTGGCACTCTCTCGCCCACTACGCCCCCTTTCACCCCTACAACTCTGTCTCCTTACATGATGGTACCTGTCTCTGCATCCGTCCCTTCCCCTGTGGGTGTAACACCCCAAACCCCATTGCATACTGAAACGCCTGCGCGTGGAATTCCAGGGGCCAACTGGGCGGCAGCGCGAGATCGCATAGAGAAAGTGTTGGTGCGCTCTGCTGTGGGTACTGAGGAGAAACAGATGGTGGCAAATCAGGCAGCTCAATGGGCCCGGCACACGATCTATAGTGTGGAGGATGTGTGTAGTGTTATGAAAGATTATGAGCCTTTCATACAGCAGCATGCCCTCAAGCATATGTCCGCCACGCTGATAGCATTGTGGGAACAGTGTTTCCAGGGTACCGCGCCGCAGATTATCTATGACATACGAGACAGAGTATATGTTACAGACATGGCCCCGAATGAAGTTTTTAGTAATGTGTCTACACTAGTAGCTTACCGAGGCAGGTTACTCCAAAGGATTCCGATGTTAGGGACACAGCACCCCATGAGGGAAGTCCATCCCATTTATCATCCTGAAATACCGGAACTACGCGACTCCACGGATACTGTAATAAGACCGTGAGTCGACGCTCGGTTCCAAGAGCAATGGATCTACACTCCTTGGAAAAGGAGGGAGGTCCTTTCCCTAAAGGGTCAGTTGCCAGATCCAAGAAAAAAACCCCACTGCATATTACAAAGAATTGACAGAGGCGGCCTTCTCCACAGTAATGACGCTAGCTGACATAGAGTTGTTTTTCGGCTTGTTGGTACCGGTAGATATATGGAGACAGGTCCATACACAAGACCACGCGTTGGAACTGGGTGGCACATGGGACAAGATCAAAGCATGGGATAAGGAGCGCAAACCCGGTGAGAAGCCAAAGGCGGAGCTATTGGCTTTACCGGGGCGTATTATCGCCTATATGCACTCCCTTATCCCACCGAAGAAAGTGGATTGGGATAAGTTGACTGCGTGTCGTCAGAAAAAGGACGAGAGTGTGTCGGACTGCTTTACCAGATTTGAAGGGGTGTTTCTAGATTTTAGTGGTCAAGATTTGTCGCAAGAGGGTGGTGTCCGTTTGTTTGTGAACAGATTCGTCACCAATTTGCTCCCTGAGGTTGCAACTATGTTGCAGGCCTCGGAGAGTACCTGGACTACCTCCTCTCCGTCGGTTATATTGAGCATGGCACAGTATTATGAACATAGAGAGAATGAGGACAAGGAAAAGGTAGAGAAGAAGTCGAAAGATTTGAAGATGCGGGTGTTGATGCAGCGAGTTGCAAGAGGAGGGGGAAGAGGACGTGGTTCGGGTTCAGGTCCACGGCCACCTCGACCTAACAGAGGTGGTGCTTCGGGCACACCTGTGGGACCCAACCAATGTGTGTACTGTAAGAAAGAGGGACATTGGCGGAACGAGTGCCCGGAATTGTTGCAGAGAGGTGGGGCTCCGAGAGGTCGGGGTTTTGGTGGACGAGGACGTGGAGCAGGAGGTCGAGGGGGGATGCAGTCAGAGGACATGTCTTACAATAGGCAGAGCAGGAACTATTTTGACGACCCTCGGGGAAGACAATACTATCATGACGACTATGACATGGATGAAGTGACGGGGTTGTCTCACAGTTAGGACGGGCAGGGCAAGGGACCAGTTCAGGTGCCTGTAGATCAGCGTGGACCTTACGTTACTGCAGATTTACAAGGCACTACCGAAATTGTTTTAGTTGATACAGGGGCTATGAATAGCTCTGTTTCCCGTTCACTGGTCCCGGGGGCAGCTCTGTCTGGCCAGAATAATGTTTCGGTGGGTTTCTCAGGCGTGCCGGTTGTTAGCCCCATTTCCAAGCCTCTTGCTTTGAATATCGGCCCCTTTACAGTTGACTCCCCATTTCTACTAACGTCCAATTGTGGGGAGAATTTACTAGGACTGGATTTGTTAAAAAGATTGCATGTGACAATTTATTGTTCCCCAGATGGCGTTTACATGTCTGTTGGCCCGCGAGTTGCCTGTGCCAAACAATGCTTCGCAAAGGATGACCCCCTCCCTCCCGAGTTCCGAGATGTGCCATGCACGTTATGGGCTACAGGTGATACGGATGTGGGGTTGATTCAGATCCCACCAGTCTCTATACAGACAAAGGATAATGCCAGATTACCCCGAATTCCCCAATATAAGATATCCCAGGCAGGAGAAAAGGCTTTATTGTAAATAATACAGGAATTGATTAAGTCTGGTGTGGTTGAAGAGACAGCAGCGAATGTGTGCAATAGCCCTATTCTTCCTATTCTTAAGAAGGCACCTTTGGACTGTTCTGACACCCATCCTGATGTGTATCATTTTGTTATTGATCTTAGAGAGGTCAATCAATAAAATTGTGGTTCCCCAGTATCCTGTGGTACCTGACATCACCACGATCCTGACTATGATTCCCCCGACAGCTAAATTCTTCTCAGTGATAGATTTGAAAAATGCTTTCTTTAGCATACCAATCCATCCAGATAGCTGCTATCTGTTTGGATTGGTAATAGCCGGTCGGAGTTTTAGATTCTGTCGTGCTCCACAAGGCTATACAGAAAGTCCCAGTATTTATAGTCCGGCTTTGAAAATGCAATTGGATTCTTTGGAACTCCCCCCTGGTAATGTGTTGCTGCAATACGTTGACGATCTCCTTGTGGCCTCAGACACTGAAACAGGCTGTAAAGACGCCACGGTTAAATTACTGCTACATTTGGCACACCATGGACACAAGGTGTCCCTTTCAAAATTTCAATATTGTCGATAGGAGGTCACCTACTTAGGTCCCCTACTGTCGAAGGAGGGTCGCAGACTGACACCTGAATGCATAGCTGCTATCACTAACATGCCTGTTCCTAAGACCCAACACGAGGTACATGCGTTCTTGGGGATAACTTCGTATTGTCGGCACTGGATCCCGAATTTTTACTTACTAACAGGACCCTTTCTTTACCTCACCACCAAAGATGTGCATGAGCCTTTGCCTTGGACACCCGCATGCCAGCAAGCTTTTGAACACTTAAAGATTGCGTTTTGCTCTGCTCCTGTGCTTGGTACTCCTGACTACCAGAAGCCTTTTGTGCTCTATGTACATGAGGCGGATGGTTGCGCGCTTTCGGTCCTAACACAGGGTTTCGGTGGTAAGCAGAGACCCTGCGCTTACTTCTCTGCCATTTTGGATAATGTCGCCAGAGCGCTCCCGAGCTGCCTGAGGGCTGTCGCGGCGACGGCGGTATCTATCAGACAATCGGCAGGGCTCGTCCTTGATACTGACCTCACAGTTATGGTACCTCATGCTGTGGACACGCTTTTGAACAAGACAAAGACGCAGCACCTCACCAGTGCGTGTCTCACTGGATATGAGCTGACACTATTTACCCCGCACATTACTATTAAAAGATGCGGTACTTTGAACCCAGCCACGTTACTACCCCTCCCTTCAGAAGAAAAGGACAATGATGTCCATGATTGTTTATTTCGGACTGAGGAAGAAACGAAGGGACGGGTAGACCTGACTGATGTTCCCTTATCTGACCTTCAAGGGGAACTATATGTCGATGGCTCTTGTTTCAAATTGCAGGATGGCACTACCACTGCAGCCTATGCGATCACCACGTTATACCCTGTAGTTGAGACATCTCGTATTCCATACCAGTCGGCCCAAGCAGCAGAGTTAGTTGCCCTCCTGAGGGCTTGTAAATTGAGTGAGGGACTAGCTGTTAATGTCTACACTGACAGCCAGTATGCATTCGGGGTGGCCCATAATTTTGGACGCCTCTGGGCAGAGAGAGGGTTTCTGACCTCCCATGGGCAGAGAATACAGCATCGTCCCCTAATACTTAGATTGTTATCAGCGTTGACGCTTCCTGATAAGCTGGCTATAATAAAATGTAGCGCCCATAGAGCAATCACGGATGATGTTGGGAGGGGTAATGCGTTTGCGGACCAAACAGCTAAGGAGACAGCTAGATCCAAGATGACCAAGATGCTTGTGGCAGGTCCTGCTAGATGGGTTCCAGACAATGGGATGTTTGAGGATACAGTGGAAAGTGTGAAGGAGATACAGAGAAAGGCGACTGTGGATGAACTGGAAATGTGGGAGGAGAGGACAGGGCATTTGGACGAGGATGAGTTTTGGACTGACTTGTCAGGAAAGCAGAGATGGTTGTTGCCAAATGCTTTTGTTCTCCCTGTAGTCACCATGGCCCATGGCCCGGCGCACATTAGTGCCAAGGGAATATGCAAGCTACTAGACCCAGTATGGCAGAATGATAATATCCCTAAGGTTGCCGCGCACTTGGTGAAGCACTGTATTATCTGTCTAAAGCACAATCCTGGGAGGGGCACCCCTACACCTGCTGGTGATTTCGCACCACTTTCCTTCCCTTTTGAGGTTCTCCAGACGGACTTTATCGAAATGGAACGAGTAAACAATTTGAAATATGTACTAGTGGTAGTCTGTGCATTCAGTAAATGGATTGAGGCTTACCCCACTAAGTAGAATACGGCCATGGCAACGGCGAAGGCACTTTTAAAAGAGTACTTCCCACGATACGGATTGCCACGCGTGATCTGGAGTGATAATGGGAGCCATTTCAATGCCAAAGTCATTGATCTGGTGTGCAAGGGCTTACAAAGTACGCAGAAATTCCATGCAGCGAACCACCCCCAATCAGCAGGCCTTGTTGAAAAGTACAATGGTACTCTCAAACTGAAGTTAGCAAAAATTCATGAAAGTACAGGATTACAATGGCCAGATGCGTTGCCCTTAGCATTGTTGTCCACGAGAGTGACAGCACATTCTAGGACAGGGCTGTCACCCTATGAAGTCATCTTCGGGCGCCCTGCTAATGTCTGGGGCGTCCCAAGACCCAAACGTTTCTCCGAGATAGAGTACTCAGGTCAACGCCGTCACCTCCAGCTGCTTCAACACCCTCCGCATCCTCCGCAAGACCTTCAAGTGGATCCCCCCTGAGTCAAGGAAGACAGTCACCCACGCACTCATCACCAGCAGACTGGACTATGGAAACGCACTCTATGCCGGCATCAACAAGTCCCTACTCCGCCAACCCCAGACAGTACAGAACACCGCTGCCAGACTCGTCCTTGGCATCCCCCGACACGAACACATCAGCCAACACCTACGAAGTCTCCACTGGCTGCCCGTGGAGAAAAGAGTCACTTTCAAAATCCTCACTCACGCCTACAAATGCCTACACAACAACGGACCCAAATACCTCAACGACAGAATCAACTTCCACGTACCCAAAAGAAACCTCCGATCTTCCAACCTCGCACTGGCCGAAACCCTGCTCATCCACAGAGCCAGAGCAGGCGGAAGATCCTTCTCTCACATTGCAGCCAAGACCTGGAACGAGCTACCGGCAGACATCAGACGCGCCCCCTCCCTGAACACCTTCAGGAAGACCCTCAAGACCTGGCTCTTCGGCTAAACAGATCTGCGGACCCCCCCCTCATCGCCTTGAGACCTTCACGGGTGAGTAGCGCGCTTACAATTCCCTGATTGATTGATTGATTGATTGATTGATTGAGTACCCTCTTTTGATAGACTATCTGTACCAATTGTCTAAAGATCTTCGTTTTGTTCACCAACAGATACACACCACTCTGCAACCAGTACCAGAGGGGCCCGGGCATCGACTACAGCCCGGGGATTATGTTATGGTTCGTCATTTCCAGCGAAAGACCTGTCTGGAGCCGAGGTGGAAAGGACCTACTCAGGTGTTGCTGGCCATCCGCACGGCTGTCAAGCTAGAGGGCCGGAAAAACTGGGTGCACGCCTCCCACGTTAAAAGGGTGCCCCTACCGTTGCCATACGACGCTTGGGTTCGGGACGGGATAGCTGACCAGGAAGGCGAGCTGGTGCCTCGCTTTGTCCCTTTCTCAGACGCCCGGTTGAGATTGGCGCAGACGGACGAGGAGAGTGACGAAGCTTTGTTCGAGGCAATACCCCCTGAGATAAGGGCTGCTTCGGATGCTCCAGCTCCTGGTGTACCAACATCTGAGTCCCAAGGCCCAACTGAAAGTGAATTCCTGCCTTTGTTTGTGGATGAAGAAGTGCCTGGGCGTACCAGGTACAATCTGCAGCCCCGACGGAAGGACAGTGCGCCAGCAGGGCAATCCAGGAGTTAGGGAAGGACTTGAGCTTAGGGTATAGGTGCTGTGCCTCTGGTGCCTACTTTAGACTAGAGTGAAGAACACTGGTGCACTGCCCTGGACAGGATCGTTGAGGGTATTTGGCCAGGAGGGAGGTTGCCCTACCTGAAAGAAGAAGGATTTGTTTTCTAGTAAGGGCCGCAATTGTTTTCCAGTAAGGGCTGCGATCGTGCAGCTCCACCGTGGGAGTGTTTGATGAACAATAGGAGCCTGCCTGTGAGGCTCATAACGGACACAGGAAAGAAGAAAACCCCTCTGGTCGGTTGTATTTGTGGCTCCAATTTTTGACAGTATTTTCTATGTACCCGTTTGGTCTTGCAATAATGAGAGAGGAGCAGCCTCTAGTGGCTTCTCCGCTGCAGCAGAATGGTCCTGGGTGGTCCAGCTGGTCTACTGGAAGTAGGATAGTAGTGGTGGTGTTCATTCTCCTGGTGACGATAACTCTATTTGGAGTAGTCTGGTATCTAGAGGAACAACAACCTGTGCATATTTTGATAGGGACTACCCCGGTTCCAGCTGAGCACTCGTTTATCACATTGGCCCCGCATAAAGAAAGACATAGACAAACTTAGGCTCATAATGCATTCATTCAAATGCTTCATCAGGTACACAGCACTACTAATGCCACGAAGTGTTGGGTATGTGGACTGCTCCCCTCAGTTATGCATAAGAATGACTTACTGATATCGATGCCCTTGTCCTATTTAGGTAGCTGTGAAGCTTGGTTCCAACTACTATCTATGGTTTATATGCATTATTATGCGGACGCGATGAAAATGACACAGGCTGACTATGAGGCAGTTTTAGATTATATAGTGGTACATCAAGGATATACACCGGGGGCAGATGGAAAGGAGGGTACCATACACCCTGACGCCTGTATGAATGTTTTCACAGTCCATGAAAATGTCCCATGGTTACGAAATGAAGTACTAGACTTCCAAGGATTCAATGTCACTGAATATTTTAAATGTTTTCAAGAGCGCAATATCACTGAAGACAAAGCTATGCCCATTCCCGTGATAAATGCAACAGCTAGTTTCTGTGTTCAAGGGTCAGGGAATGTTTCCGTAGGACAGAGCCATTGTAATTATACCTATCAATTGAATACAACTAGTAGTCCACCCTTACTGACACCTCCGAATGTATATTTCATCTGTGGGGAACAAGCTTATACTTGGCTCCCCAGGGGGTGGTCTGGTCGGTGTTATCTCTCCTTCCTCCTGCCCCCTGTTTACCTTGCACCGTCCACTTACCACAAAGATCATAGGTTGCATCGTAGGGATCTTTTCGTGCACCGAATCAAAAGAGTTGTTAATACAGATGATATTGATCAAACGGATACCTCCCTACAGCAATTCACTGAGATAATGAAGGGTATTGTGCCGTTCTGGGGTCCCATATTCAATAGCCGCGTCATACGTCTACTTGCAAGAGTAGTTGAGGGAGTCATTAACACTACTGCAGGTATATTGACTAATATTCAAAACAAAAAGGAGAGAAAGGGATTTTCACAGGATTGAAGGAAATACTCCTGGTCCCCTTAGGGTCAGATAGTCAAAACAAAGAAAGGAGTATCACCACAAGACAGGTCACTGTCTTTATGGTATTGGGACAAGAACACAAAGAAAGGAGATTATCCTTTTCTAAGAAGACCCCTCACTCACCAACCTAGTTGGTGACATGCTTCATCATTAGGGTCCCACCCGAATAGCCGAATGCTATCCGGGTGTGCTGCGACACCTGATTACAGTGGAGCTGGTTGTTCAGTGATATGAAAGTGATAATTAAAAATTGACCAAATATAACCCACTGAAAAAACTTTTATTCTGGGGCAACTGGGCAATATTAAAAAATGATTAGGATGCCATGTAAGGTGAGATTAACCTCCAGGTATCTTACAGTGAAACGAAGTGCGTAAAAAAGTGCAGATAAAAAAGGTCTACAAGTTTCAACCTATAGTTGGTATTACAAGGTTTTCTTCAGGACCAGTGGACGTGACCCGGGAGGTATACACTCGCTAAGGTGTACCCTACCCTTGGTCACTGCGACCTAACCATGTACTCACGGTTAAGTTTCCTTAAGTTCCATTCGAAAAAAAGGGGAATTTATTAAAAGCGCGATGTTCGCATGCCTCATGGGAGTCGAGGTCGTGGAGAAAAGCTCTGTACACGATTTAGTGGAGCTATTCACCGGCTGCTGCACCTACCCTCAAAGACCCGTCGCCACTCCCTGTAGGAGCATTCGGCTATTCGGGTGGGACCCCAATGATGAAGCATGTCACCAACTAGGTTGGTGAGTGAGGGGTCTTCTTAGAAAAGGATAATCTCCTTTCTTTGTGTTCTTGTCCCAATACCATAAAGACAGTGACCTGTCTTGTGGTGATACTCCTTTCTTTGTTTTGACTATATTGACTAATATTACAGTCGAGCTCCAAGCTACAAGGCTCTTTTCGCTTCAAATTCGGATGGTTTTAGACGTCATTCTAGCTGACAGGGGTGGAGCATGTCGCGTCATCGGCAGCAGCTGCTGCGTGTACATACCCGACAGTGCTCCGACTGTATATTCTGCCATACAGAAATTACACAGACTCGCCTCAGAGGTCCATCAAGACAATGGTTCATGGTCCCTTACAGGGTGGCTCTGGGGTCTGCTGACTTCATGGGGTTGGAAGATGTTTCCTGTCCTGATAGCTATCGCAGGGGTCATCTTTACCTGTTGTTTATGCATCAATTGTCTCCCAGCCTGTTGTACGTATTGTGTGAGTAAACTCACCCCCAGCATTAAGCTCCCCAAATGGGATAATAAGTACTCCCCCATGATGATACAAGAAATTCAGTCAATTATGTTGATAGACGAAGGAATATTTGAGTACTAAATAGCGTTTCTTTCATACTCATGTTTGCTGTGTTTTCGTTTTGCAATATGAATGACTATGTAATTTTCCCTTTCCCACTTAGAATTGTAAAGACCCTGCCGGATAGCAATAAAGCTTTTAGCCACATATGCTAAAAGGAGGGTCTGTTAGGTTTGAAATTCCCCTTCCCGTCAAGCACTTACACATGCTATGTTAGGTTAGCAATATGTGGCTAAATAGACGCCATTTGTATTTACGTTATGCAACCCACTGAGTTATCCTCACAACATGTAAGCTTTAGTTAGCTCGTGTGACTCCATTTTGTATTTCGCAATCACTAGAAGACTGCTTAGGCTGTGCTTGTACTAGGCCTTATTCTTCAAATCCGCTTGCCTCAGCAACGCTGTATTTCGTTATTATTTTTCCTTTCTGTTCAAGGCTGTAACCCGACTTGCTAATGAACTGATGTTCTTTCTTTGCATTCCAATCTCAATGTGTAACTCTGCTCCCACGTTAGGAGACGCTGAGACTCGGCACAGTGGCTTTGGAGTACTGATAGTGCGCCCATCTGGCAGGTGTTATCTCATCTCTCTGTGCCCCCTTTGTTCATGCCCGGCTCAAGCCGGTAACTTTCCATTAGAGGCGTGGCCGAAGTCTCCAGAAGGGTTTATTATGTATTAGCGTACCCTGGGGTGTCAGTCCCCTCTGCAGACATCTTAGGGTGAAGGCCTGACTGGGCTCCTCTGCAGAGTATATACTGAATAAAGTAAGTTTGTATTCTCTACTGTCTGACCGACTCTTCATTTTGGGGAAGGCATAACAGGTGGTTTTGTATAACCCGCATGGCCCTAGAGGGCTCCGTCCTTCATCTCCTTCCATGGTTTTTCATCCTCCGGTGCCTTTGAATGCTGGGACGCCAGTACGTGGGTTTGAGGATAGAGACTGGATGAAATTCAAGGAGCGAATAGGCCCGTTAGTGCGATCTGGGGTAGGGGATGAAGAGAAACCAGTAATAGCTGACCAGGCTGCGCGGTGGGCTCATAATGTGATCTATAGTGTGGAGGATGTTTAGGAAGTCATGCGAGATTTTGAACCCTTTATACCGCAACATGCCCTCAAGCATATGTCTGCTACATTGATTAGTCTTTGGCAAAAACACATTGGGACAGAAGTGCCTCAAATTTTATTTGATATTAGAGATCGTGTGTATGCAACTGACTTGGAGCCAGGCCAAGTATTCGGGAATGTTGCAACTCTAGTTGCCTACAGGGGTAGACTACATGAGAGGAGCCCTACTCAGATAACTCAGTTTTCGATGCAAGAGGTCCATCCCATATATCACCCAGAAATACCTGAGATAACGGATCAGTGTGGTAATGTTACTAGACCGGCTGTAGCGGCCCGTTTTCAGGAACAATGGGTTTATACTCCATGGAAAAGAAGTGAAGTTTTAGCCCTTAAGGCTCATTTGCCTGACCGTAGGAAAAATCCTACAGCTTATTATAAAGAATTAACAGAGGCTGCCTCTTCTACTGTAATGACTCTTGCTGATATTGAAATGTTTTTTGGTCTTCTCGTTCCGGTTGATATTTGGAGACAGGTTCATACTCAGGACCATGTCGCAGAGTAGGGTGGTACATGGGATGTGATTAAAGGATGGGATCAGGAAAGGAAGCCAGGTGATAAACCCCAAGCCGAGATACTTGCTTTGCCAGGTCGTATTATTACATACATGCATTCACTTATTCCACCTAAGAAGGTAAGTTGGGACAAATTGACAGCGTGCCAACAGAAGAAGGATGAGAGTATGTCTGATTTCTTTACCCAGTTTGAAGATACGTTTTTGGACTATAGTGGGCAGGATATGTCTATCGAGGGAGGAGTTTGATTGTTCATTGACAGATTTGTTTCTAATCTTCTTCCTAAAATTACGACTCGTTTACAGGCGTCTGAGAGCACTTGGTCCACCTCTTCCCCCTCTGTTATTTTGAAAATGGCCCAGTACTGTGAACACCGAGATCGGGAGGAAAAGGATAGGACTGATAAGAAGTACAAGGATTTAAAAATGAAGGTGTTGTTGCAGCAAGCGTTTAGGGGAAATAGTAGGGGACAGGGAGGTCCTTCTCGACAGCTTCCACGTACCAGTAGACAGCCTTCAATGACACCTTCAGGGCCAAATCAGTGTGCGTATTGTAAGGAAGAGGGTCATTGGCGTAGCCAGTGCCCTGTGCTCTTACAGAAAGTTGCAGTTCCTAGAGGGCTAGGTTCTGGTGGGAGAGGTCTTGGGACAGAGAGAGCTCAGAATGCTACGGTTTCACAGGGTCATTCTGATCATTACTTTGATGACCCTCGTGATGGCCAGTATTATCATGATGATTACGACATGGATGAGGTGACGGGTACATACTATAGCTAGGACAGCCAGGGAGAGGGACCAGTTCAGATACCTGTAGATCAGCATGGTCCTTATGTCACAGTGGATTTGCAAGGCTCGGCTAAGGAATTTTTGGTAGACACAGGTACGACAAAGAGTTCTGTTTCTCGACATATGGTCCCTGGGGCAGCCCTGTCTGGCCACAATAATGTTTTGGTAGGTTTTTCAGGTGTACCGGTTGTAAGCCCAATTTCACGCCCCCTTGCATTGACTGTTGGTCCTTTTACTGTGGAATCTCCGTTTTTGTTGACATCCAACTGTGGTGAGAATTTGATGGGTTTGGATTTGCTGAAGAAGTTGCATGCTACTATCTATTGCTCTCCTGCGGGTGTCTATATCACTATGGGCCCGGATGTGAGTACTAAACAGTGTTTGTCTCAAGATGCACCCATCCCAGCTGAATTTGCTGATGTCCCTCCCACTCTATGGGCTACAGGTGACACAGATGTAGGATTGTTGCATATACCACCAGTTTATATACAAGTTAAAGAGAATGTTGTTTTGCCTCGTATTCCTCAGTATAAGATACAGCAGGCAGGTGAATGGGCTCTTCTTCAGATTATTCAGGATTTGATACAAAAGGGAGTAGTTGAGGAAACGTCTGGCAATATTTGTAATAGCCCTATTCTTCCGATTCTTAAAAAGTGCACACTCAGGCTCCTCTGAGGACGCTGATGATGTTTATCGTTTTGTGATTGATCTGCGCAAGGTTAATAAAATAGTGGTTCCACAGTTCCCTGTAGTTCCTGATATTACTGCGCTTTTGACGATGATTCCTTCTACCGCTAAATTTTTCTCTGTTATTGATTTGAAAAATGCTTTCTTTAGCATTCCTATCCATCCAGACAGTAGATATTTGTTTGGGTTTACACTGGCTGGTAGGAGTTTTAGATTCTGTCGCACTCCTCAGGGCTATACGGAGAGTCCTAGTATTTATAGTCAAGCATTAAAGGGTCAATTGGATTTAATATCGCTTCCTCCAGGTAATGTATTAGTGCAGTATGTCGATGACCCCCTTATTGCTTCTGACACAGGACAGGGTTGCAGAGATAGTACAGTCAAATTGTTGTTGCATTTGGCTCATCATGGACATAAGGTTTTCCCTTTCTAAATTTCATATTGTCAACAGGAGGACACCTACTTAGGTCACCTACTGTCGAAGGAGGGTAGGAGGTTGACCCCTGAGCGCATCAGTACCATCGTTAAAATGCCCATTCCACAAACTCAGAAAGATGTGCGTGCTTTTATAGGTGTCACTTCCTACTGTCATCAATGGATACCTAACTATTCCCTGCTAATTAAACCTTTGCTTGCATTAACAACGAAAGAAGTGCATGAGCCTTTGCCTTGGGCGCCCAAATGCCATCAGTCTTTTGAACAATTGAAAACTGCACTTTGTTCGGCTCCGCTGCTTGGCACACCTAACTATGGCAAATCGTTTGTGATCTATGTCCATGAGATGGCTGACTGCGCGCTTTCTGTCCTAACACAAAAACTTGGCGATAAGCAACAGCCGTGTGCTTATTTCTCTGCTGTGCTTGATCCTGTCGCAAGGGCCCTCCCGAACTGTCTGAGAGCGGTCGCGGCTGTGGCCACTTCAATCCGACAATCGGTTGGACTCGTGCTTGATACTGAACTTACAGTTATGGTACCCCATGCTGTGGATACACTTTTGAATAAGACAAAGACACAACACCTCACCAGTGCACGTCTTACCGGCTATGAATTAACCCTCTTTGCTAAGCATATTACGATTAAAAGATGTGCTACTCTGAATCCAGCCACGTTACTACCCCTCCCTTCTGAGAACGATGCAGTCGATAAGCATGATTGTATTTACTGGACGGAAGAGGAGACGAAGGGACGGGTAGACCTGACTGATGTTCCCTTAACTGACCCACAAGGAGAACTCTACGTCGATGGCTCTTGTTTTAAATTACCAGATGGCACCACAACGGCAGCTTATGCTGTCACCGCTTTGCATACTGTGGTAGAGACATCACGGGTTCCCTATCAGTCGGCTCAAGCTGCTGAGCTCGCTGCTCTTAATCAAGCTTGCGAATTGAGCGAGGGACTGGTTGTCAACATTTATACTGACAGCCAGTATGCCTTCGGGGTCGCACATAATTTTGTGCGACTCTGGGCAGAGAGGAGGGTTCCTTACTTCTCATGGCACCAAGATTCAGCATGGGCGCCTCATATTGAGGCTTTTGTCTGCTTAAACGCTCCCCAAGAAATTGGCCATAAATAAATGTAGTGCCCACGGGAAGGTTACGGATGACGTGGGTAGAGGGAATGCTTTTGCAGATCAGACAGCTAAGGAAACGGCCCGAACAAAGATGAAACGCATGTTTGTAGCAGGTCCAGCTAGATGGGTCCCTGAAGTTGTCATGTTTGAGAATACCCTTGAAAGTGTAAAGGAGATACAAGGTGAAGCTACAATGGAAGAATTAGCGGAATGGCAGGGAAGTACAGCACAGTTAAATGAGGAAGGATGTTGGATCGATAAATCAGGGAAGCAGAAGTGGATGTTGCCAGATGCATATGTTCTTCCTGTGGTTACTATGGCACATGATCCAGCTAATATTAGTGCAAAAGGCATTTGTAAGCTGTTAGCCCCTGTATGGCAGAATGACAATATCTCTAAGACAGCCGCACATTTAGTGAAATATTGCATGGTCTGTATGATGCATAATTCAGGGAAGTATACCACCCGGTAATTTTGCACCATCCACTTTCCCTTTTGAAGTCCTTCAAATGGACTATATTGAATTAGAGAGATGCAATAACCTTAAGTATGTTTTGGTAGTTGTATGTGCATTTAGTAAATGGGTTGAGGCTTACCCCACTAAAGATAATACAGCCATTACGACTGCAAAGGCACTCCTGAATGAGTTCTTTCCTCGTTTCGGCTTGCCCCGAGTTATCTGTAGTGACAACGGAAGTCATTTTAATGCGAAAGTGATTCAATTAATTTGTGAGGTTCTCCATGTAAAACAAAAATTCCATGCTGCCAATCATCCACAGTCAGCGGGTTTGGTTGAGAAGTACAATGGTACTCTCAAACTGAAATTGGCAAAAATTCAGAAGACCACAGGGTTAAAGTGACCAGATGCTTTACCGTTAGCACTCTTGTCAACTAGAACGACAGCACATTCTAGGGCAGGATTATCTCCTTACGAGTTCGTGTTTGGGCGCCCGGCAAACGTCTGGGGCGTTCCGCGCCCCCGTAGGTTCTCTGATATTGAGTACCCTGTGTTGCTTGATTACCTTGGCCAGTTAACAGAAAATTTGCGTTCTATTCACCAACAGGTGCGAGAGTCCCTACCTTCTACACCAAAGGGACCCGGCCACGATATCCAGACTGGTGTCTTTGACCTATTACGCAATTTCCAGAGGAAGAAAAGTTTGGAGCTACGCTGGAAGGGCCCCGAGCAGGTTCTGTTGGTGATGAATATAGCCCCTTACAACGTGGTCGTTACAACGACCGCGTTGTTACATCGCAGTACATTACAACGCAAGTCGTTACATCAACTTGATGTAGGGGGCGCGCTGGACTTAGGAATAGTATAATTTACTATTCCAACTCCAGTGTGCGCAACAGTAGGGAAGGTGTTGGAATAGTAAATTATAGGTTAGCGCGCCCCCTACAGCAAGTCGATGTAACGACTTGCGTTGTAATGTACTGCGATGTAACAACGCAGTCGTTGTAACGTCCACGTTGTAATCGCATGCGTTGAAACGCATGCGATGTAATGGTTGTTTCCCGTTGGTGACACGCACTGCTGTGAATGTTGCTGGCTGTAAGAACTGGGTCCACGCGACCCCCTGTCGGAGGGTTCCCTTGCCTCTGCCCTATGACCAGTGGGTCAAGGACGGGATTGGGGACGCGGAGTGCGAGCAGGTCCCTCGGTTTATCCCATTTCAGCGATGCTCAGCTAACGTGGACGCAAACAGATAAAGAGAATGAGGATGTGCTGAACGAGGCTGTTCCCCCCCAGAAATACGAGCTATCCAGGAGCCTTTGTTCACTGACCACAAGATGCCTGGGGATACCAGGTACAATTTGCACCCTCGGCTGAGGGAAATTGAGTCCAAGGAGAAAAGAGATTAGGGATGGACTGCATAAGATAGGTTGTACTGAGGTATAGTACCAACGGAATTAGCTGAAATTAGTGAAGGATTTTTGCTTACTTTATTCTAGTTGTGTGAACAGTTACTTAGGTTAGACCGAAGTATACCAAGCAGGTATACCATCTTGATCGACATGGGATCCATTAAAGAGCTTAGGACAGAGCAAGCTCCACCGCCGGTGCTCAAGAGTGCCAACTTATTGATGGACAATAGGAGCCTGTACCAGTGAGGCTCTGACGGACACTGGGAACTTGTATATTTTCTTTGTATTTCGCCCCCCCCTTTCCATTATGCATCCCTTTGGTAGACCGGTTGCTGAGGAAGAGCAGCCAGTAATTCTTGTTGCCCAGCATAATATGGTGTGGACTCGCAAGCAGAAAATAACATGTTGCTCTTGTGGTTCTGTTGCTAATAATATTGTGTGGAGTGTCATAGGTTATGGAAAATGATCAGGATGCACCTTTACGTAATAAGGGTAAGGTTATTCCTCTGACAAGAAAGAAAAGGACAGCCCTGAGTAATGTGTTTTTAGACACACACAAGAGATTCTTTGGAGAAGGGACCGCTTGCTACCCCACTGAATCTGTCACTAGTTTATGGACTACATATCCGTTATCACTTGTAAATTATACATATACTCGTCCACCGCAATTTACAGAAGTGAAGGGAGTTTTTGGTTTTGGCTATCCAGGTCCTTGTTTATATTATAGAAAGCCACTGGGAATGGGTTATCCAGGTTGTGATAACAACAGATATTGCGACAACTTCTATATGGAAGAACAGAATGTCACACTGGTGGGTTGGCATTACAAGGAATTGATAGTCACTCGGGAGGCTGGTTATTATCCTGCTTGTTGCCCAATCGTGAATAGTACGGACACTTCTTTGTATATCAATTGTTCTGGAATAGTGTTGTACAAAAATATGATCCCCTTGGTGAATGACAAAGATCCGAGTACTTTTGGAAAGAACACCAGATATGCTGCAGTAGATTATGAAGGGCCGATTCATGCACACCCGGGGGTTTATTTTTTGTCCAACGGTACCTATTCTAATGTCCATAATGGTACAGACGATGTAGCTCTTGGGCTGGTGTTGCCCTTAGGTGTGCCCTGTAAATATGCTAAGCCTAATATCCGCTGGGTCAAAAGGACTTTGACCAAAGAATTCTGTGAAGGAGTGACCGATATAGAGGTCAATAATTATAGTAATGGGATCACTTTTGGATACATCCTTTCTTCCATTTTCACTTTGGGTGGTACCTCTATGGCTCAGGGTGAGAAAGCTAGAGAATATTTTGGGTGTTACAAATTTTATCTAATAATACCGTGGCAGCTTTACGCGACATCACCACTCAGTTGGAAAGTATGGGAATATATTCAGCGCAGACAAGATACGCAGTTGATTTTATCTTGGCCAACAGTGGTGGTGTATGCGCGGTAGTGGGAGATCAGTGTGTGGTCGGGATAAAGAGTATGGAAAAAAATATTACCAAGCATATTCTAGACATCCTCAAGAATGTCAAGGGAATGGAAAGTGGAAATTGGAGTTGGTCTCTTTTTGGTAGTTGGGGCTGGATTCTTGAAAAGGTGATTTACATGATTGTGATATTTATGCTTTGCTGTGCCCTTATTCAGTGCCACCCCTTCTGTTGCTCCTATTGCACCACTATTCTCACTCCTAAACGGAAGATATCGATTCATGATACCAATGCTGCAATAATGGTACAGAAAGAAATAGAGGACCTCATGAATATCAATGAGGGCATTTTCGAGACTTCTTCCCTCCTTACAGTCTCCTTTCCCGATACTGAGAACATGGAATACTCATAAGGATTTCTTGTTATTATTGTTTATGGTTTCCTGTTTTCCTTGTTGCTGTTAGAAAATGTTTTAGCTCATGCTAAAAGGAGGGTCTGTTAAACTAGAAATGTTTACGTTTGCGCATCGCCCTGTGTAAGCTAGCATTCGCGGCACCAGTTTCTATTCAGGCGCCATTTTGAATCATGATCGAAACTAATCCTTTGCTGTGTCTGAGAAAAAGCCTCTGTTACGTTTCGTTTCTGCAATGTTAGGTTTTGCTTCACTAATGAATAGACTGTTCATATTAGTGCATACCTTTCTCACTAGATAGAGGTCCTCTCCCACTTGTCTGGTGGCGGGTGCAGGGTGAAACGACCTTGGGTTGTATTAGGTGGTGTTAGATGTGAGAACCGAAACTTATTTTTTGTATTTCACTGTCCAGCTGCATCTGCCTGGAAAATTCCACTGTGGGCGTGTTTCAGCCCAGTTACGAAATGTACATAATGTATCTTTATGCTTGTCGATTTCAGTCCCTCTGCAGCAGTCCTAGCGACTGGGCTCCGCTCTGAGTGTATACAAATAAATAGTTATTGGTTTGTATACTCTACTGTCTGACCGACTCTTCATTTGGTGTGGAAGGCTGAGAGGTGGTCATTAGTGACCCGGCTGACCCTAATCGTGCCACTTCCTTAAACAGTAGTTATAAAAAATATGTATTTATTATATAACACTATCTAGTATGTTACAGTATCTCCTACATGGAGATAGACACAAAGCACACAATACTTAAGCAAAGGAATGACAGTAAATAGCACTAATACACAGTGGGCCCCAGGGGGGGACCAAACCATATACTAAAAAAGTGGTATAAGAACCACGACTCGAGTTAGGACAATGTCGAGAGGATGTAGAATTGTTGGGACCCCAAGGAACCACCCAAGGTGAGTAGATAGAGACCCCCACAAAGTGCGTGTGCAGTGTGGGAACATGACTGCGTGCTCCGTACAAGTCTATGTGCAAGTAGTGTTTGGAATTTTAAGGATTAGGGACCCTTCCCAGTGGACTACAAAGAAACCCAATGGAATCCAGAAGGTTGGAGAGCCACCCCAACCGTGGATACCGAAGTACCCAAGTTACCTAACCCAGGGAAGCCGGGTGCATAGGTGTGAAATGGCGTCGGAAACCGCCGTCGAACCCAATGGAGGACTTCGAAGAAGAGCCGCTGCTGGAAGGGGAGAAAGTGTCCAGTGGAATCCAAACGTGTATTCTTGACGAAGAGTACCTGAAAGCAGAGGGGAAAGAGTCTGGGTCACTTGAGAGTGACCAGGGGCTCGGTAGATGAATGCCCACCGATTTGGGGGGATCAGGATAGTTGATGGTGACCTTGACTCTGCAGCTGCGAGGACCAGGCGATGTTGAAGATGACCAGGAGCCAGATGCAAGCTCTCCCATGAAGGATGTCGAGTGCTGAGGGGTCGGTGTCCGGCGGGAGCACCAACAAGCCTTGGCAAAAACAACCCACGCCGGAAGTCAAGCAAGTGTATGGTTTGGACCAGCATGGTCCAGGAGTTTCACCATAAGCAGGGGAGTCAGGGCAGGCCCCGAGCAATCAGGGGAGCCCAAGGAAATTAAAGGTGACCCTCAATTGGACCCACAAGCCGAAGGCACAGGAGTCGCGAGAGGACCTCGAGCAGCTTCACAAAACAACAGGCCACGGGGCACACGGTGTGAAGTGGTTGAAGATCTTTGTAGGAAAGGTTGCCAGAGGTTGGGGCTGCTCGATGCACGATTGCCAACAAGCACATGCACTTTCAAAAGGTACACAGTGCACCAGGGTTCGGGTATTGCAGCCCCCACAAGGGATTCTGACCTAAAACTTGGTGAGAGGGCAGCTCAGACCTCGAGGGACGTAGAAACCCACCTACTGTGTTGCTGAGCCTTTCGGAGTCTGTAGGTGCTTGGGGACAGCAGACCAGTCAGCAGTGTTGCGGTGCCTGCGAATGAAGGGGAGTGACTCCTTCACTCCAAGGGAGATTATCTTCAGGTGTCTTTGATCTTCCACAGGTCCTACATGGATCCTGTATGGTGCACAGGCACAGACGATGCAGCAGACTGAGAGGGAGACGAAGTCAGGCCCAAACGAAGTCCAGCGAAGTCCAGAGCACCCAGACGGTCGAAGTGCAGTGGTTTCAGTTCTGAATCTGGTCCACGATGAATCTTCGGTCCTACAGCCAGGTAAGCCCTTGAGTACCCATGGGAGAGGGTTGGAAAGATTCAGGGGACCCTCCCAGGGGAGGGTCTGGACAGGCGGGAGGTTACTCCCATGTCCTTTGTCCAGTTTTGCGCCAGAGCGGGAGCCAACGGCTCCCAGGACTGGTTTGAACTGGACTTTGCACAGGGACACCAAATGTGCCCCTCATGCAGACTTTCAGTTCCTGACAAGCGCACCCACCCAGCCCTAATAAACTACATCCTGTCTGGGAGGTGGTCACACCTCCCTGTGACAGGATGCCTATTGTTCTGCCTTCCCCTGCTCGAGCTTGACTCAGCAGCAGGAGGGCAGAAATGTGTCTCTGGTTGGTCAGCAGCAACCATTTTGTGCTGTCAGGAGCTAGAAGGCTGGTACTGGGAACACCAGGAGCCCCACGAAGGACGCTTCTGAGGGGTGGAATCATACCTCCCACACCGGTTACCGGTGTAGGTGTATGATCCCAACATGTTTGATACCAAACACGATAGGGTTTGTTTCAGCCGTTTTAGAGTTGGTCATCACGCGGTCGCATAATGACCCTCTATTGTAATATATGGCTGCTTCACTGACAACCCGGGAGAATGGACTCCGTAGGTTGCAGGGGTGTCCTGCTCATGCAGGGGCACCCTCTCACTTAGAACCAAGCACCCTGCCCTCAGGATTGTAAAGGCCTGCTATAGGGGTGACTGATAGGTTTTAAGTGCAGTGACCCTTAGATATAGTAAACCTATATCTTAAGTAAGTGGTGCATGCACCGACTTACACAGGCTGCAATGGCAGGCCTGTAGTTCCATTGTGAATGGTCTCTCATGGGTGGCATAATACTTGCTGCAGCCCATGAGAGACCTCTGGGGTACCTATGCCCTGGATACATGGGTACCATCCACTAGGGACTGACAAGGGTACCCCAGTATCCAATCTGGGGTGTACCTAAGTACATAACATAACAGTTTAGGGAGAAAGCAGATAGACTAGGGTGCTGATTAGCAGGATCCCAGCCAGACTAGTCAAAAACAGCATTACATCCAGCAAAAAAGTGGGGGTAACCATAAGAAGCAGATCCTACTTTCTTACAGGAGGTATAAGATTGGATACAGGTTTCTGATCTTAAGGATGCTTCTGAAGATTTCTATTCTTCTGTTACCTCATTCAATCTGAAACTACAACCATTCAGAACTCTTTGACTTTTGTACCCAGCTCTCCGACTATTTCAGCTACAAGATCAGAACCATCTATAATTCCAATGTGCAGCCGGACCCATCTACCATTGCAACCCTCCTGCCCGGCGAGACAAACCCCCTGGACACCGCCATGACCTCCTGGCCCATCATCACCACGACAGACACAGTATCGATCATGTATTTATTTCACTGAGGAGCTCCATCGGCTACCTGCCCACACTTCACCTTCAGAGAAGAACTGGACCCCATCTGTGCAGCCTTGACCCCATTGCTCAACAACTCCATCAGCACAGCCACCTTCTCAGATTCATGGAAATACGCCATCATACTCCCCCCTTCTAAAGAAACTCTCATCAAGAAGATGGGGAGGGGGTCCTGGATGCAGGGTCGACGTCACACGAAGTCCTCTCGGGTCTGGTCGAAATCCAGTTGCCACTAAACTGCTAGTCGCCCGTTGTCACGGTCACAGGCCAATCCTTCCTGGACCAATAACTCACCTTCTGAGGGTCCTAGCAACTCTCCAACAGCACTCTTGGTTTCAGTGAACATGGATGTAATTCTGTGAGTGGGTCTTGGTCCTTGGTGCTGCATGGTGGCAGAGGTTGTGGCTTGAAGACTTTGGGCCATCAACTTGACCCAGCAGGCTTCTTCAGTTGTTGTGTCCCTGTGCTGCAAACAGGAGGCAATCAGCTGTCCCTTGGAGTTCTCTTGGCTTGTCTTGGCTCTGGAGATGGCTTCTCCTTGGGCATGAGATGGCAGGCACAGTCCCTCTTCTCACTAGTCACCACGTGCAGCAGGTGTAGTCTCTGTGGTTGCAGACTCTCTTTGTTGCTCTCTTGGTGCAGCAGGGCAGTCCTCCTTCCAAGTTGGTTGATGTTAGAACTGGGGGTCTCTAGTTGGCAATGGCTTGCACCTTTGTCCAAATAGGGACCCTTGCTTCTAGTCAGGATAAGGGGGATACACTCCTAAAATAACCCCTGCTCACCCCCTGGTAGCTTGGCACGAGCAGACAGGCTTATCTCAGAGGCAGTGTGTAAAGCATTTGTGACCACATACAGTAATACAGTGAAAACACTACAGATGGACACCACACAGGTTGTTTATGTAAAAATAAGTAATCTTTATATAGACTTATCACAAGACCCAATAGCAAAAATCCACAATACTGTACTCAAAAATAGACTTAAAATGATAGAGACAGTTCACGTTATCTTCAAAAATAGGATAGTCAATCAAATAAAGCTTGTAGCAACAAATAACTCCACTTGGAGTTATCACGACGTCGTGACCGGTGGAAATCCCAAAGTACGGCGCCGACCGCGAGGTGCGCGGCGTCGGGCCTGGAGTCGAGCAGACCCACAAAGAACAGTACCTGGAATTCGATGAAAACAAAGACGGTGCACGGCGTCGGGGAGGTGATGCTTCGTTGGCGCCGGCGGCGTCGGTTCCTTACGACCCCAGGGGAGGTGATGTCTCGGTTCCTTACTGCAGCGCAGGGAGGTGAGGCGTCGGTTCCTTACTGTGTCGGGGAGGTGACGTCACGGATGGCGGCGAGGCGTCGGTTCCTTACGATGGTGCGGCGTCGATGGATTCGGGGGTCACCCACGTCGAGGATCGGCTCCGCGATGATGAAGCCCTGGCGTCGGTGAAGTCGGGGCTGCGGTGCGAGTCGGGACGGTGCGTCGTGAGCGTCACGAGCGGTGTCCTCGGCTCCGGTGCAGGCAGCGGCCTCGATGACGGCTTCGGAGTCGATGTCGCACGGCGTCGGCAGGCGTCGGGCCTACGGTGCAAGTCGGGGCGGTGCGTCGTGCTCTTCACGAGCGGTGCCCACGGCTTCGGTGCAGGTTACGGCGTCGCTCGCCGGCGTCAGTGTTGCAATTTCCCTCTGTTAGCAGCTAAAACAGCAGTTCCAGATGCAGGCAAACAGAAGGGGTGAAGTCTTTGTGTCCCTGTGACTTCAGGCAGGAGGCAAGCTCAGTTCAAGCCCTTGGAGATTCCCTTCTTCAAGATGACAAAGCACAGCAAAGTCTTTTCTCCTGTCCTTGGCAGAAAGCAACCACTGCAGGCCAACCCCAATCAGCAAAACAGCACAGGGGCAGTACTCCTCCTTCAGCTTCTCCGGTTCTTCTCCTTGGCAACAGGTTTCTTGATTTCCCAGAAGTGATCTAATTTCCTAGGGGTCTGGGTCCCCTTTTTATACACCTTTTCCCTTTGTTCTCTGAAGGCAGAGAGGCCTTTGCCTAGTCCAAACCAGTTCTGGTCAGTCCTGGAGCACTTTGTTTTTCTGACTCCTTCTTTCCTTTGAGAGTGAGGGGCAGAGCCATCAGACGCCCGGCAGGAGGTGGAGCCAGCATTGTGGAAGGCAGGCACAGCCCTATTCAGACCCAGGTGCAACTCCTCCCACCCATCCTCCTTCAGGCAGACCTATTCAGCCTAGTGCTGACTCACCCTGCCTCCTGGAATCCCCCAGCCCCTGTCACTCACAAACCCAGACACACAATACACAACCTGAGCAGAGGCAGCTGGATGGTTTAGGCAAGAAAATACCTACTTTCTAAAAGTGGTATTTTCAAACAAAGAATGTTAAAACCAACTTCACTAAAAGATGTATTTTATCATTCTGAGTTCAGGCATACTAAATTCGTTTTTCTACCATGTTCTCTGGGTCAGTTAGGATTATAAGGTGTAATAATCAAAACTGCCCATTCTGGCCTATGGAGAACAGGTAGCCTTGCAATAGTGAAAAACGAAAATGGCTGTAATTCACTATTAGGACATGCCACACACACCAGGGCATGTCCTACCTTATACTTACAATGCACCCTGCCCTTGGGCCTACCTTAGGGGTGTCTGATATGAAGATAAGGGAAGGTTTAGGGACTGGCAAGTGGGTGCACTTGCCAAGTCGACATGGCAGTCACAGACTGCACACAGGCTCTGCAATGGCAGGCCTGAGACACATTTTACAAGCCGCTTCTGTGGGTGGCACAACCAGTGCTGCAAGCCCACCAGCGGCATTGGATTTACAAGCCCTGGGCACACTCCGTGCACTGTACTAGGGACTGACAAGTAAACCAATCATCCAATCATGGAGTCACTAATCCATACATCAATTTACAGTAGGGAGCACTTGCACTGTGGCACTGAACAGCAGTGGCACAGTGCCCAAAAGCATCTAAAACCAGCAAAACATAAGAGGCAACAGCAAAAAAATGGAAGGGAGACCCACGCCAATGGTGCCAAGTCTAACACGTGTCCCCTCCAGCTGAAATGTGGGGAGAACTACCCTTCCTCCTGGGAGTTCTCATCACTAAGGCGGAAAAATCTGGACAGACCATCAGCATTGGCGTGTTCTGTACCAGGGCGGTGTTCCACCGTAAAGTCCATCCCCTGTAGGGAAATGGACCACCTCAACAGTTTTGGATTCTCACCCCTCATCTGCATTAACCATCTGAGGGGCCTGTGGTCTGTCTGAACCCGGAAGTGAGTCCCAAACAAATATGGTCTCAACTTCTTCAGCGCCCAGACCACAGCAAATGCCTCACGTTCAATCGCACTCCACCTCTGTTCCCGTGGGAGTAACCTCCTACTAATAAAGGCTACAGGTTGGTCTAGGCCCTCTTCATTCATCTGTGAAAGCACAGCCCCAACCCCATGCTCTGAAGCATCTGTCTGCACAATGAATTCCCTTGAGAAGTTGGGCGCCTGAAGCACGGGCGCCGTGCACATGGCAGATTTCAGGGCATCAAAAGCCTTTTGGCAGGCATCAGTCCAGTTCACTTTCCTGGGCTGCTTCCTGGAAGTCAGCTCAGTCAAGGGTGCAACAATGTTGCCATACCCCTTGACAAACCTCCTGTAATACCCGGTGAGTCCTAAGAAGGCCCTCACCTCTGTTTGGGTTTTGGGGGTTCCCAAGCCAGGATGGTATCTATCTTGGGCTGTAGGGGCGCCACCTGGCCGCTCCCTACCTGGTGTCCCAAGTACACCACAGAACCCTGCCCGATCTGGCACTTACTCGCCTTGATCGTGAGGCCTGCCCTCCGCAGCGCCTTCAACACTTCCCAGAGGTGGTGCAGATGTTCCTCCCAAGTGGCGCTGAACACTGCAATGTCATCCAGGTAGGCGGCACTGAAATCCTCCAGCCCAGCCAACACCTGGTTGACCAACCTCTGAAAGGTGGCAGGGGCATTCTTCATCCCAAAGGGCATCACCCGGAATTGGTAGTGCCCATCTGGTGTGGAGAATGCTGACCTCTCTTTGGCCCCATCAGTTAAGGCGATCTGCCAGTACCCAGACGTTAGATCAAACGTGCTGAGGTACCGGGCAGCCCCTAACCGATCAATGAGCTCATCAGCTCTGGGGATGGGGTGCGCGTCAGTCCTTGTGACTGAATTGAGTCCTCGGTAGTCCACACAGAACCGGAGTTCGGGTGTGGCACCAGGCGCGGCAGCCTTTGGGACCAAGACCACTGGGCTGGCCCAAGGGCTGTTAGAGGACTCAATCACCCCTAAGGCAAACATCTTGGAGACCTCCTCCTTGATGCAAGCTCTCACCCTGTCAGTCACTCTGTAAGTTTTATGCTTCACAGGAGGACTGTCCCCAGTATCCACATCATGGATGCACCATTCAGTGATACTGGGAGTCAGGGAGAACAGATCAGAAAACTGTCCCAACAGTTGGCGACAGTCATTCTGCTGTTCCGGGGTCAGGGTGGGAGAGAGGTTCACACCATCCACTGACCCATCTTGCTCTTTTGCATACAGGAGGTCAGGAAGAGGTTCAGTCTCCTCTTCCATCCCAGCATCTGTTGCTAAGAGCATGCCCACTTCGGACCTCTCAAAGTGGGGCTTCAGGCGGTTCACATGCAGGACCCGCAAGGGGTTCCTGGGAGACTGCAAGTCCACCAAGTAGGTGACATCACTCTTTCGCTCCACCACCTCAAATGGTCCGGTCCACTTATCCTGGAGCGCACAGGGCTCCACTGGGGCCATGACCCAAACCTTTTGTCCAGGCTGAAACTCGATCAGAGTGGCGTTCTGATCATGCCAACGTTTCATCTCTTCCTGGCTGGCTTCCAGATTCGCCTCAGCGAGTTGTCTGAAACGCCGAGTCTGGTTCCTGAAGGCCAGCATGTAACTAAATACATCCTGGGGAGTTTTCCTGGGAGCTTTCTCCCAGCCTTCCTTGACCAGACTCAGAGGTCCTCTTACAGGATGGCCGTACAGCAGTTCAAAGGGACTGAACCCTAAGGACTTCTGGGGCACCTCTCTGTAAGCAAAGAGCAGGCATGGCAAGAGGACGTCCCACTTACGCCTCATGGGTTCTTCCAGACCCATAATCATGCCTTTAAGGGTCCGGTTGAATCTCTCAACCAGTCCATTACCTTGGGGGTGGTAAGGAGTGGTGAACTTATAGGTTACACCACACTCCTGCCACAGGGACTTCATATACTTGGAAATGAAGTTAGTACCACGGTCAGACACCACCTCCTTGGGGAACCCCACACGGGAGAAAATCCCCATCAGTGCACGTCCCACCACGGGGGCCGTCACTGTCCGAAGAGGGATGGCTTCCGGGTACCGGGTGGCATGGTCCACCAAGACCAGGATGAACCTGTTGCCCATGGCTGTCTTGGGATCCAGAGGCCCCACAATGTCAATACCCACCCTCTCAAAGGGGGTGCTGACAACAGGGAAAGGTTGGAGAGGAGCCTTGTGCTTCCTCCCACTCTTACCACTTGCCTGGCAAGTCTGACAGGTCCTGCAATGAGTATCTGAACTCTTGCGCATTTGGGGCCAATGAAAGTGGGTGACAAGCCTTTGAAAGGTCTTGTCTTGCCCCAAATGTCCTGCTAAAGGCACATCATGAGCCAGACCCAGTAGGAAGGCTCTGAAGCGCTGGGGTACCACCAGCACACGGGCTGACCCAGGCTCAGCAACCTTAGGCTCACTATACAGGAGACCATTCTCCCAGTAGATCCAGTGTGATCCAGACTGATCACCTGCTGCCTGGCTTACAGCCTGTTGCCGCAAGCCCTCAAGAGAAGGGCACTTCTTCTGCTCCTCGCAGAATTCTTCCCTGGAGGGGCCTCCTTCCTGCTGCCAATGGGTCAGCTCAGGCAGGTCCCCCAGTTCAGCCACTTGTTCCCCTGTAGGTTCCAGGGCATCCCCCTCAAGGTCTGCCTCCTCCTGGACCGTGGGAACTTCGGGGGCCGGTTTCCCGCGCCCCCTGCCTCCTCTCTTTAAGGCAGGCACCTGGGCCCTTCTTCCAGGCTCCAGGTCCTCTTGAATACCCTTACCGGCTGCCATTGACCGAGTGGTCACACACGCCCACTCTGGCAGACCCAACATCTCCAAATGAGACCTCCGCTCCACCTTCGCCCAAGGGGAGCTCTCCAAATCATTGCCTAGCAGACAGTCAACAGGCATGGCTGGCCTCACAGCTACTTGAAGGATACCTGAGACCCCCCACTCAAAGGGAACCTGGGCCACCTTGCAGTGGCTCTCTGAGTTGTCAGCGGCAACTACAGGGTAGAATACATTGGGGACCACCTGCTCCTCAGACACCAGCCGACAACTGACAGCTGTCACACTGGCCCCGGTGTCTCTCAGAGCCTCCACCCTATGGCCATTGATGGTCACCCACTGCCTGTATTTCTTAGTGTTATCAGGCAGCTGGGTCCTAGGGACCATCTCACTGTCTCCTAAAGAGACCAGGGACATCTCTGCGGGACCCCACCCACCTTGGGCACCCAACTCCTCCCCCAGGGCTACACTAGCCATCTGCCGGGGTGGTGCACCAGTGGGTGCAGTGGTCACGGTATTGGGGCACTTGGGACTTCCTACAAAGTGACCCACCTGACCACAACTAAAACATGCTTTGGGCCCCTTCTGAACAGACTTATCTGTTGGGACCCATGGTCTTTTCTCAGTGGGAGGCTGGGAACCCTTACCTTGGTTCCCTTGGGGTTTACTTTGGGGCCCTTTTTGGAACTCCTTCTGTTTACCCTTGTCCCCCACTCTTCTGCTGGGGACCCTGCCCACCTTTGGCGGAGTCTCCCACAAGACCCTTGTGGACCCGGGTACTGACCCAGCGGTCCGCCTCCTCAGCAAGCTTTCTAGGATTAGTCAGCTTACTGTCAACTAGGTGCTGGCGTAGCTCTGGAAAACAACTACTGGACAAGTGCTCCCATGCGATTAAATCATAGAACTCCTGTAAGTCATTTACTTTGCTACCCTTCACCCATCCATCCAATGCTCTGCAAAAATAAGACACATACTCCACCCAGGTACTAGACTCCAGCTTTTTGCAGTTCCTAAACTTCTGCCTATAAAGCTCTGGAGTTAACCCATACCTTGCCACTAAAGCTTCCTTCAGGTGGGCATAGGACATCTGATCAATTGTGGGCAAGGCTAGCAAGGTTTCCCTTCCCTCACCTGCAAAGCGGCCCCACAACCCCGCTCCCCAATCCTTCTCAGGGACCCGGTGTGATGTCATGGCGATCTCATATGCTTTAAACCATTGCCCAATGTCCTCCCCCTTCATGAAATCCTTAATAACCTCCTTGGGGATGTACACTCTACTTTCTACAGGCACTGGAGGTGTGCTGCCACCAGAGGGAGTGATTTCTAGGCTTCTAGCCTTTAGCTCTAGCTCCCTCACCACTCTCTCATGCTCTAAAAGCATCTTCTTTTCTTCCATAGCCAACCTCTTACTTTCTAACTCCAATTTCTTATGCTCAAGGCTATCATGGCTTCCCTGTTTCAGTTTGGCCATCTCCATTTCATGCATCCTGCTTTTGTCCCTGTCCTCCAGCTCCTCTGGAGACAGGCCCTTTGAGAAACACTGCTGCCCTCCCTGGAAGGCGCTCTCCTCCCAGTTAAGCCCAATGGCCCCTCAAGCTGCCCATCTAAATTCTCTGCCTCCTCCACAGGCTCCTCGGACTGCCCACTAGCCTTCCGTGCTTCCAACCAGGCTCTCAGCGCCTTGTGAAACTCCTCCTTTCTGGTGAGGCCTCTCATAGAGATTTTAAACTTTTTGCAAACAGCTTTGAGTTCTGGCACAGTGTAGGTATCAACCCTATCTTCTTCAAATTCAATATCTGCAGGTGCAATGGATCCTTTTTTGCTCATGGTGAAAATTGGCAGTTCTCAACAAAAATAAAGGTTCTAAGGAAAAAAAAGTCCTATCAAAAGGTATGTGGTCGCGTATTGGTCTGCACTCACTAGTAGTGTACACCAATCACTGTATATGAATCACAAATGCAAGTCCAAATCCTCACCGCTGACCACCAATGTTAGAACTGGGGGTCTCTAGTTGGCAATGGCTTGCACCTTTGTCCAAATAGGGACCCTTGCTTCTAGTCAGGATAAGGGGGATACACTCCTAAAATAACCCCTGCTCACCCCCTGGTAGCTTGGCACGAGCAGACAGGCTTATCTCAGAGGCAGTGTGTAAAGCATTTGTGACCACATACAGTAATACAGTGAAAACACTACAGATGGACACCACACAGGTTGTTTATGTAAAAATAAGTAATCTTTATATAGACTTATCACAAGACCCAATAGCAAAAATCCACAATACTGTACTCAAAAATAGACTTAAAATGATAGAGACAGTTCACGTTATCTTCAAAAATAGGATAGTCAATCAAATAAAGCTTGTAGCAACAAATAACTCCACTTGGAGTTATCACGACGTCGTGACCGGTGGAAATCCCAAAGTACGGCGCCGACCGCGAGGTGCGCGGCGTCGGGCCTGGAGTCGAGCAGACCCACAAAGAACAGTACCTGGAATTCGATGAAAACAAAGACGGTGCACGGCGTCGGGGAGGTGATGCTTCGTTGGCGCCGGCGGCGTCGGTTCCTTACGACCCCAGGGGAGGTGATGTCTCGGTTCCTTACTGCAGCGCAGGGAGGTGAGGCGTCGGTTCCTTACTGTGTCGGGGAGGTGACGTCACGGATGGCGGCGAGGCGTCGGTTCCTTACGATGGTGCGGCGTCGATGGATTCGGGGGTCACCCACGTCGAGGATCGGCTCCGCGATGATGAAGCCCTGGCGTCGGTGAAGTCGGGGCTGCGGTGCGAGTCGGGACGGTGCGTCGTGAGCGTCACGAGCGGTGTCCTCGGCTCCGGTGCAGGCAGCGGCCTCGATGACGGCTTCGGAGTCGATGTCGCACGGCGTCGGCAGGCGTCGGGCCTACGGTGCAAGTCGGGCGGTGCGTCGTGCTCTTCACGAGCGGTGCCCACGGCTTCGGTGCAGGTTACGGCGTCGCTCGCCGGCGTCGGTGTTGCAATTTCCCTCTGTTAGCAGCTAAAACAGCAGTTCCAGATGCAGGCAAACAGAAGGGGTGAAGTCTTTGTGTCCCTGTGACTTCAGGCAGGAGGCAAGCTCAGTTCAAGCCCTTGGAGATTCCCTTCTTCAAGATGACAAAGCACAGCAAAGTCTTTTCTCCTGTCCTTGGCAGAAAGCAACCACTGCAGGCCAACCCCAATCAGCAAAACAGCACAGGGGCAGTACTCCTCCTTCAGCTTCTCCGGTTCTTCTCCTTGGCAACAGGTTTCTTGATTTCCCAGAAGTGATCTAATTTCCTAGGGGTCTGGGTCCCCTTTTTATACACCTTTTCCCTTTGTTCTCTGAAGGCAGAGAGGCCTTTGCCTAGTCCAAACCAGTTCTGGTCAGTCCTGGAGCACTTTGTTTTTCTGACTCCTTCTTTCCTTTGAGAGTGAGGGGCAGAGCCATCAGACGCCCGGCAGGAGGTGGAGCCAGCATTGTGGAAGGCAGGCACAGCCCTATTCAGACCCAGGTGCAACTCCTCCCACCCATCCTCCTTCAGGCAGACCTATTCAGCCTAGTGCTGACTCACCCTGCCTCCTGGAATCCCCCAGCCCCTGTCACTCACAAACCCAGACACACAATACACAACCTGAGCAGAGGCAGCTGGATGGTTTAGGCAAGAAAATACCTACTTTCTAAAAGTGGTATTTTCAAACAAAGAATGTTAAAACCAACTTCACTAAAAGATGTATTTTATCATTCTGAGTTCAGGCATACTAAATTCGTTTTTCTACCATGTTCTCTGGGTCAGTTAGGATTATAAGGTGTAATAATCAAAACTGCCCATTCTGGCCTATGGAGAACAGGTAGCCTTGCAATAGTGAAAAACGAAAATGGCTGTAATTCACTATTAGGACATGCCACACACACCAGGGCATGTCCTACCTTATACTTACAATGCACCCTGCCCTTGGGCCTACCTTAGGGGTGTCTGATATGAAGATAAGGGAAGGTTTAGGGACTGGCAAGTGGGTGCACTTGCCAAGTCGACTATGGCAGTCACAGACTGCACACAGGCTCTGCAATGGCAGGCCTGAGACACATTTTACAAGCCGCTTCTGTGGGTGGCACAACCAGTGCTGCAAGCCCACCAGCGGCATTGGATTTACAAGCCCTGGGCACACTCCGTGCACTGTACTAGGGACTGACAAGTAAACCAATCATCCAATCATGGAGTCACTAATCCATACATCAATTTACAGTAGGGAGCACTTGCACTGTGGCACTGAACAGCAGTGGCACAGTGCCCAAAAGCATCTAAAACCAGCAAAACATAAGAGGCAACAGCAAAAAAAATGGAAGGGAGACCCACGCCAATGGTGCCAAGTCTAACAGTTGAGATCTGAGGTCTGGGTGCCAGGGGTGCCCTCTTTATGCTCGGAAAGTGCCCTCGCGGTAGGATGCGGTTGGTAGCGAATGGGCTACCAGGTTCCCTCCCCCTGGTGATTACTTCCTGTATGGTGGGGCATCTGGCTATCCCAGGATGCACCATTCTACCCACTCCCAAGATGTCAAGACCCCTCCCTCAGTGTTCAGACTTTACTACCCCACCCCAGGGGTGTGGCTACCTCAGGGCTACACGCCCCTGGGGAAACTGGTTTGGCAACTGGTTTCCCCTCCCTTCTTCCAGTGCCAACCTGTCTACCTCAACAATGGGGCAGCCCCGGGTTTTACACATCTGCCCTTCAAAGGCTGCTTCACCTTTAAAGCCTGCCTTTTGGGGCTAACACCCAAGTGGCTTCCTGAAGGAGGAATATGATTTCTCTCTGGCCTGCAATCCCTCATTGTTCTCCTTCCTGAGCTGTTGGCACATCTCCCAAGGAGGTCAGAAAGCTGTCTCATGGAGTAGGCTCCAAGTGTGCCCGGGAAGGCACGGGTGTGTTAAAGGCAACACTGTAGCAGCTTTGCTAAAGCTACACACTGTAACAAGTTACATTAATTTTGACATGAGATATAAGTTGGGCTTAATGTAATGAGTTGTTTGATACCTTGGAGTGCCTACTTTGGGTGCACCAGTCAAGGAGTTAGCACAGCCAAGGGGTCAGTGTTGTAACCCTGTACTTGCCAATTGGGCTACCAAGTCTTTCCACAGTAAAGCAACAGTTTTGCGTATTTTACTGTCAGGACATGCAAAGTACATGTCCTGCCTGTGTAATATGCTACACCCTGCCTTTAGGGCTTTGTAGGCCTGCCAGAGGGGTGACTAACACACATGTCCAGGGGAAGTGGTGGTTTTGCCATTGCTTCCAATGGCAAAGTTGGGCTAGCAGTGCACGATGCCCTACCAGTCTGCTGTGGTGGACTGGTGTACTTGTGTTACATGGGTGACCTCCAGGGTGGCACAATCAGTGTTGCAAGCCCTGGGGTGCCCATCTTTCTTACATGTCCTGGGTACCAGGGTACCATTTACTCGGAACTTACAGGTAAGTAGCCATTTCCAATTGAGTACAGACAATTCGACATACACTTCAGGGTCAGGGCACTGAGGTCTGGTAAGCAGGCCTCAGTGCACTCTCAGAGTCAAAAAACAAGCAGCATCAGTTGAAAAACTTGGTGGTGCCCAGACAAAAACAAGCATTTAGTTACAATTAATATTTTCTTTTTTTAATACATTACTACTCTGTTATAGGTTTGGTGCGGCTGCCAAGAGAATAAAAGTAGGAAAGTAACGCATAAAACATCCGGTGTCAGTAATGAAAATTAGAACTTTCCATAATCTCTTGGAAAATACACATTTTATGTTCGTTTGCTGTGCAGACCTTTTTCTGTGCCTGTCAGTTAGACATTTGAGCACCACCTTCCAGACTTGCTGGGACTCTGAGGATTGATTGAAATGACGCAAGGCCTGGTCTAAAGCATCGGTAAGAAAATACTGAAACCAACTCGGGTCATGTGCCCGCAGGTGTGGCCAGGAAGGTTTTCTTACCCTCGCTAATGTTCCCAGTGGTGTACTATGGATTCAGAGGGCTGTAGCACAGGCAAGGAATACATTAGGGTGGGGTGGAGGAGTTGGAGCATTGCTGTTCATGTGTGGGACAAAACAATGGTTGGGGAACACATTGGCAGGAATGATATATCACATGATTGTTTTTTAATTCAGAGACTACCAGCGAAAAGAGGCAGGGCAATAAAAACTCCCAGCAAATTTGAATTATTTGTTAGTGACCAAGTGGAAAAAATATGAGGATTTTCCTCAAATGTAATAAGAGTGAATGTTATAAAAGTAGGACATTATAGAGAATGTACTTCAAAATTAATTCGAAAGACTTTAGCTCCTATTTCCACATATCGAGTCCACATTTGTGTTTTAGAATAAAGCAATATGGCTTTACTTATAAATGTATGTAAAGATTTAATCCAGCTGTGTGCTCTTGATCCCTTGGTGTGAACAGCGGGCTGTGGTGTGGATGGCATTGTTGGCGCACATACCAGTTATTTAAGAGAACGGTGGAGCAACAAAAAGATCAGTGTGTGAAATACACGGATTAACCATAAAACAAAAACAAATAGTCCCACATTTTTATTCAGTTGTATGAGGACCCCAGAATGATGCCAGGCTACTACAGATCGTCTACCCTACACACAGTGGAGAGTAATGGCGTCCCATCTTTCTGCCTGTTTAGATCCTAAAATGCTGCTACGGCAGTCTCCGCAGGTGTGCCCTATAGGACATAGAAGATATTTTGGAGAAAATAAAGGAAAAAGCTAAACTGAAAACGATGGAATGTATTGGAAATAGGTAACATTTTGTAAAACACAAATTGTCAGTATCTTCACATTTTCTATAATGATTGGGTATGTACTGGAGAAGCAATTAGCAATATTCGGAAGCTTAGGTCTTTCATCCCATATATATATAGTAATTTAAAGTAGGCCTCATTGCCTCTTATTTATGTAGACATGTGGGCGGGCAGTAGGAGAAGGAATCCTCCATCTGTAGCACCAGGGATAAGAGGCAGTCAGAGCCTGACAGGTCACAGGAGGGCACCACTTAAGGAAGCAAGAAATGCACTTGCCAGAGGCCAGGCATTACCAGGAGCACCAAGTCCAACCACAGAAGCCACACTTCCTGACGAATGACGAACTTAGGCAGCTCCCAACATGGAGCACGGTTAGAGCTGCAGAGGCCAGAGACTCAAAGACTCCACCCTTCTGTTCACTGGATTAAACAATCACAGTTTGAGAACTTTTCAATGTATCTTTCCTGCGCTCTAGACTTGACTGATATCTATCTGCGCTTCTTGAAATAAGTGAATAAGTACTGGACTCTCCTGGAGGGGTGCAGCTGAGACACAGATATCTCTGGATGTGGCCACATGAGAATTCTTTAATATACAAATCCAAAGAGCTCTGTGCAGACAGGTTGTAAGGATGCCATTATGTTGAAAATAATATTTATTTTAAACAACGACTGAGGGTAAAACTATTGAAAGCGTCCATGGCTTCACGGCAGCACGAGAAGCAGCCTTGGAATGGAACACTTATGATATCACTGACCCAGCAATGTGACGTCGCGAGGAGTCCATACAGAGGGGAGGCATCGACGGCAGTGCAGAAGGAGAGGCCACTGTTGAGGTAGTATGTCAGGCGGCATGTGGTCTTCATTTCAGGTTCATGGCTGGATCATTTTTAATCACGATAGATCTTGGCAAGCAATCGGGTTGTGTCCATGTCTTGCCTGGCTCCTCCTGTTAACATGGAAAACGTGGTATCACCCACAGTGGTGACGTATGATGACTTGTTGAAAGTCCTCCATTATGACGTACCTTTGCTATAAAAGCCCGGGAACCATTGAGCTGCAGCATTGCACACAAGGACTCCGGGTGACTAGAGCTGGTGACATTGAGAAACTGAAAAACGAAAAGACCGAGCAGACTCTAAAAACAAGGGCAGACGGTTGGGGCCGGGAGCCCGGTGAGTTGATGAACCAAGTGAAACCGAGCTAAAAAACAAACTGAACTGATAACCAAACTGAAAACTGACTTGAAACTGACTTGAACTCCCCTTTTACCTCAATCCTTAATTTCGTTTCCCCAATTCTTCTAACTCGCACCTCCCCAAACCAGTCCTTCCCTTTTCAACTTAATCCCTCTCTTTACCAAACTACTCCCTTCTATTCTTTCCTTTACCCTTTCGTCATTCCACTCCACTACCTCCCCTCTGCTTCCCTTCTCTCAACCCTACCTATTTTCTGAACTCTAAAGTACTTCAGTTTCCTTCCTTACTAAGCACATACATTCCTGTAGGCCCCACCTTGCCCCGCCCCACCCTACCCCACCTCTTTCTCTCATTTTATTCCCTTGCTATCTCTCTTTCCTTCATTTCATGTTCCTTTAATTTCGATCCGTTCCCATCACTTGAAGTTCAGTCACCAGCTTGTTTGTCCCCTCTTCCCCCTTTCCCTGGCCTATTCCCTTCCCTTCCCTTTCCTTCCTTCACCCGACAATCCTCTCATTAGTTTCCCTACCAGTTCCCTTATATTCCTGGTCTCATTCCCTTGTCTCTCCTAATTCATTCCATGCCCTCTCCTGTTTCCTTCCCCACTCTTTCCATGCCCAAACCCTTTCCCCCGTCCATTCAATACCGTTTCCTTCCATTCCCAGACCCTCCCATACCTACCCCACCCCATTGAATCCACTATCTTCCCTACCCTTTCCATTTCCTCTCCCATTAATTTACTTCCCTTCACTCCCCTAACGGTCCCTTGTTTCCCAGCTTATATTTCCTTCTTTTGTCCTGATCTCGCTCGTCTTCACCTTTCAACACTTCTTACCATTTCACACTATGCTCCCATTCCTTTCCCTTCTTATTTTCATCCCTTCTCTGTCCTTGTCATTCATTCATGCTCATTCATCTTCCCTTCGTCTTTCCCCTGCCTTCCTTACCTGTTCCTTACCTGTTTAACTTCCCTTACCTTTTCCCATCCATTCCTGTTTGCCTTCCCTTCGCTTTTCCTTTTTTGTCCCTTCCTGTTTTCCTTCCCTTCCTTTTCCCTTTTCGTCCCTTTCTGGTTCCCTTCCCATTTCCCTTCTTTATCTGTTGACCTCCATTTCCCTCTTCCTTTCCCTTCCCTTCCTGTTTACCTTTCCTTTTTGATTCCCATCCATTCTTGTTTCCCTTCTACTCTCTTTCTCCACTCTTCCTCCCTCTGCCTTACCTAGCCTTTTCCCCTTCCCTTTTCACTTCCCTTCCCTCTTCTTTTCCCTTTCCTTCCCTTTTCCCTTCTTTGTCTGCTTCCCTTCATTTCCCTCTTCCTTTCCCTTCCCTCCCTGTTTACCTTTACTTTTTGATTCCCATCTATTCTTGTTTCTCTTCTACTCTCCTTCTCCACTCCTCCTCCTCCTCCTTCCTCTCCCTCTCCCTCCCCTTCCCTTCTCTCCCCTCCTGTTTTCCTTCTCTTTTCTTCCTTTACCATTCCATTTACCTTCCCTTCCTGTTTTCTGTACCTTCCCTTCTGCTCCCTTCCTGTTTCACTTAATTTCCCTTCCCTTCTTCGATCCCTTTCCTTACTGTTTCTCTTCCCATCCCTTTTACCTTCCCTTCCCATCCTTTCCTGTTTCCTGTCCCTTCCCTTGTACATTCCCTTTCATTTCCTCTTCCCTTCCCTTCCCCTCTCTAACATTTCCCTTTTCCCTTTGTTTCCCTTCCTGTTTTCCACCTCTTCCTTTTTCTCTTCCCTTCCCTCACTTCCCTCCCATTTTCCTTCTATCCCATTTACTATTCCTTCCCACCTATTTATATTCCCTTCTATCCCCTCCTGTTTCTCTTCCCTTTGCTTTTCTCCCTTCCTGTTTCCCTTCCCTCTTCTGTTCCCTTCCCTACCTGTTTGCCTCCTCTTCCATTTCCCTCTTCTTCCAGTTCTCTCCCCTTCCATTTCCCTCCCCTTCCATTTCCCTCCCCTTCCATTTCCCTCCTCTTCCATTTCCCTTTTCTCCCTTACTGTTTCCATTTTCTTTTCCATTGCCTTCTGGTTTCCCTTCCCATTCTCCCTTCCTTTCCTGTTTTCCTTCAGTTTCCCCTCTTGTTTCCCTTCCTTTCCATTCCCTTCCATTCTCTGATCCCTTATCTTACTGTTTCTCTTGCTTCCCTTCCCTCTTCCCATCCATTTCTGTTTGCTTTCCCTTTGCTTTTCCCTTTTCATCCCTTCCTGTTTTCCTTCCCTTAGTTTTTCCCTTTTCATCCCTTTCTGGTTCCCTTCCTGTTTTCCTTCCCTTACTTTTTCTGTTTACCTTCATTTCCCTCTTCCTTTCCCTTCCCTTCCTGTTTACCTTTCCTTTTTAATTCCCATCCATTCTTGTTTCCCTTCTACTCTCCTTCTCAACTCCTCCTTCTCCTCCTCTCTCTCCCTCCCTCTTCACTTCCCTTCCTTCCCTCTTCTCTTCTTCTCTTTTCCCTTCCCTTCCCACCCCACCCCTTCCCTCTCCTCCTGTTTCCCTTCCTTCCTGTTTCCCTTTCCTTTCCCTTCCGGTTTTCCTTCCATTTCATTCCCTTCCTGTTTCACTTCACTTCTCTGATCCCTTCTCTTACCCTACTGTTTCCCTTCTTGTCCCTTTTACCTTCCCTTCCCATCCTGTCCAGTTTCCTGTCTCTTACCTTCCCTTCTCCATTCCCTTCCATTTTCCCCTTCTCTTCCCCTCGCTTTCCCCTTCCATTGTCCCTTTTTCATTTGTTTCCTTTCCTGTTTCCCACCCCTTCCTGTTTCCCTTCCCTTCCTTTGCTTCCCTTCCCTCCCATTTCCCTTCTATCCCAATTACTCTCCATTCCCACCTATTTCTCTTCCCTTCTCTCCCCTCCTGTCTCCCTTCCCTTTTCTACCCTCCTGTTTCAGTTCCCTTTTCCCTTCCCCTCCTGTTTCCCTTTCAATTACTTCCCATCGGCCCCCCCCTCTTCTTTCCCTTCAAATCTCTGCCCTCCCCTTCCCCCGCTTCTGTTCTTTTCCATTCCCTTTAGTCCAGGTTATCTTCCATTCCCTCTTGTTACTCTTCCATTCCAGTTTCCCTTTCCTTTTCTCTTCCATTCCAGTTTCCCTTTCCTTTTCCCTTCCCTTCCAGTTTCCCTCCCCTTTCCTTATCTTCCCTATTCCCTTCCCATTTCTTCCTCTTTTACTTACCTTCCCCTTTTCCCTGCCTTTCTTACCTGTTTTCCTTACCTGTTTCCCTTCCCTCTTCCCATCCATTCCTGTTTGCCTTCACATCCCTTCCCCCTTTTCTTCCCTTCCTGCCTTCCTTCCCTTCCCTTTTCCCTTTTTGTCCCTTTCTGGTTCCCTTCCTTCTTCCCTTCTTTATCTGCTTCCCTTCATTTCCCTCTTCTTTCCCCTTCCCTTCCTGTTTCCCTTTACTTTTGGATGCCAATCTATTCTTGTTTTCCTTCTTATCTCCTTCTCCACCCCTCCTCCCTCCTCCTTCCCTCATCCCCCTCCCCTTCCCATTCCCCTTTCTCTCCTTTCGCTTCACACCCCACCCCTTCCCTCTTCTCCTATTTCCCTTCCCTCCTGTTACCCTTGCCGTCCATTCCATTCCATTCCCTTCCCTTCCGTTTCCTTCCTCTTTCTCTTCCTTCATTTTTCTCTTCCCTTTCTGCTTCCCATTTCTTTCTTTACCTTCCCTTCCCATCTCTTCTCTTCTCTTCCGGTTTCCTTTCTGTAAGAAAATGCCTCTCTTTTAATGGTTACCCCCAAGTTTTTCGACTTATGCTGCTGTTTTTTCGACTCTGAGAGTGCACTAAGGGCTGCTAACCAGACCTTAGTGCCAGTGCCCTGACCCTAAAGTGCGTCGAATTGGGAATGGGTAACTTACCTGTAAGTCCCTAGAAATTGTACCCTGGTACCCAGGGCCTGTCAGTTAGAGGTGTACCCCAGGAATTGGTTCACTGATAGAATATCGATGTTCAAAATATCGAAAGAAATATATAGACTACAAAAATATCGACTCCCATACCTACACAGGTAAGTACAAAAATATCGAAGCAAAAATATTGATGTAAAAAACTATTGATGTAAAAATATCGATTTAAATATATATATAAAATAACATAATATATTAAATATTAATTTTAACAAAATAAATTACATTTAATATACATTTTTACAAAATATTACAAATACACTTAATTGAAAAAAATAAACACACAAACATAATAATTTACACATATATATTTACTTTAAAATAATTAATAAACTATTATCTGTAATTTATTTTAAAACTTTAAAATTATATAAAAATAAAATATATATATATATATATATAAATAATTTAAAATATTAAAAAAACATTCTAGAATAAATTAAAACATTAAACTATGAAAAAATATTTAAACTTAAATTGCCCAGTGCAATCAGTGCAACAGTAGGAAAAGTGTTGGATAGCAACATATTTAAATTTACTATTCCAACTCCAGTGAGTGGAACAGTAGGGAAAGTGTCGGATAGCGGAGGGGTAAAAATTACTATTCCCACTCCAAACAGTGCAACAGTAGGGAAAGTGTTGGATAGCGGAGAGGTAAAAATTACTATTCCCACTCCAGTGAGAGCAACAGTAGGGAAAGTGCAGGATAGCAGAGAGATAAAAATGACTATTCTCACTCCAGTGAGTGCAACAGTAGGGAAAGTGCTGGATATCGGAGGGGTAAAAAGTACTATTCTCACTCCAGTGAGTGCAACAGTAGGGAAAGTGCTGGATAGCGGAGGGGTAAAAATTACTATTTCCACTCCAGTAAGAGCAACAGTAGGGAAAGTGTTGGATAGGGAAGAGGTAAAAATTACTATTCACACTCCAGTGATGCAACAGTAGGGAAAGTGCTGGATAGCGGAGGGGTAAAAATTACTATTCCCATTCCAGTGAGAGCAACAGTAGGGAAAGTGTTGGATAGCGGAGGAGCAAAAATTACCATTCCCACTCCAAAGAGTGCAAACGTAGGGAAAATGTTGGATAGCGGAGGGGTAAAAATTAGTATTCGCACTCCACTGAAAGCAACAGTAGGATAAGTATTGGATAGCGAGGGGTAAAAAAAATTATTCCCACTCCAGTGAGTGCAACAGTAGGGAAAGTGTTGGATAGCGGAGGGGTAAAAATTACTATTCCCACTCCAGTGAGTGCAACAATAGGGAAAGTGTTGGATAGCAGAGAGGTAAAAATTACTATTCGAACTCCAGTGAGTGCAACAGTAGGGAAAGTGCAGGATAGCAGAGAGATCAAAATTACTATTCCCACTCCAGTGAGTGCAACAGTAGGGAAAGTGCTGGATAGCGGAGGGGTAACAATTACTATTCCCAATCCAGTGGATGCAACAGTAGGGAAAGTGTTGGATAGCGGAGATTTTTTTTTTTTACTATTCACACTCAAACACTTATATTAAAAATTAAAAATAATAATTAATAAACAATTTAAAAAAAATATCAAACATAAAAAGAACACATATAATACTAATTACATATAACAAAAAACTACAAATATTATATAAAATAAAATAATAAATACATTTACAAAAAAATAATTCTTTTAAACTAGAAAATATTTACAAACAATTAATTAATAAATGTATTTATTTTGTTTCCTACCCTATAACACCACACCAATAACAAAACATTTCAACATTTTTAATTAAATTTATGTACATAATTAACATAATTAACAATGAATTAAAAAAATATTAATAAACAAAACTAATAATTAATTGACTACACACACTTTAACACTATAATATCCACAACACACACCTAAATGAAACCATAAAATAATAAAAAAACAATTAAAACGTATTTTAAAATTAAAAACTATTACTATTAACAACCAATAATTAAATAATTAAAATTTATTTAATACCCACCCTTAACCCCTTTAAAAGTAAAAGCAACACACCAAAAAATAAACAATTACCCAAAATAAATATCAAATAATTAACATTAATTAACAACTATATATAATTAATTCAACACAAATTACGTCCCACCCTTTACTCCTATAAACACCACAACACACACCTAAAATTAATTACACAATTACCATAGTTAATTACCAATTAATTTATTAAAATTAACAACCAATTATTAATTCATCAATTAAAAATAAATTACTTCCCACCATTACCACCCTTTACACATATAAAAACCACAACACACACCTAAAATAATTACACAATTACCAAAATTAATTACAAATTAATTAATTAAAATTAATTAACAACCAATTATTAATTCATAAATTAAAAACAAATTAATTCCCACCCTTTACACCTATAAACACCACAACACACACCTAAATTTAATTACACAATTACCATAATTAATTAATTACAATTAATTAACAACTAAATATTAATTAATTAACAATAAATTACTTTACACATTTAACACTATAACATCTCAATTAAACAAATATTAATAAATAAAAATTAATTAATAAATGTAATATAATTAAATTACTTCCCTCCCTATTCCCCTATAAACCCACAACCCGCTACGGAACTAAAAATGCAAAATTCAAATAAAAAAATAATAATAAATTTAATATAAATAAATTACTTCCCACCCTATTCTTCTATAAACCCACAACCTGCTACGGAAGTAAAAGCGCTAAATTCAAATATTTTTTTTTTAATAACTACAAAAAAATTAACACATTAAAAATACAAACAATTGTTATACAAAAAAAATACATCACATACATATAAAATAAATACTAAAATACATAATAATAAAAAACAGTATTTTTAACAACTATATTTTTGCAAATGATATTAAACACTTCGATAATTTTAAAATCGATATTACTTACCTTAAGTCGATATTCTTGACCACAATATTCTTGCTGTCGATATTTCTGACCCACGATATTAATGACTCGATATTTGTGCAACTCAATATTTTGTACTCGATATTCTGTCTCTGCTCCCCAGGAATTGCAGCACTGGTTGTGCCAACATGCAGGTCCTTCCAGTAAAACAAGTCCCCCAGTCCGCCACTTCAGACTGGGAGAGCAATCCTGTACCGTTAGCCTGACTTTGCCATTAAAAGCAATGGCAAAGCCACCACTTCCACTATAGAGGTATATAAGTCACTCCTCTGCCAGGCCCACCAAGTCCTAAAGGCAGGGTGCAACATATTACACAGGCAGGTCATGTACTGTACGTGTCCAGACAGTAAAACCCACAAAACTATTGTTTTACTGTGGAAAGAGTTGGCCACCCAATTAGCGAGTACAAAGTTACATGTTGACCCCTCAGCTGTGCTAACTCCTAAACAGTGCGACCAAAGTGGGGACTCAAAGGTATCAAACAACTTGTTGCATTAAGCCCGACTTGTATCTTAGGTCAAAATTAATATTACTTGTTGCAGTGTGCAACTTTTGCAAAGCTGTCACTTTGTTGCTTTTAAAACTCCTGTGCCTGCCTGGGCACACATGGAGCCTGCTCCATGAGACAGCCTTCTGCCCTCCTGGAGAGACGTGCTAACGACTCTCAGGAAGGAGAGCAATGAGGGATTGCAGGCCAGGGAGGTGCCACCTCCCTCCTGCAGGAAGACACTTGGGTGTTAGCCTCAACAGGCAGGCTTCGCAGGTGAAGCCGCCTTTGAAGGGCAGATGTGTAACACTAGGAGGGAGTGCTGCCCTATTGTTAAGGTAGACAGGTTGGCACGGGAAGCTGAGGGGGGAAACCTGTTGCCCAACAGGTTTCCCCAGGGGTGTGTATCCCTGAGGTAGCCACACCACTGGGGTGGGCTAGGGAGGTCTGAACATAGAAAGAGAGGTCTCGCCATCTTGGGCGTGGGCAGAATGGTGCAACCTGGGATAGCCAAATGCCACACTCCACAGGAAGTGGACATCAGGTAGGAGGGAGCCTGGTAGCCCATTGGCTACCAACCACATCCTGCCTTGAGGGCACTTTCAGAGCATAAAGAGGGCACCCCTGGGACCCAGACCTCAGATCTTGACTGGCTTGGAAGAAGAACCAAAGTAGGACTTCCCTGCCCACCAAGGGACCAGCAAAGAGAGGGTGCATCAACGAGGACTGCACTTGCTGCATCTGGTGGCTAGCGAAGAGAAGAACTGTGCCTGCCGTATCCTGCTCAAGGAGAAGTTATTTCTAGAGCCCAGCAAAGCCTAGAGACTCCAAGAGCCAGCCAACTGTCCTCCTGTGCACCAAGATCTGATGCACAGGGTTGCACCCGAGTTTGCTGATCCCAGGAGTGCTATCGGAGAGCTGCTCGGACCCTAAGAGGATGAGCTATCGACTCAGGATGAATTGGCCTGTGACCACGACACCAGGTGACTGGTGGTCAGTGATGACTGAACTTCGGCAAGACCGGAGAGGATCGTGTGGGACATCAACCCTGCAACCAGGAACCTCACCCACCTTCGTGGAGTACCTGCAGGAAGATCCTCATCGACCGCCTTGCATCTGTAGCATCCTTGAGCATCTTCAGCATCCTTCATCCCTTGCATGAGGACCACTCCATAGGACTTCATTGCAACGCAGATAAAGTGCCTGGAACTGCTGCTTCTTCTCTGGAGGTAACTGTCCCCGAGGACCATGCTGGTACCCTTGACCAGCTCCCTCCCAGAGTTGGTCGCCCCAAGTAACTCTACCCGACCATATTGACACATTCCCAAGTTTTCCTTGAAAAAGTTTCTGTCAAATTTGTTGTATTTGCCTATGTTTGTTCGCGATTGAGTGAAGTGCTTTGATTTATTATTTTTTGTAAATTCCATATCCACTGGACACTCCGGTGGATCTTTTTCAATGTGGTGTCTAAAGTTTCATAAAAATACAGTCTATTTTTATAAATTGGTGTCAGATTTCTTGAGTGTTGTGTTGATTTCTTTTTCAGTTGTTTTGGTGCTGTTTAAATGCTTTACACTGGTTCCTCTGTAAGCCATGATGCTCAGTGCCACAGCTACCCAGGGTTGAGCTCAGAGTTTGACAGACGAAACCTATTGGACCTAAAGGGGTTGGCAATTTTATTATACAGTGATGTTGCAAAACTACACCATATAATACACCCCATTTCCTCACACCTTTCCTCCTGTTTCACTTTCCTGATCTTCCCTTTGCATCTCTTCCCTTCCCTTTTGTGTCCCTTCCATAGTCTCTTGTTTCCCTTCTTTCCCTTCTTTTTACTTTCATCTTGTTTCCCTTTGATTCCCTTCCCTCAACTCCTGTTTCCCTTCCCTCTCGGGGAAACTGGATGGGAAAATTAAGGTAAGGGGAGTGAAGGGTAATAGCAGGTAAAGGAAACAGGAGGGAAGTGAAGGGAAACAGGAGGGAAGAGAAGGCAAGGGAAGGGAATGTAAAGGAAGGGAAGTGGGAGGGAAGGGATTGTAAGGGAAAGAGGAGGGGAGGGAATACAGAGGCGTAGCTAGAGCTTCTGGCGCCCGGGGCTATCCCTCAGATTGCCGCCCATGGCAGGTAGGGGGGGTAGTGCTGGGGGAAAAGGACGGCGAGCACTTAAAAGAGGTCCGAGAGACACGTAGTATCGCTGCTAATAGTTACCTTGATCATGCAAGTTACATGCACATACAGGACACGGTCCAAGGCTACACAGTAGGTAGGAAGGCACATCTTTTATACCTTTCACCAGCTCCCTCTGTGTTTTTCACTTTTCAAAGAAAGCAGGGGATGCAGTTGGCACTCAGAGCCACTGCTGCTGTTGCCCTACATCAGGCAATACATCAGGGGTGCCCGCCGCCATTCTGTTGCGGCAATCGATCGCACTGGTGTGCCTGCTCCCATCCTGCTGTGGCCGCCGGTGGTTCTTGGCAATCACTCGGGCTTTTAGGCTTCAGATGAGACTGACAGCGTCTGCATCATCGCAGAGGCCCGGCACAGATTTATGAGAGCGCCCTACCCTGCGCCTGTCAACAGTGGGTGCTCTGGGGGCTCCGGCGAGTAATCGATTCTTCCCTGACATGGCATCGCCACCGGTGGATAACTTCTTTAATTATGTATTATCTTGCACAGTCCTGGTGAACTTGTGAGGACAGTGTTTCTTCTGGTTTGAAAAGTTTACTAATCTTCAATAATTTAATTCATATATTTTGCAATACATTTTAGTGTTGACAACCTACAACACACTTTTTTTCCGCAAACATTATAATGTGCAAATTTGTTTTAGAGCATACCACATTAAGTTTAAAGCTTTTATGATAGATTAGACAACAGTGAATATGTGCAGTGTAATTTGGTACCAACACTCACGCTGATCAACCCGTGCAAAAGAGACATTTCCACCCACGTGCCACTACTGTGTTTGCTTCTTGGATCCCTGGTGCTGCAGCCCCAGTGCCGGATGCTGGGGCTGCCTGGTTGGCGCTCTTGGTCCCTGGCAGCGCCGGATGGGATAGAGCATGGCCCACAGCTAATTGGTGCCACCTTGACTGTGTTTCGCCTTCAGGTCCGTCCGCGCGCGTGCCCCCTCCCCGTTGATGTTGGGCCTCTGACTCCTGATGTAGTTAGGGTGACCAACTGGCATGGGGGCAAATTCAGGACGGTGAATGTAAAAATTCAGGACAAAGGGTCAAAATTCAGGACAAAAATTGCGGACAGAAGGTCAAAATTCAGGACAAATTCTGGGCAAAAGGTACGTTTTACACACACATCAGAGGAGGTTGCGCAATAGTATATAAGTAAGTAAATAGACAACCAAAATAAGGTTTTTATGTCCCAGAGGAACAGAGAACAAGAATAACTTCCTATTTACAGGGTTTCTTTTTTGCCTAACTGACTTGTAACAGTTTATCAGGCTTGGAAGGATGAATAGCTGAGCGAGCCCTGACAGGATTCAGACCTTTGTGCTTTAGGATATACATCTTACAGTTTACGGTGCTATTGCACACTTTTGCATACTATTTCATAAAGTAGAAAATGTATACTTAGAGGACCATATTCCCTTTGCCAAACTCCACGGTGGCTATCCCATGGCTTGCAATACAGCAGTTGAAAATAAATCGCACATCAGCTAATATTTAGCAGTTTGATCTCTGTACCTTTTTATTTCTCAAGTTTGCTGTATGCTTCTCTCTGTCGCTTAAACTCCTCTTTCACAGCATGCTCTGTCCTAGTCTCTTGGTCTTTCAATAGATTTTCGAGTTCATGAACTCTGTCTACTAACTGTACCTTGCAAAAACAAAATATCCTGTCATCAGAAAGCTCCAGGGATTGCAGCAATTAACGCCTCCCAAGCAGCCTTTCATACATTTGCATTTCTTTGGGGAAGCAGACACCCTGGGCTTATTTCTTTTCAGCGGTCTGCCCCTCCCTCCGGAATGAGCACAGGAGACTCCCTTGCACTGTAGCTGGGGAATGTAAATTGTGTAAATAAACTTTTGTTTGTTTGAGCGGCTGAAATTACGGACAAATGCCATCCGTTAAGACAACGGATTTAAGGGCTAATTTACAGACTGTCCGTGAAAATTACGGACGGTTGGTCACCCTAGTGTAGTTGAGGCCCGGTGGATCCCATGTGAGACAGACGTCATGTGCCTGCTACCCGCGTTCACCCAGCTGGTTTACGACTCTGCCCGAGCGGCCCTGCCCCCTCCAGGACACCCTGCACAGACTTCACCCTCGGACATTGTCAATGTGGTTTCCTCACTCCCTCCCCCCCGTGGATTCCTCGAGAGTGGTGCGCGCTGATTCCTCGTGGGCTCCTCTTCCTCTGTTTTTCTGCCTGGCCCTTTCGTGGGTCTTGGGGGCTCACTCATGACCGCTCCATCACTCTCACTGTCGGGACTCGGGGCGGAGGCCGCACGGCACTGGTGGCCCGTGGCGGCGCCTTTATAATTTATTTGGGGACAATGACACTACTGTCAGTGATTGACAGTAGTGTCAGTGAGTGTCCCCAAATAAATTATAAATGCCGCCGCCACGGGCCACCAGTGCCGTGCGGCCGCCGCCCCCAAACTAGTGCCGCCTGGGGCGGACCACCCCCACCGCCCCCCCCTAGCTACGCCACTGAGGGAATAGGAGGGAAAGGATTGAAGGGATATGGGAGGAAAATGTTTGAAGGGAAATAGGAGGGGAGGGTAATGGAGGCAAGGGAACAGAAGGAAAGGGTAACCAGAGGGGAGGCAAGGGGAAGGGAAGAGTAACAAGAATGGAAGGGAACAGTAATGGAAAGGAAATGGAAAGGGAAGGGAAAAGGGAAGGGAAAGGGAGAAGGGAAGGGGACAGGAAAGGAAATAAGGCAAGGAAAGACAAACAGGGATGGGAATGGGGAAGGGATAGGAAGGGAAACTGCTAGGTAATAGAAAGGAAAAGGGAAGGTGTAGGGAAAACAGGAGTTAAGGGAAGGGGACAGAAGGGACGAGGAAGGGAAAAGAGTGAAGGGAATTAAAAAAAAGAGAAGGGAAATAGTTTGGGAAGGGAAACAGAAATGGAAGGCAAAGTAAAATGAAAGCAAAGGTAAACAAAAAGGAAAGGGAAGGAAACAAAAGGAAAAGGGAAAAGGTACTGGAAGGGAAAAGAGAAGCACAGGGAAACAGAAAGGGAAGGCAAGAGGGATGGGAGGGGAAACAGTAAGGGAAGGGGAAACAGTAAGGGAAGGGAAGGGTAAAGGGGAATAGAAGCAGGAAGGGAGAAGGAAATTGAATGAAAAAAGGAAGGGAAGGAGTTGGAAGGGGAAGACAGGAAAGGAAGAGAAGGAGACGAGAGGAGTGGAGGTGGGGAGAGGAAGGGAAGGGAATGGAATGGAAGGAAAGGAAAGTGAAGCAGGGGGTATCAAATGCAACGGTAAGGGAAATGGAATGTAGATTAACTAATTGGTAAGGAAGAGTAGAGGGACTGCATTGATCTTGGAAGGCATGGAGAGGGAAAGGAGTTATGCCTATTGCAGGAAGGGGATTGGAGAAAGAATTGCAGGGAATGAAAGTTGTAATAGTGAAAGAGAAGCTAGGAGGAAGGAAAGCAGAAAGGGTGGGGGTGGTGGTTCAAGTAAGAGGTATGAGTATGAGGGATAGAGAAGAAATGGTCAATGAGGTCAAGGAGATGCTGGATATTGAAGGAAAGGTAAAGTCGATGAGATGAGGAATGGATGGGATGGGTATTGATGGTTTGGGAAGGGGAGGAAAAAGGAAAGTGAAGAGAAACTGGAAGGAAGGGAAGGGGAAAAGGAGGCAAGGGAAAGGGAGGGGAAAAGGAGGTAAGAGAATGAAAATGGGAGGGGAGGGAAATGGCAGGGAAGAGTAGGGAAGGTAAACAGGAGGAAAGGGAAGGAAATGGAAGGGAAGCAAAACAGAAGGTAAAATAACGCAAGGCAAGGTAAGGCAAGGCAAACAGGAAGGGAAAGGAAAAGGGAAGGGAAGGAAAAGGGAAGGGAAACAAGAAGGGAGAGACGAAATATAAATAGGAAGGGATGGGAAGGGAAGGAAAACAGATATCCTAGGGAAGGAAAAATTGAGGTGAAATGAAACAGGAAGGCAAATGAAGGAAAAGGGGAAGGGGAAGAGAAGGGTGAGAAGGGAAGGGAAAAGAAAGTGAATAGAAGGGAAGGGAAAAGGAGGTAAGAGAATAGTAACGGGGTGGAAGGGCAATAGGAGGGAAGGAAAGGAAAACAGGAGGGAAGGGAAGGAAATGGAAGAGAAACAAGAGAAGGGAAAGGAAGGGAAAGAATCTGGGAAGGGAAGAAAAAAGGAAAAGGGAAGGGAAAATGGAAAGAAAGGGAAAAAGGAAGAGAAGGGAAACAGGAAGGGTTGGGAAGTGAAATAGGAGCGTAAGGGAAGCAGGAAGGGAAGAGAAAAGTGAAAGGAAGGGAAAGAGGAAGGGAAGAAAATGGAAAGAGGAAGGAAGTGAATTAAATTGAAGGGAAGGGGAAGAGGAAGGGAAGAGAAGAAAAATGGGATGGAACGGCAAGGGATGGAAGGAAAGGAAAACAGGAGGGAAGGTAAGGGAAGGAAAACAGAAGAGAAAGGTAAGGAAAGTAGAAAGGGAAGAAAAAGAGAAAAGGGAATGGAAAATAGAAGGCAAGGGAAACAGAAAGGGGAGGGGAAATCGAAGGTAAGGGAAAAAGGAAGAGAAGAGAAACATGAAGGGATGGGAAGCAATACAGGAGCAGAAGAAAGCAAGAAGGGAAGAGAAAAGTGAAGGTAATGGGAAAGGGAAAAAAATGAACGAGTTGGGTTCGGGAAGGGAGGGACTGGAAAGGGAAGGGGAAGAAAAAGGGAATGGAAGGAGAACGGGAGGGAAGCAAAATGGGAGGGAAGGAAAACAGGAGAGAAGGGAAGGAAAACAGGAAGGAAGGGAAGGAAAGGGATGGGAAGGATGGAAACAGAAGGGAAGGCAAGGGAAGGCAAAGAGAGGGAAAGGAATAAAGTGAAATGAAGGGAAAGGGAAGGGAAAAGGAGGTAAGGGAATGAAAACGGGAAGCAAGGGAAATCGAAGGGAGGGGAAGGAAAACACGAGGCAAGGGAAGGGAAAGAAATTGAAGGGAAGGACATGGAAACGGAAGGGAAAGGAAGGGTAACAGGAAGGGGAGGGGAAGAGAAGGGAAAGGAAGGGAAAAAGAAATAGAAGGGAAGCGAAAATGGAAGGGAAGGTAAACAGAAAAGGAAGGGAAGGGAAAAGGGATGGGAAGGAAAAAGAGAAGTGAAGGAAAACAACAGGAAGGGAATGGAAATAGGAGGGATGAGAAGGGAAAGGGGAACAAAATCAGACAGTGACGTGAAGAAGAAAGTGAAGTGAAGGGAAAAGGGAATTGAAGGACAAAAGGAAGAGAAGAGGTGGGAAGGAAAGGGAAGGGGAGGAGAGGTGAAGAAGGGAAAGGGATGGGAATGGGGAGGTGATAGAAAGGGGGGGAAGAGGAGGAGAAGAAGTAGTGGAGGTTAGGAGAGGAAGGGATGGGAAGGGAAGAGAAAAAACTGGAGCAGGGGGGTATCAAAGACAAAGGTAAGGGAAATGGAAGAGGGGATGAGAATAGGTTATAAACGATAAAGGAAGGGTTGGGATGGCAAGAGAATGGAATGGAGGGTATTGGAGGCGATGGTAAGGGACGTGAAGGGGTGAGAGTAAGATGAAATGGGGAAGAGTATGTAAGGGTATTAATTGGCAGGGAATGGTAGAGGGACTGGGTTGATCTTCAAAGGTATGCAGAGGGAAAGAGAAAGCCAGGCCTATTGCTGGAAGGCCATTTGAGAAGGAAGTGCAGGGAATTAAAAATAAAAGACTGGAGAGGTTCAAGTGAGAGAGAGTTATGAGTATGTGGGTTAGAGAAGAAAAAGTCAGTGGAGTAAGGGAGGTGCTGTATATTGATGGTTGGGTAAAGTAGATTATATGAGGAATGGATGGGTTGGGTATCGACGTGTTGGGGAAGTAATTTGTGAAAAGGAAGGGAAGAGAAGGGAAGAAAAGAGAAAGGAAGAGAAGGGAAGGGATGGACAGGGAAGGCAAACAGGACGAAAGGGAAAAGGAAAGGAAAACAGGAAGGGAAACAGGAGGTGAGGGGAAGCGAAGGGAAGAGAGGGGAATCGAATGGAAGAGAAGGGTAGGGAAGGAAAGGGAAGGGAAAGAAAAGGAAAGGAGGGGAAGGAGGGGTAACAAAGGCAGAGGTAAGGGAAATGGAATGTAGAGGAATTAATTGGTAGCGAGAGGGAAAGGGAAAGTCATGTCTATTTTGGGAAAATGGAATTGGAAAAGGAATTACAGGGAATGAAAGATGTAATGGTGAAAGAGAATCTAGGAAGAGGGAAGCAGAAAGGGGTATGAGTACGAGGATTAGAGCAGAAAAGGTCAATGAGGTAAGGGATGTGCTGGATGTGCTGGATGTAGAAGGATGTGCTGGATGTAGAAGGAAAGGCAAAGTAGATAAGACGAGAACTGAATGGGTTGGGTTGGGAAGGGGAGGGAAAGGGGAAGTGAGGAGAAACTGGAGGGGATGGCAAAAGAGGGGAGGGGAGGGGAGGCGAAGGAAGGAAAGGGAAAGGGGAAGGGAAAAGGAAGGGTAAGGAAAGGGAATTTGGGAGGTAAGGAAAGGAAAAAGGGAAGGGACACAGAAAAGGTAGGAAAAAGGGAAAGGAACAGAAAAAGGAAGGGAAACGAAGGTGAAGGGAAGCAAAAGGAAGGGAAGAGAAGAGAAGGAAAGGGTAAGGGAAAGAGAAGGGAAACAGAGATAAGAGGATGAAAAAGGGAGGGAAGGGAAATGGCAGGGAAGGGAAGGGCAGGGAAGGAAAACAGGAGGGAAGGGAAGGAAATGGAAGGGAAGCAAAACAGGAGGGAAGGGAATTGAAGGGAAAGCAATGGAAGGCAAGAGGACGGCAAGGAAGGGAAGGGAAAAGAGGAGGGAAGTGAAAAGGAGGGAAGAAAAGCATTGGCATATCCAATAGGTCTCTCCTTTAGGACCTTATAGATGTTTAGCCATGCAGCAGATTATCCTGGGTGCTACAACATCTACTGTTACTTCACGAGGAGTAGGCTAAAATGACCACACCTAACCAACATGCTGAATAAAATGAGTAATTTCCAAGCAAGCTCATCAGCGCCCTGCACAAGGGTATAAACGTTGCAATACAATAGCCAAGTTAAGAAATAATGATGGCATATGATAATTCAACTCTATCCCACACCTGCCTGCCATGTATATGCACAACCACAAGTCTGCTACAAAATAGTTGAATAGAATGTAACTCCTAACTTCACAGGCAACATCAAATTTCTTCCTACAGTGGCCACAATACGAAACACACACTTTACCAACCATGTTCTGTCTGCAGATGACAAAACTCCCCGCCAGTAGTTTGCAAAACAATTGGTCCTGTTTTGATGTTGGCATCTTGATAAGAGAGGCTGGACTGGGAGGTGGGGTCTGATGGGTGCTAGATGGATGGGTTTCTGATGGATGAAGAGGGGTAATTGGCAGTCACTCTACCTATGTTCAGGCTCCCCGAAGGGCTGCAGCTTGCCTCCACTTAGGGCCAATGTTTATGCAAAGTCTCGGGGGGCACTGCAAGGGAGCAGGGACTGAGAGTATGTGCATTCCAGACAGTCTCTCAAGTCCAGGCTCGGATCCCTTGAAATATAGTGGATGGAGATCAAAGTTAAGTTATGGTGTGCAGCAGGTGTCCTAAGAGACTTATGGAAGCAGGGCTCCGTGCATCAGAGGTGGTCAGTTCTTTTTCTACGACACGTTACGTCATGTGGTGGGTGGGTGCCTATGAAGCCTTCCTCTCCAGTAGAAGTACGAGTTTCATGGCCATATACACTAAAAACAGGAAGGGGTGAAACGAGTCAAGCATAGCGAGGTCGAATACATCTTACGTATGAACTGCTATCTGGCCCAGAATAGATGCAAACCGCATGGCATATTTTTACGTAGGTTGCCCGGAAAAAATGCATCCGTTGCATCTGTTTCATATACAATTGTTCCAGACATTTGGCCTTCTTCATTTTCCATCATAAGAGGATAATGTGTTATTGTATGTAACACTGCAAGAGGATGCCCTGGCATCAATAACATGTTTTTTAATGCAGAACTTTAGGATTTTAGATCTGTTTTTATTATTATTTCAAATTAGACTCAATACAATACTGCCCACCTACATCCGCTTGGCCGGTGGTGACATAAGTAAAAGGAGAAGTGAAGCATTGTAGGCGTAGACATTGTGGAGTAAATTAAGGAAAAATAACAAGAGGGAAAGATCTAGAAAGGACAGAAAGAGGGAGAGAAGGCTGTTACTCATCAGCAGTAGAATCTGGGGAGTGCAGTCAGGTAATGTGATGTTCGTTGGGCGCATCTGCTGGTATCAAACGCAGAATTCGTAGGTACCAGGCATGACAGCTCCCGGAAGTCAGCAGAAAGGTACGTAAGGGCGGGTTGCCACATTTTGTCAAAAATGGGAAGACGCTGCATTGCCACAGCCGTTAGCTTCTCCATCCCTAATGTGTCCCACAATTTGAGTAGCCAGTCTAAGTGTGTCTGGATAGTTTCGGTGCTCCATTTACTAAGAAGGAGGTGTTTGGCTGCCCCAAGTGCGAGAGTGATAGCTTTACCCCGAGGGGACCGCAAAGGGTAGGTGAGGGGGTTTGGGAGGCCCAGTAATACATAGCTGGGGAACCTTGGAATATCTGTTGTGTAATTGGTATTTATCGCATCTAGGACCCCTTCCCAGAAGGGTTGTAGCTTGGTGCATTGCCATAAAAGGTGAGTGAGTGTGCCCTGTTGGCCACAGTGTCGCCAGCAGCAGTCATCCCCATCCGAAGCCCATGCGACTATTTTAGCTGGTGTGAGCTACCAGTAGTGTGTAATTTTTAGAAGCATTTCTTTACTGGTGGTGTTTAAGGCAGATGTTCAGGCGCGGTGCAGTATGTCATCCCACTCCTTGTCAATGAAGGGTCTCTCACATTCTCTTTCCCATCTGGCGCGCCCTGGTGATTTTAGTGGGGGCTGCGGTGTATTTAAAAACGTGTAGAGGTCAGAGAGTATTTTCTTATCTGTGTGTCTCGTGAGCAGCCATTTTTCAAAGGGTGTCAACACTCTACTGCATGCGACCAGATCCACGGCTGCATCACCCAGTGAGCCACCGCCAAGTATTGCCAGCTTGCAGCTTGAGAGAGACCATAAGAGACTTGGAGCATGGGGAAGTCCATGAGACCTTCCAAGTCGAACAAGTCCCCAATGCGTTTGCAGTTGGCGTCCTGCCAGGCCATATATGCCACACCTGTGGCCGCTGGGGGGAAATCGGGGTTGCCTATCAAGGCAGTCTGGAGGGATATTGGCGTAGAGCACCCATGCCGTAGCTGAACGCGGTCCCAGTCCCCAATAGTGTCACGTGTCACAGGAGAGACGTAGACACTAGGCGGCCTGCGAGTTTTCGGAAGCCAAGGAATTTTCCAAATGTGCATGCCTGCAATTGCCTGGTTCACAAAACACCAATGCGTCTCTGTTAAGGTTCGGGACCACTCCACCATGTAGCGTAATTGCGCTGCTTGATAGTAGCAGTGAAGATTCGGAATCCCCAAGCCGCCTGCAAGCAGCGGCAAATAGGCACGGATCTTGGCCACCCTAGCGCATTTGCCTGCCCAGATAAAGTCCCAGATGAGGGTTTGCAGTTTATCCAAGAGTGTCGGGGGGTTGGAGCGGGAGAGTTTGCATCATATAGAGTAGCTTGGGTAATATTGTCATTTTAATGGCTGCTATGCGCCCGAGCCAGGATAGATTATGAGATCTCCAAGTGGTAAGAGTAGAACGTGTGTTGGTTAGGAGTAGGCCATAGTTCTGCGCAACTGTGGACGGGAGTGTAGAGTGGATCAGGAGCCCATAGATATGGGATCCTGTTCTCCGCCCACTAAAAGGGCATGATGGGTGCCAATCGAGCCTTCTCTATCACTGAGATGGGTATACCAAGGGCTAATGACTTTTACAAGTTGGACTTAAATCCTGAGGCGGCACTGAATTCAGTCAGCTCAGTCACTACGGCCATTAAAGAGTGTTCGGGATCGGTAAGGGTCAGAAGGACATCGTCTGCGTAGAGCATGATCTTGTGCTCTCTCCCAGCCATCCATACGCCTGCAATATTGAAATGAAATGAAATGAAATGAAATTTGTACTTGTAAAGCGCACTTATACCCCCAAAGGGGTTTTTCCTCATACGCTCCACCAGAGGCTCCATATAGAGCGCAAAAAGCAAAGGAGACAGGGGGCAACCCTGCCCTGTTCCGCACATAATGGGAAACGGGGTGGATTTCATTCCATTTACCTGCACACTTTCTCAAGGAGCATGATAGCATGACCGGACCCATTTACAAAAACGGGAGCCAATACCTAATCTCTGCAGGACACTATGTAGAAAGGGCCAATGCACTCGATCAAAGGCCTTTTCGGCGTCAACAGAGAGGAGGAAGGCTGGTGTCTGAGTGTGCTGCACCTTGTCCAATAGATGGCACAATCGCTTAGAGTTATCACTAACCCCCGCTCCTGAACCAACTATCAGGTTTGACTGTCCTCAGGATCGGTTTGATGCTCAGAAGGGTCCACCCCTTGATATACCCTAGCCTTGATAGCCGTAAATGGCCAAGGTCAAAGGGAGGATCAAGTGAGGGAAGGAAAGGAAGGGAACGGCAGGGAGGGAGACCTGAAATGAGAACAACAATAGTGAGTACCGTCTAGTGATCTCTTCCTAACAAAACAATACAGAGCAGACGAAACTAATACACCTTCCCAAATACCTGTAACAAATAAAAAGGACACGTTTGAAATGGGAACCTTCTATCAAGTACGTGTGGTGCAGTAGTAGTACCAGTTGTTCTGCTTAAGGCCTTTCTAGACTCCCCTATGCTTCACAGGGATAGAGCGTAGTCCCATACCACTCAGTGTAACCCTGTTAAGTAGAGCCAGAAAAACAAGCAGAAAATAAGGTCTACTTCATCAGAAACGTCCTGATACGATAGATATATATGAGTGATTATCAATTAGGTTCTTGATTCATCTAGAGGAAGGTTACGTCACCAACAATTCCATGTTCATATATATCTGTATATATAAGTTGTATAGTTTTCAGCAATGCTATAATCACTCCTGGCTTGAGTGAGTAAGGAGCAAAAGGAAGAGCGAATGAGCCAAGAGTGTAGGCTTCAGAGAATGAGCCTAGAGTCTCTACGTGACTGTATGTAAGGCACAGCCAAGTAGCAGAACGCCGGTAACCTGCCAACACGGAGTCAGGTTAGAGGAGTTCAACAATATAGAGTCTACAATTTGCAAGAGTCCGAAGAGGCTCCCTTACGAGTAAGGCAAAACCTAATCCTGGATAAAGGTTTACAGGCAGAAAACGAAAGGCATTTGGTGCGTAGCACCCTTACCGATACCGCTAAGATCCTGTAAACGCCAATACTGACGGACGAAGAATTTCCGACGCTCTCGCGGGTGCCGCCACTTCCTATATGGACGGTTCCGCGCTGCGTCATGCGTCAGGTCGCCGAGCCCTCTGGGAACTGTAGTTCACTGCTGTGCGTCCGTAGTTCGTCGCCGAGGACAGAGTTAGATTCCCTACGTATGGCGGCTAACTGATAAGTGCGCTCGAGACAGCGTTCATGACACCAACCCAGTTTGATCAGGATCTACTAGTCCTTGTACATAGGGGGCTAATCTGTGGGCGAGAATGCTGGTAAAGATTTTTGCATCAATGTTCAGGAGAGAGAACAGGTGGTAGGAAGGACAGCATTTAGGGTCTTTGCCAATTTTAGGGATCACCGGGATTGTAGCTAGACACATAGAGTCAGGTAATGTGCCCGTGTCACTGAAAGTGTTGAACAAGCAGGCCAGGAGGGGGGCGAGATGCGAGACAAAAGCCTTATAGAATTCAGCACTGTAGCCATCTGGGCCTGGTGCCTTGTTAGACTGTAATTTCTGGATGGCCATTAAGAACTCTTGGGTAGTGATATTCGCATCCAAGGCAGAAAACATGGTCACACCTGCTTCAGCGTGAGACACTCGAGACAGGTATGCCTGCGCGTCCGAGTACAGTAGGGGTTCTGCAGTGTAGAGAGATTCGTAGAATGCTCGAAAAGCCTCCGCTATGTCCACATCCTGTTGAAGGGGAACACCATCTGCTCCCACTATCTCAGTGACTCTCCGCTCGATATCCTGAGCTCGGAGGCGGTGGGCAAGCATCCACCCTGCCTTGTTGCCCCATGCATACTATTTTTGGTGGATGGAGAGTAGTGCATATTATGCTTTACCCATATCAATCTCCCGGAGTTGTTTCTGGCAGCTGTTAGTTGGCGGCATGCTGCCGCCAAACCGGAACGCACATGTTTGGCTTCATGTTCCTTAATCAGTGTTTCTAATTGACGGTGTTTAGTCTGTCTCTCCCTGTTATGAACTGCGGCTATTGCAATAAAGTGGCCCCTAATCACCACTTTAAGTGTTTCCCATAAGATGGCCAGAGTGGTCACAGGTGTATCGTTAATGTCCAGGAAAGTAGCTAGAGCACTCAGGGTGTATGATCGTATTTGGTCATATGTTAGAAGTTTCGTGTTAAGGCGCCAGGTTGGTGTAACCCGCGCCTGCCCCTGTAGTTAAAGATGCAGAATGATGGGTGAGTGGTCAGAGGGGGCTGCCACCCCGATGTCCACTGAGACAGTATCACGGGTAAGTCCAGGTGTGATAAGAAAGTAATCGATGGGAGCATATGTTTGATGTGCGGCTGAGAAGAAGGTGTATTCCAAAGATGAAGGGTGTTTATGTCGCCAAACATCGGTCAGACCCGCCTCCTCCAGCCAATGCCTAGTGCCCACAGTGAGTACCCCCGCCTACCCCACCCTGGGTGTAGTTCGATCCCTTTGTGTTTCCATCACAATATTAAAATCCCCTTGAACTAGTACATCTTTGTCTGCAGTGATCAAAAGTTGGCTTAGGGAGTCCCTAATAAAGGATTCCTGGCCTTCGTTAGGGGTGTAGATCGCGGCTAGCGTGTATCTAGTGCCAGAAAGAGAGACCTGCAAAGCTAATAACCTGCCTGGTATGTCTAGGAAATCCTTTTCCACCCGCCCCGAGAAACGAGTGGCAAACAGGATGGCAACCCCTGCTTTTTCAGAGCCCCCAGAGGAAAAAGAACTGGCAATCAAACCACCAAGAGCGAAGCCGTCGCCAATCGCTCTGAAGTAGGTGGGTTTCTTGTAGCATGTAGATATCACATTTGGTGTCCCTAAGAAATGAAAGGAGTGCTAAGCGTTTAGATGGTAAGGCCTCGAACGTTGAGGCTAAGAATATTTAGCGCCACGCTATTACCTGAAAGAAGATGTGACAGCATACCTCCCCTAGAAATGAGCGCCTGGTCTCAAAAGAGAAGTTTAGTAGAGCAATAATAGGGGGGTAGGGAAAGAGATCATAGAAGAAGAGATAACAATCGAAAAAGAGAAACAGCAACTCAAACGCATCCCCCACCTGGGGTCAAACAACAGGTATTTACTAGGGTCCATGTCGTCGGCTAGGTCACCAACAGAGCACTATCCATTTGGGAGAGCTCCGCCAGAAGACGGGCAATCTGTAACTGGAAGTCAGCACACGAAAGAGTTTGTCATCTGTCACCGACCAGCATGTTAGGCGGGGGTCAAGTGGGAAGCAATAATTGAAGCGAGATAACTTAAAGTCAGTCAGTGATCTCCGGCTGTTTGGTCGGAGTCGCCATCACGCTGGAGCTGCTGGAGTAGTTTATTGCGAGCTACCCGGCTGTCGGCCTTGGATGGCTTGCTCAAGACCTTCGATCTTCATCGCCTGGAGCGTCGCGAATTGGAAGCTGCTGCTGTGGGGTCTCGCAATGAAGATGATGCCCTTGGGGGAGGATGCAAATATGGCATTCCAGGGAGTGCCTGGGCGTCCTCCAGGGACCGCACAACACGAGTCTCCTCCTGCCACACAAACTGAAGACAGAAGGGATGACCCCACTTATATTTAATATTCCTGTCTTGAAGATGCTCCGTGAGGGGTTTGAGATCCCTCCTGCTTTGTAATGTCATAGGCGAGAGGTCCTGGTAGAGCCACAGCTGATGGCCTTCGAAATTGATAGAGGATTGGTCCCGTGCAGCTAACATGATCACTTCCTTCTGGCGGTAAGAGTGAAGACATGTAAGTATGTCCTGAGGTTGGCCACCTGCACACCCTCGCGGTTCCCCTCCACAGAATTATACAGTTCCAGACTCTCTACGCCTGCACTGTCACATACAGGCCTCAAGGCCTTGGGCCACTGGAGCTGCGATCGTCGCTCTTCCACGAGCGATCAATGGGGTGTCTACTTGCTAACCCTGTCTCCCCAGGGTGGCAAAAATCCTCATGGCTCCCCTCCGCCAAGCGCCCGCCACGCTGCTACTGCACTATCACATTTAGGCCGCAAAGCCTCGGGCCACAGGTGCGGAGATTGCCGCACCTCACCAGGGGCCTCCACCGGCTGAATCAGTCTCCCAAGTAGGCACCAACCCGGGGGGAGGGGGCGGGTCCAATGCCCGTGCGTGTCTGGCGCGACCGCTGAGGTCGGCACCCACTACAACTCTCGCTCACAGCCGGACGGCCCGCGCGATGCCCCCGAGGCCTCAGAAACACACCGCAGGACCGGCTGACCCTGTCCCGACCCTGTCCTGACCCTGTCCTGACCCTCTCCGGGGCACCTCCTCCAATCGCAGGCGAACCAGTCACTAGTAGTGTCCTGCTGGACACGTTCTAGTGTTCCATCTCTGTCGCACCCCACACTGCACACCCACCCATCACAGGCATCACCGGTCAGGTGACCCTGTTAATAAAAGGGGCCGGGCGCACGTGCCCTGGGCCAGTTACCAGTACACTAAGCATGCCTCTGTGTGCGTTATTTATGTAGCATGTGGGCCTGGGGCCCACAACACCACAATGGCGACGAGGCGGGTCTGACCCCCGCATGCCTGCTGAAAGGCACTCTATTGTTTCCTCATGGAGAGAAAAAGAGGAGTGAACGGAGACTGGCCGTCTCCTACCCCCATCAGTTCCAGTAAAAAGGAGGGGAGGACAAGCATTCCCAACGAGGCACCAATACGTGGGACAGCGACTTCCTGATGCCGCTTTGACACTACCGGTGAGAGCGAGAGCATGCCTGCAAGACCCCGGGCACCTACTGTGCCTGTGATGGGGGAAGAAACTGCTTTGAGCTGACCATGCTCAATAAATGCGAACGGCAGAGCGAGCAGAAGCTACCCACCGAAAACAAAGCCCACGGAGCAAGTTGCAGCCTAGGCCAGAAATAGCTTGCCAAGTAAAAGCGATGCCTGCTGCCCCCATGGTGAGTGCCAAAACCTCCAGCGAGCACCTGAAGTTCCGGCAGAGCTCCTGCACACCGCGCCTCACCCTGCTTTGGAGAAAACACAGTAATCTAGCCAGCAGCCGTCTGCAGTGGGCCTCCAGCGTGGCAGGCATTCAAGGACACACTATGGAGGTGCTAGCCCCTGCACCGGCATCTCCACGTCCTGCGGAGCCCACAACTCAAAGGAAGACAGACGAGGCCTCGTTGAGTGGCTGCAGCGCCTCCTGGCGGTGTTCTGAAGCACAGCGCATAGCCCGGTGTGAGCAGCTCCGAGTAACCTGAAAGCTGCAGCCCAACCGGGCGTATCTCGAAAGCCCTCCTGTCCAGCGGTAGCCCGTGGTGCCACATACTGATTATCCGGCACCATGACTAAGTAGCAGCCCCAGTAGGCACACACACTGCTGCAAGGCCGCCCCCTGCTTTTGGCAAACCCGCACATGGAACTCAGCAACGCCTGCGCGTGCGACGCCCTGCCTCGCCTACCAAGTGACTGCAGCACCACCTAGCGGTAAAGTACTATGCCTGAACACTTTTGCACAACGCTGCCAGCAGTAGCAGAATTAGGCAATAGCTCCCACCTGCTCTGAGGCTCCCTATGCCCCTCTGCACAGCACTGCCCAGTGATATCTCTTTGTGGGACGCTGAAGTCCTCGATGTCCCGCTAGGCCCGCAGCATCAGAGAAGCTGCCCCTTCCCGGGCCTATGAACAGCGCTGTACTGCCACCTAGTGGCCACTGGGCGTTACTGCACCGGTGTAAAAATAAAGGAACAATTCGCAAGGAAACGCCAGCAGCACTGCGAAGGCTGCCGTGGCCTAAAGTGACGGAAACGGAGCCCTACTAATGTCACCCCAACTCTGCCTTAGAGGTATGTGGGCTGCATGAGCCCCACAGCCACACTAAGCAGGGGAGAGACAGGAGGTCAAGGGCCCAAGCCGGCAACGCCCCAATCAGTTAAGCACAGACACAATGAGGAGGGCCCCACTGAGCAGTCATCCTGCCTACAGCAGAATCAATCATGAACCCAAGTGGATACCGTGTCCCGTGGCATGAACGTGCAAGTAGCCCTACAGGCTAAAGCTTCAGAAGCCAAGCTGTACTGCAGTAAGCAGAGAACATTATGGCCTGCAGCAGCCCCCCACCCTCTACAGGGAATTAAACGGCTCCAAATGAAAGGGCGAGACTACATGTTCTCAGCAAAGAGCCCCAAGAAGCGCAACGCAGAAGAGCACAAGGGAAGGTATCGCCTAGCAATAGGGGGAAGAACATTTCAACACACACTCCACTAGAGCCAGCATGCACTGCTGCCACCGCATGCAGTTTGAGATCTGTTTTCCTAGAAAAGGCTCACCGAGTATTAGCCTGAGAAGAAAAGGAAAAGTCTCAAGGCAGCAAGCCCCACGTGAAGCACAAGAAGGGGTGCAGTGTGCGCAACCCCAGTGGCTGCCCTACGCCACCTCCAGTGAGGAAATTGCGCCCCTCGCTCCTAGTGGTGAACGGACACCACCACAAGCTACAACAGGGGCACACCAAGTGCCAGAAGAGGGCGCCAAAGAAGAGGATGGGGTGCACGAGGTGTGCAGAAGGCCATACCGACGAACCTGACAGCACGGTCAGGCGCCCGGGAGATAGAGACATCTCCACAGAAAAGAAGCAATGCTGAAGGCAGCAGAGAGCCTCCACATATCCACTGCACTAGCGAAGCCCCGCAGCAGGCCGAAGACAGCAAAGAGTGTCCTCCCTCACACTGCCTCAAGACGGAGTCACCAGAGGCCCAAGACAGGCAAGAGGGGAGTCGCACACTCCACGTGGCAAGCTGCCACCGCACCATGTGCTCCAACGACAGGCGACACGTGGCCGGATGCCACATCGCACTGCATGCATGGAGCGCGTCACACGAAGTGACCAACCCTACCAAGCATGCCTGAACGGAGACAGGATCAGGCGCCATGACGGCGCATACTCGAGGTGCAAGCACGACGCCCTCGAGCAAGGAGGTGACCTGCCGTCCTGGCAGAAGAGCACCACGAAAACCTCTGAGGAGGGGAAGGGACCTGCAAGAGGTCCTCAAAGACAAGAAGCACGTCCTACCAACAGGACAGACCTGCGACAGGTCGGCAGCAAAGGAAAGACTGTCCCAAGAACCGGACACGGCCAGCGAGATGTCCATGTGGCGCAAACATGAGACAGGTGGCATGATGCTACATCCAAGTGATGAACCTGGTCGGAAGAAGGAGAGGAGAGTGGCACGATGCCACAGGGCAAACAACCACCACAGGCGTGCAAGAAGGAAAGGAGAAGAGCGACAGGACAGAGGACTCGTGACAGCACTGGAGGAGGTGTTCATCAGCACAAGCCAGCCACCGGGGTGCAGAGATGTCACTGGAGACAGCTTCGCGGGTGGACCAACAGTAAGCCGCTAACCATCGTAAGCCGCTAACAAGCGCGATCTGCGTCTAGGCCCCACGCTTTGCAGTTCGACCGTCCTCTCACCGGCTGCTTGGCATCGATAGCACCACGCCTAGCAAGTGCACCTGCTGGAAGGCAACTGCAAGTGGCCACGGAGTCCCTCCAGTCCTCCTCAATCCACAAGATCACCTCCAGCAAGAGATCACCACCTGTTTGCCCAACTGAAACAAATATCATCATGTCCATCACCCAGGTGCATCATCACCAAGAACATCAAAGGAGCATCGTACCACCAGAGTGGATCCAACCCCTTGAGACAGCCGGAGTTCAACGAGGCGCCTCTGGTGCTGTGGGACGCTAGCCACCCAGGAACCCTCTGTGTGCCCCCGTAAACCTGAAGCCTGCCGAAGAAGAGCATGCCCGACCATTGGACCATCCACCTTTGGGGTTACATGAGGCTTGGCCGTGGCCCTGTTGGGAGTTCCACAGCGACCCCTCAGCGCGGCCTACGAAAGGCCCGCACAGCCCACGCGGTCACATGGCATTCCAGGGGCAAGGGCCTCAACAGAGTTCCTGTGAGAGGGGAATCCGAACTGGAGAGATGAGTCGGCAGCAGCTCCACGACTGGCACCGGGAAGCATGGAGGTCACAGATGAAGACTGGTCACCCAAAGACCATCTGAGGAAGGCATGGAACCCGAGTCCTGACGGCGAGAACGCCCAGACTGAGACACCACCCTGTGCAGCTACATGAGCGACTTGGCTGTGGTCCTGTTGGCAGTTCCTCAGCGACGCCTTCGCGCGGCCTACACAAAGCCCGCACAGTCCACACGGTCCCATGGCAGCCCGGGAGGAAAGCCCTCCAGGAAACTCCTGTGAGAGGGGAGTCCAGGCAGGAGAGACAAGTCTGAAGCTGCTCGGCTATCGGGAAATGGAAAGATCATCAAGTACGTCGCCTCCAAGGAAAGGCCTCATCCACCAAGAGCCTCCTCAATAGCTGTAGGTTTGTCGTCCACCGGAACCTGAGCACCTGCAAGATCTCCAAAGTGGACTCCACCACCGCTCCAGATGCACTGATTCTTTGAACTCTGTAAATAGACTCCAACACCGCAAGACCAGGCCGGTCTGAACTTCATCACCGAGGCGGACCAAAGCTTCCTGACCGTGTGGTCCAGAACTCCAGCACCGCCCAGCAGACGGCCTGAAGAGACTCATTGGTGCTGAGTATTGTTGTTTGTTTTCTTCATAGGTTGGACTTTTGTTTATTTCTTTTTCATTAAAGTTTGGGAGGGATGTAGTGTCCTGCTGGACACGTTCTAGTGTTCCATCTCTGTCGCACCCCACACTGCACACCCACCCATCACAGGCGTCACCGGTCAGGTGACCCTGTTAATAAAAGGGGCCAGTCACACGTGCCCTGGGCCAGTTACCAGTACACTAAGCATGCCTCTGTGTGCGTTATTTATGTAGCATGTGGGCCTGGGGCCCACAACACCACATCACTCACCCAGTACCAATGTGGGCAACGATGGGTGAAGCCGCACTCCACGAGACCGTCCGCGCAGAGATCGGGGCCCGGGGTCACGCGGTTCCACCAGCAACACCTCCGGTATCCGCCAGCAGTAGCGAAATGCGGGGCAGCCACCGAGCCCCCGGGGAGGCAGCACACGCTCTGCGCATCGGAGGCCAGTCCGGATCAGCCCTCGGTGCTGCACAGCGTCTCGCTTGTTCGGGTAAGCTTTCAGATTCCAGCAGAGCTCCTAGGTGTGCGACTTTGTCGGTCGCCACCTTGGACATGCCCCCTTAATGCAGAACTTTAAACAGCACTTCTGCCATCTCATAGCACATCACGCAAGAGAAGTTAGGCTTTCTTTGTTGTTTCAACATCAAGTGTTCTACTCACTGAGCCACCCTGCTGACTCTGAGTGTTGCAACAGCAAAACAGTGCTTTGTAATAACAGTGGTTGAAATACTGCAGCTGGTACTACTACTCCTAAGAACAACACCCGTGCCGATAATATTGACGATAAAGAAGACTACCCCAACTTTATCCAATGCGTACTACATGCAGCACAAAGCTAAAAATACACTGTAGTTGCACACAGACATAACACCATTGAAACCAATATTCACGAAAATGCTCACACATGGAAGTTTCTCTCAAATGCGGTTTCCTTTTGCACTAATGAGTCCAGGCTATGTCCTAAGACATATTCAACATTCAACTTGCACACCTTCTCAAATTAAAAGCTCTACTAATTTACATGAAGTTACAATTCAGTCCATTCACCCACATAAGATTTACTTGTGCTTGGGGTACTCGGGCCAACTATGAAATAGCTAATATTCTTTATTATTCAGTATTCTTTATTATTCAGTGCGCGCAGTGAGCTCATTAACTTCTAGGCGCCTGGCCTTTAGTACTCACAAAAAAAAGATTGAGTCAGCTGCTGAAGGCAGCATCCCTCAAGCGAAAAGCAGGCCCACCCACACCTCCCAAACTGTCCAACCAATGTGCCTCAAGCCTGCTCAGGAGGGTAAAATGCAAAGGGGACTCTAGCAAGAAGTAACTAAAGTAAACCAGATGCCCTGCCCTTCACGTTCACAGACACGTGTGTTTTAAAGCATCATAAGAGGGAAGGTGATAAAATCAACAAGGTTTCCTAAAACCCTAAAAAGAAGGGAAGGAAAATGGGAGAGAAGGGAAATGGGAGGGAAGAGAAAAGTGAAGGGAAAACAGAAGGGACGGTAAAAGGGAAGGGAAGGGAAAGGAAAAAGGAAGGAAAGGGGAGGGGAAAAAGAAGGGAAGGAAAACGGGAGAGAAGGGAAATGGGAGGGAAGGGAAGGGAAGGAAAGCAGGAGGGAATTTGAAAGAGAAAAGAAGGGAAGGAAAGGGATGGGAAGGATGGATATGGAAGGGAAGGCAAAGGAAGGGAAGGAAGGGAATGGAAGGGAAGGTAAGCAGAAGGGATGAACAATAAAAGGGAAGGGAATTAAGAGGGAAGGGAAAGAAATTGAAGGGAAGGGAAGGAAATGGAAATGGAAATGGATGGAAACAGAAGGGAAGGAAAAGGAAGAGAAAGGAAGGGAAGGAAACAGAAGTTGGAGGGAAGTGAAAATGGAATGGAAGGGAAATAGAAAGCGAAGGGAAATGGGACGGGAAGGGAAGGGAAAAGAAAAGGGAAGGGAAGTAAAACAGGAAGGGAAGGGAAGAGGGAAGGGAGCGGAAACAGGAGGGATGGGAAGTCAAAAAGGAACGGAAGCAGAAAAATAAGTGAAGTGAAAAGGGAATTGAAGTAGAAAAAGAAAAAAGGGGTGGGAAGGGGAAGGAAGGGAGAGAAGAGAAGAGAAGGAGAGGGAAGGGAATGTGAAGGGAAGGGAAGGCAAGGGAAGGAAGGAAGGAAAGGGGTGGAGGAGAGGGGATGGAGGGGAAGGATGTGAGTGGGGAGGTGATAGGAATAGAGGGGAGGAAAGGGGAGGAGAAGAAGTTCAGCCTCTCTTTGCTGGTCCCTCGTTGCAGCAGGGCAGTCCTTCTTCGGTCCTTCTTCCAAGTCAGTCAAGATCTGAGGTCTAGGAGCCAGGGGTGCCCTTTTTATGCTCGGAAAGTGCCCCTCAGGGCAGGATGCATTTGGTAACCAATGGGCTACCAGGTTCCTTTCCCCCTGGTGACCACTTCCTGTGTAGTGTGGCATCTGGCTATCCCAAGATGCACCATTCTGCCCACTCCCAACACAGCAAGACCCCTCTCTCTGTGCTCAGACCTCACTAGCCCACCCCCGGGTGTGGCTACCTCAGGGCTACACACCCCTGGGTAAACCAGTTTGACAACTGGTTTCCCCTCTCTGCGACCCATGCCAGCCTGTCTACCTCAATAATGGGGCAACCCTCCTTCCTGGTGTCACACATCTGCCCTTCATAGGAGGTCACCTTTAAATGCCTGCCTTTTGGGGATAACACCCAAGTAGCTTCCTGTAGGAGTTAGGTTACACCTCCCTCGTATGCAATCTCTCATTGTTCTCCTTCCTAAGAGTCGTTGGCACATCTCTCCAGGAGGGCAGAAAGCTGTCTCGAGGAGTAGGCTCCATGTGTGCTCGGGAAGGCACAGGAGTTTTTAAGGCAACAAAGTGGCGGCTTTGCTAGAGCTGCAGACTGCAACAAGTTATATTAATTTCTACTTGAGATACAAGTCTGGCCTAATATAATGATTTGTTTGATATCATTGGAGTGCCTGCTTTGGTTGCACCGTTCAGGAGTTAGCACAGCTGATGGGTCAGCGTGTAATGTAACCCTGTTCTCGCCAATTGGCCGACCAAATCGTTCCACAGTAAAAACAACAGTTTTGCAGGTTCTGCTGTCAGGACGGCATTCCACATTAAAAACGGCAGTTTTGAAGGTTCTGCTGTCAGGACATTCAAAATGCATGCCCTGCTTGTGTCATATGTTGCACCCTGCCTTTAGAGCTCGTTAGGCCTGCCAGAGGGGTGTTTTACACACATGTCCAGGGGAAGTGGTGGCTTTGCAAACAGAGAGGAAAACATAAAGTGATAGGAATGGGGTAGGGAACAACTAGGGAAGGCATAAGGGAATGAAAGGGAAGGGAAAAGGGAAAAAGGAAGAGATGGGAAGAGAAAGAGGAACAAAAAGAAAGCAGGAAGGGAAAAGAAGAGTGAAAGAAAGGGAAACAGGAAAGGGTGGGAAGAGAAGGGAAGGGAAAAAGGAAGAGAAACAGTAAGGGAAGAAAAGGGAAAGATGAAGGCAGATAGGAAGGGATGGGAATAGGGAAAGGAACAGCGAGGGAAGGGAAGGAAAAGAGAAGGGAAAAATAAGGAAAAGGAAAGGGAATCAGGAAGGGAAGAGAACAGTGAAAAGAAGTAAATTTGGAATGGGAAGGGAAGGAAATGGAAGGGACAGGCCAAGGAAGTGGAATGGGAAAGGAATGAAACAGAAGGAGAGAGGGAGGGTGGAGGAAGGGAAAATTAAAAGGAAGGGGAAGGCGAATCGAAGGGAAAAGATAAGGCAAACAGGAAGGGATGGGAATAGGGAAGGGGAAGAAAACAGCTAGGGAAGGGAAAGGTAAATAAGTGAAGGGAAATGAAGGAGAAAACAAAGTGAAGGGAATCAGGAAGGGAAGAGAAAAGTGAAGGGAAAGTGGAAGGGAAAGGAGGGGAAGGGAATGGAATGGAAGGAAAGGGAAAGAGGAAAGGATTGGGAGGGGTAAGTACGTTGGGAAAGGAAAGGGAAACGGAGGGCAAGAGGAGGGAAGGCAACAGAAGGGAAACAGGAAGGGAAGAAAAGGGGAACGAAGCAAACAGGAAGGGATGTAAATATGGAAGGGAAGAGAAAGGAAAAGCTTGGGAAGGGAAAAGGGTAGGGAAGGGAAAAGGGAGAAGAAGGGAAACAGGATGGGGCGGTGTGACAGGAAGGGAAACAGGAATGGAAGGGAAGCAGGAAGGGAAGAGAAAAGTGAAGGGGGAAAAGGAAAGGAAGAGAAGGGAAGCATATAGGAAGGGATGAGAAGAGAAACAGGAATGGAAGGGAAGCAGGAAGGGTAGAGAATAGTGAAAGGAAGGGCAACAGGAAGGGGAATGGGAAAGGAAGGGAAGGAGAGGAGAGGAGCGGAGAGGAGGGGATGAGAGGGGAGGAAAGGGAATGGAAGCAAAAGGAAGGGAATGGAAAGGGAGGGAAAGGAAAGGAAGGGAAGGGAAAAAAGAAGGCAAACAGGAAGGGATGGGAAAGGGGAAGAAAATGGGAAACCAAAGGGAAAGGGATCAGGAAGGGAAGAGAAAAGTGAAAGTAAGTAAATTGGGAAAGGGAAGCGAAGCGAAGGGCAACAGGAGGGAAGGCAATAGAAGGGAAACAGCAAGGGAAACAAGAAGGGAAGAAGAGGGAATGGAAGGGAAGCAAACAGGAAGGGATGTAAATGTGGAAGGGAAGAGAAGAGAAAGGAAAGGAAAAAGCTAGGGAAGGGAAAAGGGTAGGGAAGGGAAAGAGGAGAAGAAGGGAAACAGGATGGGACAGTGGGAGAGGAAGGGAAACAGGAATGGAAGGGTAGGGAAAAGGAAAGGAATGGAAGGAAAGAAAAGGGAAGAGTGGGAAGGGAAATGAAAGTGAAAAGAAGGGAAAAGGAGGTAAGAAAATGAAAACAGGAGGGAAGGGAAGTGGGAAGGAAGGGAATGGTAGGGAAGGAAAACAGGAGGGAAGGGAAGGATATGCAAGGGAAGGGAAGCAGTAAGGGGAAGAAAAAGGGAAAAAGGGAAGGGAAATAGGAAGGAAAGGAGAATGGGTTGGAAATTGGAAGGGAAAGGAGAAGGAATGGAAGGGAAAGAAAAATGGAAGGGAAAGAAAAAAAAGCTGATGGAGGCAAGAAGGGATGGAAAGGGGAACAAGAACGGAAGGGAAGCAGTAAGGGAAAAGAAAAGTGAAGGGAAACGGAAGGGAAGGGAAGGGAAAAGGAGGTAGGAGAATGAAAACGGGCAGGAAGGGAAGTGGGGTGGAAGGGAAGGGTGGAGAATGAAAACAGGAGAGAAGGAAAGGATATTCAAGGGAAGGGGAACAGGAAGGGATGGGAAGAAAATGGAAAAGGGAAGGGAAACGGGAAGGGAAGGAGATTGGGATGGAAACAGGAAAGGAAAGGAGAAGGAAGGGAAGGGAAACAGAAATGGAAGGAAAATGGAAGGGAAAGAAAAAAGATAAGGGAAACAGGAAAGTATGGAAAGGATGGAAAGGAGAACAGGAACTGAAGAGAAGGGAAGCAGGAAGGGAAAAGAAAAGTGGAGGGAAACAGAAGGGAAGAGAATGGAATGGAATGGAAGGGAAGAGAAGGGAAGGAAAGGAAAGGAGGTAGGAGAATGAAAACATGAGGGAAGGGAAGAGGGATGGAAGGGAAGGGTAGGGAAGGGAAACAGGAGGGAAGGGGATGGTACACAAGGGAAGGGAAACAGGAAGGGAAGAAAAAGGGAAGGGAAACAGGAACGAAAAGGGAATGGGATAGAAACAGCAAGGGAAGGGAAAGTAGAAGGAAGGGGAACAGAAATGGAAGAGGAAGGAAAATGAAAAGGAGAGGGAAAGAAAAAAAAGATGAGGGAAACAAGAAAGGATAGAAAGGGGAACAGGAACACAAGGGAAGTAGGAAGGAAAAAAAGAAAAGGGAAGGGAAACGGAAGGGAACATAATGAAAAGAAGGGAAGGTAAAAGGAGGTAGGAGAATGAAAACAGGAGGGCAGGAAAATGGGATGGAAGGGTAGGAAAGGAAAATCGGAGGGAAGGGAAGGATATGCAAGGGAAGGGAAACAGGAAAGGAAAAATGGGAAAAGGGAAGGGAAACAGGAAGGGAACCGGAATGAGATGGAAACAGGAAGGGAAAGGAAAAGTAAGGGAAGGGAAACCGAAATAGAAGGGAATGGAAGGGAAAGAAAAAAATATGAGGGCAACAGGAAGGGATGGAAAGGAGAACAGAACGTAAGGGAAGCAGGAAGGGGAGAGGAAACTGAAGGGGAGGGAAGGAATGGGAAAAGGAGGCAAGCAAATGAAAACTGGAGGGAAGGGAAGTAGGACGGAAGGGAAGGGTAAGGAAGGAAAACAGGAGGGAAGGGAAGGATGTGCAAGAGAAGAAAAAAGAAAGAGAAGGGAAACAGGAAGGGATGGACAAGGGAACAGAGAATCAAGGGAAGGGAAGGGAAGCAGGAAGGGAAGAAAAGGGAAGGGAAGGAAAGGGAGGGGAAGCGAAGGGAAAAGGAAGGGGAAAGGAAGGGAAAAGGAAGGGAAAAGGAAGGGAAAAGGAAGGGAAAAGGAAGGGAAAAGGAGGTTAGAGAATGAAAACGGAATGGAAGGGAAGTGGGACAGAACAGTAGGGAAGAATAACAGGAGGGAAGGGAAGAATATGGAAGGGAGGGGAAACAGGAAGGGAAGAAAAAGGAAAAAGTGAAAGGGGAAGGAAACAGGAACGAAAGTGGAATGGGGTGGAAACAGGAAGGGAAGGAAAAGAATAAGGAAGGAAAGGGAAACAGAAATGGAAGGGAAAGGAAAATGGAAGGAAAAAAAAGATGAGGGAAACAAGAAGAGATGGAAAAGGGAACAGGAACGGAAGGGAAGGGAACCAGGAAGGGAAAATAAAAGTGAAGGGAAATGGAAGGGAAGGAGAGGGAAAAGGAGGTAGGAGAATGAAAACAGGAGGGAAGGGAAGTGTGATAGCATGGTAGGGAAGAAAAAGGGAAAAGGAAATGGGAACAAGAAGGGAAGAGGAATTGGGATAGAAATAGGAAGGGCATGGAAAGGAAAGGGAAGGGAAGGGAAAAAAAGGAGGTAAGAGAATAAAAATGGGACGGAAGGGAAGTGGGACAAAAAGGAAGGGTAGAGAAGGAAAATAGGAGGGAAGGGAAGGATATGCAAGGGATGGGACACAGAAGCCAAGGGAAACAGGAAGGGAAGGAAAAGGGAAGGGAAACAGGAAGGAGAGGGGAAGTGAATGAAAACAGGAAGGTAAGGGATACAGAAATGGAAGGGAAAGGAACATGGAAGGGAAGGAAAAAGAAAGAGAAGGGAAATAGGAAGGGATGGAAAGAGGAACAGGAAGGGGAGGGAAGCATGGAAGAGAAAAGTGAAGGGAAGGGACAATGAGGTAGGAGGATGAAAATGGGAAGGAAGAGAAGTGGGGCAGAAGGGAAGGCTAGGGAAGGAAAGTGGGAGTGAAGGGTATGTAAGGGAAGGGAAACTGGAAGGGAAGAAAAAGGGAAAAGGGAAGGAAACATGAAAGAAAAGGAAATGGGATGGAAATAGGAAGGGAGAGAAACAGAAATGGAAAGGAAAAAAGAAAAGAAAAGACAGGAAAATAGAAGGGAAAGAAAAAGAAATAAGGGAAACAGGAAGGAATGGAGAGGGGAACAGGAACGGAAGGGAAGCAGGAAGGGAAGATAAAAGGGAAGGGAAAGGGAAGGGCAAGAAAGAAAAGGGAAGGTAAAAGGAGGTAGGAGAATGAAAACAGGACCAAAGGGAAGTGGGACGGAAGGAAAGGGTAGGGAAAGAAAACAGAAGGGAAAGGAAGGGAAGGAAACGGGAAGGGAAGAAAAACAGGAGGGAAAGGGGAATGGAATGAAAAGAGGAAGGGAAACAGAAATGGAAGGGAAAGGACAATGGAAGGGAAGAAAAAAGAATGAGAAGGGAAACAGGAAGGGATGGGAAGGAGAACAGGAATGGAAGGGAAGAGAAAAGTGAATGGAAAAGTGAAGGGAGAAGGAGGTAGAAGAATGAAAATGGGAGGCAAGGAAAGTGGGACGGAAGGGAAGGGTAGGGAAGGAAAACAGGAGGTAAGGGAAGGCTATGCAAGTGAAAGGAAACAGAAGGGAAAGGAAGGGAAGGGAAACAGGATGGGAAGAAAAAAGGAAAAGAGGAAAGGGAAGGGAAACAGGATGGAAAGGGGATGGAATGGGAAAGGAGAAGGAAGGGAAATAGAAATGAAAAGGAAAGGAAGATGGAAGGGAAAGAAAAATAAAGAGAAGGGAAGCTGGAAGGGATGGAAAGGGGAGCAGAAACGGAAGGGTAGGGAAGGGAAATGAAAGTAAAATGGAAGGGAAGGTTAAAATGGAAAAAAGAGTGACAGTAAGGGATGAGAAGGGAAACAGGAACGGAAGGGGAGGAAAACGAATGGATGAGAAAAGTGGAAGGGAAGGAAAAGAGGAAGTGAAGGAAAAGGAGGGAAGGGAATGAAAACAGGAGGGAAGGGAATTGGGATGGAAGGGAAGGGTAGGGAAGGAAAACAGAAAGGAAGGAAAGAGAAAGGAAGGAAAAGGAAGGGAAGGGAAGGATTTTAGGGATAACGGGAGGAGAGGGAAGGATGAAAGGAAAAGAAAAGTGAAAGGAAGGGAAACTGAAAATGAAGGTAAGTCAAGGGAAGGGAAGGGAAGTGAAAGTCAAGGAAAGGGAAGGGAAGTGAAGTGAAAGTCAAGGGAAGGGAAGGGAAAAGGAGGGAAGGGAATGAAAACAGCAGGGAAGTAAAATGGGTGGGAAGGGGAGTGAAGGAAAGCAGGAGGGAAGGACAAAGAAGGGAAGGAAAGGAAAGGAAAGGAAGGAAAAAGGGAAAAGAGAAGGGAAACAGGAAGGGGAAGGGGAAGGAGAAAGGAATTCAAATAGAAAAGGAATGGACGGAGTAATGGAAGGGAAAGGAAACAGAAAGGGAAGGGAAGGTTAAAGGGAAAGGAAAAAAGAAAGAGAACGGAAGCAGGAAGCAGGAAGGGAGTAGAAGCAAAACAGGAATGGAAGGGAAACAAAAAGTGAAGAGGACAGTGAACGGAAGGGAACCGGGAAGGGAAGTGGCAGGGAAGTGGCAGGGGAAGGGTAGGGAAATGGAGGGAAGGGAATGGAAACAGGAGGGAAGGAAGATGAGAGGGAAGGGAAGGGGGTGGAACAGAGCGGAACCGAGGGCGGGTGTGTAATGAGGGGATGAAAGGGGAGGGGAGAGAAGAGGCAAGGAGGGGAAGGGAAGGAAAATGGAAAATAGGGGTATCAAAGATGAGGGAAAGGGAGGAAGAGGGAAGAGAAGAGGAGTTGGTTGAGAATCGGTTATAGAATGTAAAAGAGGGGATTTAAGGAGAAGAGAAGGGAAAGAAAGTGTAGTGATGGCAGAGATAAGGAACATGGAGGGGTGAGAGGGTAAGAACAGATGGGTAAGAATATGTAAGGGAATTAATTAGTTGGGAGGGGTAGAGGGACTGGGGTTGAATTTGGAAGGTATAGAGAGGGAAAGGGAAAGGTAGGTCAATTCGGGAAGGGGGTGGGAGAAGGAAGTTGAGGGAACGATGGAATGGTCAAAGAGAGGCAAGGAGGAAGGGAAGCAGCAAGGGTGGGGAGGGTCAAGTGAGGGGTAGGAGTATGAGGGTTAGAGAAGAAAAGGTCAATGGGGCAAGAGAGGTGCTGAATATTGAAGGTAAGGTAAACTAGATGAGATGAGGAATGGATGTGTTGGATATCAATGGGTTGAAGAAGTAAATTGGAAGGGAGTAGAGGGAAGTATAGAAGGGGAGAGGTTAAAAGGGGATGATTTTAAATGATAGGAGGGGTGTGGTAGGAAAGGAACGGGAGAGTAGGGGGAGAAAAGAAGGGTGTGATGAAGGAAGCTGAGGGAAGAATTTAGGGGAGGGAAGTGAGGATGGGAAGAAAGTTAGGAAGAGAAGCAGGTGACTGAACATCAAGTGATGGTAGGGGACAGTAAGTCAAAGGAAGGAAAAGATCATGAAATTAAGTAAGGGAGAGGGGAAGAGAAAGAAATGGGAAAAAGGGGTGGGGTTGAGAGAAAAGAATGGGGTTAGGAGGTAAGGGAAGGGAAATTGGAAAAGGGGTATGGTGGATAAAGAAGGAAAGCAGGGGCAGAAAGTGAAGGGGAAAGGAGAAATGGGGCAGGAGAAAAAGTAAGGGAATATATTGGAAAAGAGAAGAAGTAAGGTGAGAGTGAAGGATTGGATTGGAAGGGCTGCGAGTTGGAAGGATTGGGGTGACGACATTAAGGATTAAGGTAAAAGGAGATTTCAAGTCAGTTTTCAGGTTGCTTTCGATTTCAGTTGTCTTCTTGGTTATCCGTTCAATTTGTTTTTCCGTTTGCTTTTCATTGTGTTTCATTTACACACCCGCTCTTTCATTTTTGGCACGCGCTCGCCTGTTACGATTTCCTGCCTCTCTGTGTTCCCAGTGCCAGTCACCAGCTGTGGTGTTCCCTGTCCGGTATCCTTGTGTGCAATGCTAAAGCTCCCTGGTTGCCAGACTTGTATACCAAGGATACGTCACAATGGAGACCTTTCAACATGTCATATATCACCACTGTGGGCGATACCACGTTTTTCATGTGAACGGGGGAGGAGGGCAAGGCATGGACACGATCCGAATTCTAGCAGAGTTTTATCTATAGTCACAAAAAAATTTCCAGCTATGAACCTAAAAAGGAGACCCAATGCCTCCTGACATAATACCCCAACAGTGGCCTCTCCTTCTCTCAGCGCTGCCTGCCGTGGATGCCTCCCATCTGCATGGACTCGGGCCTCGTGACGTCACATTGCAGGGTCTGGGATATCTTAAGTGTTCCATTCCAAGGGTTCTGCATCTGGTGTTGCTGAGACGCAAGGGACGCTTTTAAACAAATTGCTCTCAGTCGTTGTTTAAAATTCATGAAATACTCCACCAACGCCCATCCTCGCAAACTGACTTCACAGATCTTCTTTGATTTAAATATTTAAGAGTTCTGACTGGGCCGGCCACATCCAGATCTGTGTCTGACCTGCTCTCATCTAATAATGTTCAGCAACCCCCATAACTTCTGTCAAGAAGTGCAAATATGAGCTGTAGCTTTTGTGGTTGTTGGGCGTGGTACTCCTGATGAGGTCTGGCTTGCCACTAATGCACTTCTTATTTCCTTCGATGGTGCCCTCCTGTGACCTGTCGTGCTTTGACTCCGTCTATCTCGTGCAGCTTTTTGACCACGGGGGTGGTGAGGGCTTTCTTTACCTACGGCTCGCCCACATGTCTACATTAAAAAATACGTAATGGGTCATACGTTAAAGTTTTCAAAAGAGCCTTCCAATACAGCAAATCTACATTGTCAACTAAAGACCCCTTCATTATAGGAAATGTAAAAATGATTTACATTTGTGTTTGACCGCACGATGTTTTTCATTCAGTTAAACTCCAATAAAGAGATTTAAACGAACATGTGTATTTCACAAAAGTTGTGCTTTATTTGCCATACTTTTAATCTTTTTCCACTGTAGCGCTTTCTCTCGTGCATTAACGTAGTTTCTATGCGCTATAGAGCGCACCAGGGCCGAGAGAAGAATCCACTTAGAATCCTAACAAGGGCAGAAGGATGGGACATCTCTACAGTTCACTGGAGTTGGGTAGATTATCCGAGCTCATTTGTGGTTTGCCAAAATTCTGGATAAAGTGCTTTATATGCACGCGCTTCGTGTGGTACAAAGTGCTCTGGGCGATATTTGATGTACAACACATTGCCTTTTTACACCAATTTCTGTTAATATGGTAATTCTTGCCCCTTTAATGACTTAGCATTCAGCGTGTTTTTGTATGAAGTAGTCTTTGTGCACTGTCGAGTTCACTACATTGTATTTGTAATGGCTGCCCTGCGGCTTATGGTGCATCATACCATGTGACATGGTGGCATTATGCGTCCTCAAAAGCAGGGGCTGTATCACGATGCCGTTTTCTTGCGCGGGGCCAGTGAAGACAGGTCTGTGCACTTCTTTTTGCCATGTTGCCTTGAAAAATCTCAGAGTTAAACATGTTTTGCTGAAAGCAGAGTTTGGAAACACAGGGCTGTAATTGTCCGTTATTTCTCCGATTTAAATTTCAGACAGTACAGCTTGGAAATAGTTACCAGGTTTTGCCTCTTTCTGTTTCTAATCTGTTCTAACCAAAATAATGCACTAACTAGGAAAAAGCTGAGGGAAAAAATTCTCCGGATCCAGTCTGAGGCCTGGGGGTAATTCTAAGGTAAGGAATCTATAACTAATAGTCTCTTTCAGATTAGGAGAAATACCAAGATAAATGAATGCGCTTTACACAGCACAAGCCCCCAAAAAACACATGCTTGACACTGCGCTGAGTTAGCACAGCTCCTCATGATATGGCTCCCAGTTCGAACCCGGCCTCAGCTCGACATTCTGGGATTCGAGGCAAATCACCTCAGCCCTGATTTAGATAGTTTTGTGAACTGCTCGACACAAACATGACGAATATCCGGACTTCCTTATTAGAAGTGCAGTAGAATTGAATGCACTTATAATAAGGTGGACTGGATTTCTGTCATGGTTTTGACAGGGTATCCCATCCACCAACTCTAAATTAGGCCCTAAATCTCCCTGTGCCTAAACATGTGTAACATTTCGTTATCGTTTAAAGCGCTCATACCGTTGGGCCAGGTGTGTCCATTATAAAACGGCAAGAAAAAGTTCAGGCTGTGGGGCTGTGCACATTGCCTTACTCGAGCTCTCCAGCTGCTGCAATTCCAAATACGGACTCTCACAGCGTAAAAATGTACACAATGCCACAAGCCCACCCAAAAGAGAAGGGCACCTTAAACAAGTGAATTACTGAGGGCACCAGGCTGCGCTCCAGACTGAGGCCCACCAATGCTTGAAGAGGGTTGGTCAAATGCCAGCTATCTGTGTTGAATACACAGCAGGAGTGCTTTTGGCTATGCCAGATGTAAAAACGTGAAAATATTGTTTTTGCCTAATGTTCGCAACCCATTATTTTGTGCCTCGGATGTGCATCTTGTCTAGACCCTTCTATATATTTCTTGCTTGCATTAAGCCCATGGAATCCATGGGACACCACTGGGGCCATTAGCAGGGTCAGGAAATCCGTCTTCCACACCTGCAGATACATGTCCTGACATGTCTCTTTTTTTTGAGTCATAATTCTTTATTGAGAAATTAAAAGGCATGAAATTTCATAGAAGTATAATACAACATTATGGACCAACAATGGTCTAGTAAAATTACACGTAATACATAATATAAAAATGAAAAAAGAAGAAAAATTATATTTAAGAAGAGAGAGTAAGGAGAAAATAGAAATGAAATAAAGAATTAAAAGGAAAAAAGAAGAGTTGTGCATAATATGCTAAGAAATTCTAACTCTGATTGATTATAATCATGAAAAGTTAGACAAAGTAAATTATGAAACGAATATATGTATTTAGAGCAGTTAAATTAATACATGTATGAATATGTATTATAATGTATCTCAAGATGGTGCAAAATAATGAGGATTGATAAATAAATAGATAAATAGATAAATAGATAAATAAATAGATAAATAGATATATAAGTAAATAATTGGGAAAAATTGGAGCACAGGATGTGTAGGGGAGGTTCGAGGTTTGCGAGTGTTGTATAAGAAATTAAGACCATCATCACACTCAAGTATTGAGTGTTCTGTTGTGACCCACTGAGGAGAATCAGTCACACCTGTGAGTAGGTAAGCCAACTGTGAGAGATGCAAGGCCAAAGAGTAATGCTCCAACGATGGCAAACCTAAGCCACCATGGGAACGACGAGCCATTAATTTAGCAGCAGATAGACAGGGATGCATAGTTCCCCAGATAAAAGACCGTATAGGGGAATCTATGCGGCGAAGTGTGGTCAAGGGTATTGTAATGGGAAGCATTCCTAAGACATAAGTAAAGCGAGGTATTGTGACTATTCTTACTGCCTGTATTCTTCTCCACATGGAGAAGTTCAAAAGTGACCATTTGGCAAAATCAGTTTCCATTTGCGCTATAAGAGGTGAGAGATTGTCTGAAACTATCTCCTCTAAACCACGATTAATCAGAATTCCTAAATATTTTAATTGAGACGATTTCCAGCAAAATGGATATCCAGCAATTGAAGCTTTTGTGGTACAAGGAGAAAGTGGGAGGGCTTCACTCTTGTCCCAATTCACCTTGTAGCCAGAAAGGATTGAGAACTCATTATTAATCTCGAGTAAGTGTGGTAAAGAATGGGAAAGATCCTTACTAGTGAGAAGGATATCATCAGCGCATAAGTATAGTTTTGATATTCCTCCCGCTATAGGTATACCCTGAATCCGAGACGAGTGACGAATAAGAGAAGAGAGGGGTTCCATCGCTAATAAGAATAAAAGGGGGGATAAGGGGCAGCCTTGACGGGTGCCTCTTAGGATTGGAAAGGGGTCAGAGAGAAAACCTCCACAATTGACCTGGGCTGTGGGATTATCATATAGTAAGCGGACCATAGAAATAAACTGATCTCCTAAACCAAAGTGTTTCATAGTGGTAAACAAATAGACCCAGTTAATGCGATCAAACGCTTTCTCTGCGTCCAAAGAGAGAGCGACCGTATCTTCTGTTAATTTCCTTGCGGACCATAAAGTATGGGCTAATGTTCGGAGATGATTTCTGGATGAACGACCTGGGACAAAGCCTACCTGTGAATGGTGTATTAGGGAAGGGATGACTTTTCGGAGTCTGGCCGCTAGAATGCTTGCCAGAATTTTAACATCGCCATTTATTAACGAAATAGGACGATAGCTACCACAAGCGAGCGGATCTCTGCCCGGCTTGGGAATGACCGCAATTAAAGCCTTATTAGAAATAGGACCAAGAGAAGACGTCTGAACAGCTTCATGGAAAGCAGAATGAAGAGTGTCAATTGTTTCTTCCCCAGACCATTTATAATATTCCGCAGGAAATCCGTCCTCACCTGGGGATTTATGATAAGGTAGTTTGGAAATGACTTTTGCTATTTCTTCCTTAGTGATATCACTACTAAGTAATTGTCTGCCCTCGTCTGTGAGACATGGAAGATCTAGCCTAGTAAGGTATGTAGTTATTTGATCTTCGGTTGTTGAGTTGTCAGGAGTATAGAGTTTTTTATAAAAGGTTGCAAAAGTATTAACTATTTCTTGCGATTTAGTGAGGATTTCACCCGATTCTGTACGTATTGCTGGTATAGCCATAGCAGCTTCGCGTTGTTTAAGTTGTGCTGCGAGTAAACTGCCTGCTTTCTCTCGTTGTTCATAATGTCTACCTTCTAGACGTTGAAGGGCATATTCAGCTTTGGAAGTATATAAATTATTAAGTTCCATTTTAGCTAATTCTAGACTTTTGCGATTAGTTACGGAAGGGCAGGAAGTATAAAGACGAGTAAGAGAAATAATTTGAGCCTCAAGTTCAATACGGCGTAGAGATGCTTCTTTGTTGGCCGCAGCTGCATCCCTCATTAGTTGTCCTCGGATGGTTGCTTTTGCAGTTGCCCAGACTGTTTTAGAAGAGGAAACTGATGATTTGTTATTAGTTAGATATTCAGAAAGATGAGAGCGTAATTGGGATTTGCCCTGAGGCGAACGATATCTCTGGATGTTCATGCGCCATGGTTTCCGACCTGGAGAGGTTAAGCCTACCTCTAGGGCAGAGGTCTTCAAACTTTTGTAGGTTGAGCCCCCCCAGCTGAGTCTTTTTAGATGTTGGGCCCCCCACCACCTGACAGAAATTTCTGGAATCTGGTACACTACATAATCGACCGCCACGCGCATATCCCGTGCCATATCCAGCAAATAATGTTCAACACAATAAGAGTGTTTAGTAAACTGCAGGTTTGTGAGTGGGTGTGGTGAAATGACAGAGGCTTATTACACAGCTCAAAACACCATTTTCCAAGATAAAATGTGCGCAAATAGTTTTTACTAGGATGCTTTGTTTTACACATGACATAGATTGATAATAACACCAACAACATAAATGTGATGGGTGTGCCTGTTTTTCGCCACAGAGACGGTCAATCTGTGGATGGATTTTTGCTACTGCCATCCTCGGGTTGTGCTCAACATCATGCCCCACATAATGACCGAAGTTCGGGTCTAGTTGCGCCCCTGTGCACAAGGGGCGCAACTAGACCCGAACTTCGGGTGGGGGCTAACACTCCCAGCCAGGGCTGGCCCTAGCACTTGTCGCACACAGTGCAACTGTCTTTTCTGGGGCCCCCTCCCCCATTTCCTCCTTCTCCATTAATTTCCTCACTACCACTCACCAATGATGCACCTCATCTCTCTATAGCACATTTCTGGCAAACATTTCATTTTTTTATAGTGCTACTCATCGTTTACTCACACTCAGTTCAGTAATCTGCATGGTACACGTTCTTTGTAGCAGGCACATTAAACCTCTGCACTGTGTGGGTGGCAGGAGTGCCCATGTGAGTGCACTGTGAGCCATGTGACAGTGTGAGAGTAGGGTAAGAGGAGTGACTGCAGGGTGAGTGAGGTGACCATATGAATTTGGGTGCGGATGTAAGTGCAGAGTGGGACGAATGAATGTATGGTTAGTGGTGGGCTTATTTGAGTGAGATTGCAGATTGAGCAGTGAGGGGGATAGGTGAGTGAAGTGTCACATGAGTGCAGGTTGAGTGGTGTGCTCGTGTGACTGCAGGGTGAGGTACAGGGTGAACAGCGCAAGTGCATTGTGAGTGCAGAGTGATCACTGTGAGTGCAGGGTAAGTGGGTGAATGGTGTGAGTGCATCGGGATCAGTGCGAGTGCATTGTGATCGCTGTGAGTGCAGGGTGAGCGTGAAAGTGAAGGGCGAGAATGAGGAGCGAGTTGTCTGAATGCAAGGTGCAATTCCAGACACTTGAAGTAACTCAGCATGTTATTGACGGCAGCATAGGGTTTCAAATGTGTTAAACTATTTTTATTATGGCAGTAACCAGGGATCAGGGTGGAGGAAATAAATAATGTGCTGATCCTGAAACAAACTCCCAGTCTTGTGATTAGGGTTGCCAGCTCATTATTTTGATGTCCCAGGCGGTACAAAAATAAGCAGTCACCTAAAGCTGTATTTTCAGCACTTGTCTGTGCATACTTTGAACAGCAAATAGAAATAGAAAGAACTTTTAATTGTGTTCTAGGGCTGCCTGAATGATCCATGACTGATAATAAAAGGAAACAAAGACAGAAAAGTCACATTACAAATTAATACATACTTCTTTATTTATAACCATATTTATGTCAAGACAAGCAATTTGCAGGCTGTTTAAACAACACATGGCTGGCTGGCTGGCATTTTGCACGCCTGCCTGTGTAATTTTAAAAGAAACTTTGTCTCCTTTCTGGGAAGAGCTAACCCTCCCAGGAGGGGGTTAATTCATAGAGCTGAAATGTTTCAGCTGCAGTGGGAGGCAGGACGTCTCCTCTGCTTAAACTGAAAGCAAATGAACAGACAGTCATTTCAGCTGCAGTGGGAGGCAAGGAGTCTCCTCTGCTATGAAATCGAACAGGAAGGAACAGGACTGTCTGTTTGTTTCCTTTCAGTTTTAGCAGATGAGACTTCTTGCCTCTCACTGCAGCTGAAGCATTTCAACTCTATGAATTAACCCCCTCCTGGGACGGTTAACATGACAAAAGCATGGGCAGGTTGTGCCCCATCGATTTCCCCTCCCTCCCCCCTCCATCCATACCGGAGTTCTCCAAGAAGACTTGCAACGCAGGGAACAAAGGTAAGATTAGAGTGGAGTGCGCGCCCCCCCTGAGATGGTGTCGTGCCCCCCCAGGGGGGCGCGCCCCACAGATTGAAGAACTCTGCCCTAGGGCAAGAAGAACTGGAGAATGATCAGAAACGGCGGCTTCTAAAATATGAGATTCATTAGTTAGTTGGACTACTGAATGAGAAATAAGAAAGTAATCTATCCTGGATTGTGTGCCATGAGCAGAGGAGAGAAAGGTATATTCTTGGTCTGAGGGATGGCAGAGGCGCCTGTAGTCTACTAGTCCATGATCCGTTGTAATATCCCACAATAAAGCTCTGTCAGCAGCATTACATCTGTCTAAGGGGCCGTTCTATCTAAAATCGCGTCACAAGCCAAATTCCAGTCGCCTCCAATGATATAACTGGATGCACCAATCTCTACAAGTAGACGATTTAATTTGAGAAAGTAGGAGCGCTTAGTGCCTGTTGGGGCATATACTGAGCCAATACAGAAGATTTTCTCTCCAATTTTTAGCTTAGCGAAGACATATCTACCCTCAGGGTCAATCCATGTTTTAATGATTGAAAAAGGTAGGGATTTGTGTAAAAGGATGGCTACACCACACTTTCGTGGTTGATTCGTCTCAGAAAGGGTGGTGTAGTCAATCCTCAATGGATAACTTTTCCCACCCATTCTTGCTGTGATTTAGATGATTCCAGAGCATTGAGGTGAGTCTCCTGTAAGAGGGCTATATCAGTTTTTTTCTTTTTGAGATAAGAGAGTACATTTTTTACGTTTTATAAAATGCGTAAGGCCATTAACATTCCATGAGATTAAGCGTAACGGATGGGAGAAAGAGGATGTATTCGCTGCCATATGTGCGTTGGAGATATAAAGAGGCTGATTTGAGAGAAGAGACTAGCGTAAAGGATAAGAGAAATTAAATTATAAAGATGGTGAAGTAGAGGAAGAAATAAAGTGTAGAAATAGAGGTAAGCTAGGTGTTGGGAAAATATCACAAGAAAGAGGATAAAAGGAGAGAAAATAAAATAGGAAGATAAAATAAAGTAAAATTACACAAGAGAAAAAATAAAAGGCGATAAAATACAATAAAATAAGAGGATAAAATAAAATATAAGAAGAAACTATATAAGGGGAGGAATAAATGAAATTAGGAGAGAAGATAAAGAAGATAGATAAATTCTGAGTAATGAGAGAATTAAAGGATGATACTAAAAAGATAAGATAATTAAAGGATTGTGGAAGAGTCACTTAAATATTATTTATAGAAGTAAGCAATAGTAAGAAAAAAGCAAAAGAAAATATAAAGGAAGAATGGTAGATGTGCTGTGTGGGATATGTTTATTGCAAGTCTAGACTCACGGGCTATTCGCGCTGGGGGAGCCCCATCCAGCAACAACGTCAGTGGTGAGAAATGTATAAAATAATATTAATAGTATTCCAAAAATAATATAGAGTTCAAAATTCAGATTGAAGAAAGAGAGAAGGAACAAATATCATGAGAGTAAGATATTAAGATATTGAAGGAGGTAAAAAATTGAAGAAAAGAAAAGAAGAGAGACAAAGTAAATGTGTAGGAAGGAGAGATCAGCTCAGAATGAAATTATCAGATATATGGTACAATGAGGTAAACTATGGATAATGTAATAACATTAGTTAGATATTGACATATAAAATTGTAATCACATTTAGATATAATCCTATCAAGGTAATGTCACTATATAATTAAGGAGTATAATAGATAAATAGACAGTTAAATATGACAATTAAATATGAAATATCATTATATGTAAATAATGTAATAAATACTAGTTAAACAAAGGAAGGGTAAATGAAAGATAAATATATAGAGTTGATAGAGGAGGGGTGTGATAAAGCTTATAATTAATAGTAAATAACAGTAAATTCATGACAATTTTTAGCAGTTCATGTCAAAAAGATAATCATGTATATCTATAGCTATTAATCCTAATATCCATAATGAGAAGTATAAACAACACCCATAGAAAAGAGAAAATATTAAGTAAACCGGCTATGTAGAAAATGTAATAATCTATAAAGATATAGAGATATTGTCCTAATGTATGAAAATTCCAATCCTTCAAAAGTTTCATAAGATAGCAATAATGACATTTAATATTAAATATTTTTAAATAACTATTATAACAATTAGACATTACTATATTTGAGTACCAATATGTCATAAATAGATAAATATTATCGCAATTAAATATTAAGACAATCAAACAAATATTAAACATCAAAATAATTATTTAACAACATACCTACTGGTTTAAGCTAAAGAAAAGGAGGGAAAAGTATGAGAAGGAATTGAGAGAGAAAGAGCATAGTAGTATTTATAATTCATACTAGAAGAAAAAGATATATAAATTGAGAATGAAATATTAGAGGAAATAAGGAGGATAAATAGGAAATGGATAAGAAAGAGTAGAAAAAGAAAGAACAATGAAATATGGAGTTGTTAAATGTATAGTATGATCAAATATGATCAAATGAGTTGTGAATATAATAATAATAATAATGGTAGCAAGTAAAATATTAAATAGATAGTTGTCACAATTGAATAAAATTCTATCAAGAGAAGTACAATGTATAGTTAGATAATATTATAGCTAAATATTAAGACAATTGAGTAATAAATATTATCAGATATAAATAGTATCATATATGCTAGCCTAATAAAAGAAGGGGTAGGTAGAATGTATAAAGGGATTGATAAAGAGGAAAAATAATAGCTGATAATGCTCATAATTCATTATATATTAATTTCGAGTTCATAATAAGGCAAAAAATGCGATTATGTATATATAGAAGCCAATAAATCTAATATTTATAACATTAAGCTTTTAAACAGAACCTGAATGAGAAGAAAAATGAAAGCAAACATGTAGTTGTCGCTTCTGATGATAGGAAATTCCTATCATCAGAACTTTAATATTAAATAATTAAATATTAGAGCAGAGTTCAGGGCACGCCCTCTTCAGCTGATAAAGAGGATTTTAGTGGAGAGCGTGATTTGTCTCCATCTCTATCCTGCGTAAGAGCAGCTACTGCTTGAAGGGCTTGCGATTGGTCTCCCAAGGAACGCACATGACGATCTGGGTCTCTCACTCTACTATTGGAACGACCTGGGTTGCGTCGAGTTCCACCAGAGGACATCTTAGAGTTCAATGAAAGAGATTGGGATTTAAGCTCAGGTGTAGGCACAGCACAGTCCATATTCTGAGGGGTGAGGTTCTCTAAGAATTGTCTAAGATCTTCTGGGTTGAAGAATTCTTTAGAGATGCCATCTTTAGTGATTCGTAGGCGTGCCGGCTCAAAGAGGCCATATTTGATGTCTAATTGACGCAGGCGAGGTCGAAAAGAGAGAAAGGCTTTGCGGCGATCATTCGTTTCTCTTGAAAAGTCTGCTGCCACACGAATCTCATGGTCTTCAAATATATATGGACCATGGATACGAGCATCATTGATTAATTGACGAGCCTGTTTGTGGCGTAGAAAGCAAACAATGAGTGTGCGTGGTCGTATATTTTTTCCTCCTTTGAGCGGACCGATGCAATGTGCCCTCTGCATCTCCAATGGCGGATCGAAGGTGAGACCTGTGATCTTTGGAAGAGTTGAGGATTTGGCATCTGGACCCTCTATTCTTTCCAGAAAACCAAAAAAGCGTACATTGTCCCGGCGACTTCTGTCTTCCAAATCTATAATTTTGCTCCTAACAAAAAGAAGTTCTCGATCTCAGTCCGGTATGTTGCTAAGGCAGTTCTCAACCGCGACAACTCGTTCAGTTTTGAAATCCAGCAATATCTGCGCGTATGGATTTGGTTTCAGTTGTTAGGGTATATATGGACGTTTCCATGCCCTCTAAGCGTCGTCCTACTGCAGAGATTTCCTGAAGTATACGGTCCATAGTAGGGTCTGGTGCAGTTGCCAAAGTAAGATTAGGTAACTTTGGAGTTGAGGGAATAATATTTAAAACTTCCGAAGTGGGTCGGCCCTGATTTAGAGCTTCAGAATAGAGAGGCTCTTTTATGGATTTACCATTCGCTTTACCAGAGGGCATCTCTTATTGTTTTTATTTCCAATCAGGTAAGTAATTCTCTTTGTCTACTTCTGTGTAGCTATTCTTGCTGTCATATATTGATTTTATTGATGGACAGGTAGTTTGTGGCGATGTTGAGGCAGAACACTTCCTTCACTCGGTGTGACTATTCTATAATATAATATCAGAGCGCAAATCCAAAAAGAACGGTGTAGCTTATTGAAGAAGTCACATATGGCTCAACAATTCTACTGCCACAGTGTAATGGTTGTCTTCAAGCCATGTGTGAACAATGAGAAATCACCTAGGCAGAGTAGTGTATCCTCCTTATTTGTCTTATATGACTGGACCAAACATAACAACAGAGGAATTTTCCCAATATGAATAACTCCTTCATTTGGTCACAATCACGAGTTAGTAACTAAGGAGTGTGAAATCATCTCAAATGCTCCTGTTTCACAATATCAGTGCGCAAACCTGGAATAAACGTTGCGGCTTGCCGAGGAACTCGTGCACCTCTCATGCGTTCCCAATGTTATGGCATAGCACTTACTTCATGAGCTATACAATTACAGTACAACTCTCACTGCAGAAGTCATGCAAGCCCAGTGCGCACTATCTGAGGAGAGACACGAGCGACAATGACAGAAGTTGTTAAGCTGTAACTGTGTTTTTTCCTCACCGAGTTATGCAGTAGAGAACAGAAGCGTCCTGGAAACTAGCAATACTTCATAAAATATCTTTTCCCATTTGGCAGTCAGCCCAGAGCAGTAGTAAGCAGCACAAGATTTGCTCATGTACTCTTATTGTGTTGGAAAAGCGCACTACGCATGAAGGCAGCGCGAGGTAAAAACGGCTTTACCTGAACAACGCTGCAGCACTCTGCTTGATTCCAAGCATTTCCTTGTTTTTTCGTAATACCTGGGGCCAGATGGAAGGCAAATCCGCCTCAAACGCCTGTCACGAGTCTACCTCAGGCGTTCTGTCAACTCCAAGATGGCTGCATCTTCCCAACGTAGTTCAGCCGCTCACGGAGACAACGGGGCAGAAGGGCGTGACCGGAGGCATTCCGCGTCTCCAGAATTGCAGAATCAGCATCACCGGGCCTTCCGACATATAAAATTAAGGTTCTTGCAATTAATTTGGGGCTTGACGAGTTGCCGCTGCCGTCCGGGGCTCCCCTCAGCGCGGAGCTCCGGAACTAAGCGGCCATCTCCTCTTGCGGCCAGACCACGCCCCCCTGACATGTCTCTTTAACTGGATCCGGCTTTTTATCTCTGACGCTTCAGAATAGGCCTTGTTTAATCCCAGTCATCTTTCACAGGCCCCACACATCCGGCTAATGGTGCTCAATTGACAGGCACAGAACAAGGTCGGCAAATGAAGGACAGGATTATAAATCAAGTAGATTTTGTCTATAACCTCTCGACTTCCTGACTCGAATACCGGGGGCTTTGGTTATTCCGAGGGGTGGAATTACTCCACATTGCAGGTTTCTGGGGAACATCATGCAGTAATCATTTGTTCCTCGGGGAATCCACATATTTTCCCTCAGTGTCACCCAGAGATTTCGACTGCTTTCAGCAGGAGAAGTCACTTGATAAAATCTGGAAATTATTAATAATATAACAGAACAGGAGCATTTGTGGAGTGCATCTTCACACCTTTGAAGGTCTCTTGGAGATATTGTTGACAAAAATATTGTGTCAAAAATATCGTTTACCTTAGTATCATGCTCCTATGCTCCTATACTTATAGTGGTAAGTATCAACATTTTGGAAAAAAAATATTGTTGACACTAATATCGTCCAAAAATATACAAAAATGTCAATTTCTTAATCTAAATAGAGTTTAAAGAACTAAAGGTTAAATAGTTTAAGATATGAATTTAATATAATGTAAATTAAATAAATTCCACTAATATTTAATAATATCTATTAATATATACTTATATAAATACATAAACACATATATATATGTATTTGTGTGTGTGTGTATATATATATATATATATAGTAACATCATTAATAACAAGGGGGGTCATTACGATTGCAGTGAATCCGCCACCGGCAGCCTGCCGGTGGCGGATTCACCGCAATCGTGCAGCCAAATCCCACCCGCCAGATTGCGATGGTGGGCAGTGTGTGTGGCGGACGGAAAGCCCGTCCGCCACGGGTCCGACAGCAGCAATCGTAACGATTGCCTGTCGGACCGTCCGCCATATTACGATGCTGCCTCCCTGCCAGCGTTTCCGCGGTGGTGAAACCGCCATGTAAACGCTGGCGGGGATGTACTTTGGGGGCCCGTTGCGGGCCCCCCTTGTGCCAGGGGAGTTTTGTTTAGCACTGGGGGGGCACCTATGGTACCCCCCTACATTTCCCTGCACCAGGTTGCAGGCACCGCATGGTGCCTGCCACGTCGTGCAGGGAAATGCAAACAGTGTATTTAGGACATTGCGGCGGGTGCTGCAGCCAGCAGCACCCGCTGCAATGTTAGAGATACACGATGCGACCGCCACCGTGGCGGTCGCATCGTAATCTCATGTGCGGGACCGCCGCCTTTTAGGCGGCCGGTCCCAATCCCCGCAACGATGGCGGACGGACTTAAGTCTGTCCGCCATCGTAATCACCCCCAATATGTTTTACATTATGGTATTTTTTAATATTTTAAAATTATTACTATATATTACATAATTTAGGCAATAAATAAAATATAAAAAATGTAAACCCCCAAAAACATTTACTAGAAAATACTATAAACATTAAAATAAAATTAAAAATAAAAACAAATAGTATCAAATATAAAAAAGCATTTAATGCTATAAAAGCTATTTAACCAATATTATGAAAACTATTGGAGTCTAAGAATATTAAATATACTATTCCCACTCTAGTTTATGCAACAGTAAGGAGTATTGGACTTTGGAGGGGTTAGATTTACTGTTCCTACTCCAGTCACCTAAATAGTCGAGAAAGTATCGGACTTCCAAAGGGGTAGATTTACTATTCCTACTCCAGCCAGTGCACCAGTAGGGAAAGCATTGGACTTCAGAAAGGTTAAATTTACTATTACCACTCCAGTCTACGCAACAGGAGGGAAAGCGTTGGACTTCAGAGGGGAGAAATTTACTATTCACACTCCAGTCTAAACAACAGTAGGGGAAGTGTTGGACTTTCAGAGGGGTTAGATTTACTATTACCACTCCAAACAGCACAACAGTAAGGAAAGTGTTGGACTTCAGAGGGGTAAAATTTACTATTTCCACTCCAAACTGTGCAACAGTAGGGAAAGAGTTGGATTTTGGAGGGTGACATTTACTATTCCTACTCCAAAGTGTGCAACAGTAAGGAAAGCATTGAACTGTGAAGAGGTTGATTTTACTATTCCTACTGCTGTCTAAGCAAGAGTAGGGAAAGTACTTCACTTCAAACACATTACATATACGAGTTACTCCATAAATGTAGAAAAATATTAAACTCTTAATATAAAAATTACTAATTAAAATGAATTAAGTATATATATATATATATATATGTGTTATTTATATTGTTTGCACAAACTTTATTGGGTTTTTACAGCACATATAATACGTGATAGTGGTGCAGTTCTGCACATCAAGTCGGACCACAAAATCCACTGCATACCTATATCTTGGTTAATATTGAATACAAAGTGATAGCGGGCTTATAATCAATACTGGATACATTATTGGTGCCGTTCAGTGCTTATATGCACAACGTTGTTAACCTTAAATGTGAGAAAGTACAAACTGGATCCTGATGCTTTAACTATTAAACTTTCTATACAATTATTCATTCAGGAAATGACAATGTTATTTTCCTAAAAAACACAAGAAATGATTAGCATTATTATTATCTGTAATCATGTGATGACTGGAATAATGCACAATCCTATTAATAATAGTTCTCCAACTTACAGGACTTCTTCTTCTTTTATTTGCCTCTCAAATACAATCCTTTTTGGCACATAACATATGGATAAACAGTATTTATACAAAGAGAGAGCTCAGCTCAAAAGTTCTTATTCCAATGTCAACGAAAAAATAATTGTTCAGTTTTTAGCAGTATTCTCCTCACCAAACTGCTTCTTGCACTTCGTTAAATTGAAATAGTCAAAAGCTCAAAGTCAGTAGTAAATCTTTACACTAACTGTTGTCGGTAAATTAAGTTAAATAAACTCACCGGGAAGCGTTGACTAACATGATTTGAGGACTCAGTATCTTACTTGAGTATGCGCGCTATCGTTGTCCTTAATCAGATCTTTTTTGTTTCCTTTACAGGATCCAGAATTCCTAACCGAGAAACAGGAAGGGGCAGTGGCGGCTGGTGACATTTGAAAGTGGTGAGGTGTAAAACAATTGTTGTACAGCACTGTAGCGAGCGAGCGTAGCGAGCGATCCCGAACCACTTATGGGGGGTTTGGGGGGGTTCTCCCCCCAAGAAAATTTTGAAAAAAGAGTGGGAAAATGGTGCATTTTCAAGCAAATTTGAGAAAGCAATAAGGATAATAAAGCAATTGTGAATCTGTTCTAACAAAGACAGTGACTGGCAAAACTGTCTATCGCTTGTTCTGCTGACATCCTAGGTGCACAAAAAGAAACCAATATACTATTGGGTGTAAGGTTAGGTTTGTGCCTGAAACAAGAATATAATCATGCACACATTGACACATGCTGACCCCAGCAGACCACTAACAGGCCCACAAACATCCAAAACACGGTCCCACACTCGGAAATGTCAGATGAGATCGCCCGGTGCCGCCTGGTTGCCCTATAGGCCAGCCCGACCCGGCTCCTCCCAGGGCAGAGTGGAATAGGTGCCACAGGCACTCTCAGGGCCGAATGTAGTAGCGTGTGGGTGGGATGGGGTCTGAAAGGCCCCAAAAGCAGGCCAAGAGGGGCTCAGAGAGTGTTTAGATTCCATTCCCTGTAAGACCAGTCGGTGAAGCTGCAGCAGCTCAGAAAACAGGAAGGAAGGGTGAGCTCCCCAAGTGCTGCTCGCGAGAGACATCTCCCCCAAAGGGTGGACTCTGCCTGCTCGTAATTCTACACATCACACTGTGAAGCAGGCAGCATTATCACCCTGCGGTCAGTATCATGGTATCCAACCCGGGATAGGCGCACTGAGCCCTGCAGTGAGAGGTAATGGGGCACCCTGAGCTGCGCTGCCCGAGTCTGCGTGCATGTGGGTCACTGAATGGGGGAACGAAAGGTGCCCCAGCAGTGTGTGAGGTGAGATACTCAGTGTGTGAGGGACTCTGAATACACCCAGCTGGGCATCGTCAACAGGAGAAACCAAACCTCTGCACTGGCATCCCCGTCTATGAGCATGGTGGGCATCTCTGCAAGCCACAAGCGCATATACTCACACTACACACAAGCACCCACTTCACTGACACCACCCACACAGGCACCCACACCTATAAACACACAGGCACACACACTTCACCGACAATGACATCCACCTACACACATACACACACACATCCAAACACGTTGGCACAGGCACGCGCACATGTCACAGACACTGACCCCACCTACACACACGATACAATTATAAACAGACATGCAAACTTCACAGAGACACCTAGCTACACACACAGTCAAACGTACTCATGGACATTTTCACACACACATTAACAGTTAGGCACATACAACACACGCCCCACACAGGGACACACACACACACTCACTGACGCAAGCAGCGATCACCCACGTTCACACAAGTAGACACAGCCACGCAAACACGTCACAGACACTGACACCGACCCCCACCCCCACCGACACACACACAAAGATACAGGCAATCTTAAACATTGGCAAACATATTCACGCAAATGCACATACTCCACGCACAGACACACTCAGACACTGACATAAACCCACGTATACATGCACACATGGCCACACGTGTGCACGTGTGAGACTCTAGCACAAGCACTCTTTTTGAGAGCCACGTTATTGTGTCAGAGCCACAACACATGAGCCCTCCGTGCACACCCACTTGTGTAAGTGAGCGTGCTTCCACTGCTTCATTTAGGGAATTTGCACAAATCTGCTCTCACATATTTTTTTTCGCTGCCCAAAACAGAGTAACGTGACTTTTCATAGAGGGTCGCTTATCGGTTAGAAAACGAGGACATGCCTTTTCGCCCCATCCCCTTTTACTATGAACATCACTTTGCTCGTATTTAACTGAGATGCCAGCTCCGAGAGTGGGCATCCGGCGGGGTGGGTTGAAGAGCAGCCGATGCTGACACTCGAGCCCTTTCTGAGCGCTGGGCTGCGCAGAGAAGGAAATATAATTAAAAATAAAATACCACCACTCATGCACTGACCTGCTAAAATCCCAGGCGCGCCCGCGTGCGTCCCTCAACCTGTTACAGGTGCGTGATGAGCGCCTCTCCCGCCTCAACTGTGTGGACTGTGTGTGCACGCTATGGCAGACGTAGTCAAAATAAAATAAAAACGTACCTTCCTCCCACTGCGTCCTCCGGGTCACGCGCCACCGCCTCAGCTCCTGCTGCTCCCGGCCGGGCCTGCGTTTAACCTAGGCAACCTCCCTCCCGCTCCCTAAGCCAATCACAACGCTGCAATGACAGCGTTGTGATTGGTGCTTGATGCAGCGGACACTGGCATGCGGCAGATGGAGTTTCGTCACTGCTTATGATGAATGAGCTCTGCATTTGGTTTTCCTTTCAGAATTAAATTCTCAAAGTGGGGCTTTATTCTGAAAAAGAAACTATCCTTGGCCTTAATGCACAGGGGCTTTGATCCCTGTGCCACATGGAAATTCAGTCAAGGTGAGCCCACCTTCATAGGGCGGAGCAATCATTGCTATGGCCTGGCAGCCCAGTATGTCGGGCAGGTTGTCAGATCAAGGGTTTCTGGTTGCAGAGCCAGGGATGGGCTCTGCCATTTGAACCTCTGTGGTTCCCATATATATGTGGTGGTGAGCTGCGAGTTTGGTGGGAGAGGCATCTGACAACTTTAAAATTATGCCCTTAATGCAAGCACATTTTTTACTTATTACACGTGCATCTCATGACATTTTTCATAATTGAAGGAATATACGAGTCATGTGTGCAAATGCCAACACACCCCAGGGCTAGATTGCACAAGCTAGGCAGTTGTATATAAATGAAGCTCCTTTTGCATCGTGTACAGGATGTTGGGTAAAGGTGAGAGGGAGTGGCATAAAAGCTAGAGCTGCCGACTTTGGAGTTGGGGAACTAGGTTCTAGTCTCTGCGTTGGCTCAACATCCAGTGAATCTGGCCAAATAACTTAATCTCCCCGTTCCTGCCAAAAATGAATGTGTCCGTCTGTAATGTAACTGGTGCTCGTGTAAAGGCTCCCAGACCCTACGGTCGAATTCACGCTATATAAAAAATAAAAAAAAATCGAACAAACAGACTTTGCTCTGACCCGTTTTACATAAACATATTGCTGCACTCTGGAAAAGTTTGAGAAAATTTATTATAGGTTAAACAATAACTGGCTTGATTATAAATTAGTTTAAGTATGTGAGATAGTTTCTAGCAAAGAAACAACTGATCCCTGAAGAAACGTTGTTAAATAATAAAGCGAACAGATTTTGTATCATTTACATTGCTTTCAGAAACAATGGTGCAAATTGAGTTTGTCTGAAGATAAATTACATATTCTCGTTTTCAAGGCGTGGAAATGCTGTCAGTGTTCCTTTCCTTATTCATTAAATACGCTAGAAACAGGACAGCTTTAGTTAGCTTCAGTTCTGCCACGGTGCAGAAACTTCTGCAAACTTTGCGTGTTTCATTTCCTACTACAGAATTGGCAAACGCATTCGCACCATTTTGCATGAATGAAGAAATTGTGCAATTTAGTCCCAGTAGTCCGGATCCTGACGTGCAATAGACGTGTTATCTTGTACTTTCGGTTCTAATGTAACGTCACAGCAGCAGTGCTTCTGTATTTGTTGAATGAATAAAGCATACTGGAGAGTGAGGGACCCCGCCTCCTACTACCATCCGTCCAGTGTCTATCTGGCTTCAGTATGTACACCGTGCTTTTTTCAAAACGAGAAGTAGAATTATGCGAACGTATTATGAAATGTGCATTACAAAAAAGACTGCCAAATCTAACTTTCAGTTTACGGATCGGGATCACTGTACATTTCTACACTGTTCGAGGAATCTGGGACACGCCGCTCATACCTCCGAAAACACAACATATAGCCTGTGTGGTGTGAGGTAGGCCCTGTGTAACACCATGTATTGTATGAATTTAAATCAGGAATTACGTGAGACTTTCTTCAGAAATGCTAAAATGGCGTTCCATTCCCTGTCCTGTAGTTCCCTTCCCAGATCGTGCCCCCACCCTTCCTTTAACTGTGTCAGGGGTATAGCTAAGTGTGCATGCAGTCCTCAGTACAGCCATCGTATTAAGTGTCTGCCGTTTCCCATTAAGTATACTGAGTGTATAAATTTGTGTGTAGCAGGTTCCGTGCCATCTGGAGCCCAGTGCAATTTTATGTAACGTATAATATTTGCATGTGTGAGAAACAGGGAGTCTAAGAGACACTGTGGGGCCGATTCCGATCTCGGCCGGTAGGGCTCCGAATCGGATTCGGCTTTACCGGATCCGATTCGGAGCCCTGTTTCCCGACCGAACCGTACGCGGGTCCGGCCGAGCGAGTACGATGCGAGTCGCCGACCGACTCGTCCGGGCGTCCCGACCGCTCCGACCGACTCGTTCCGGCTCGAACCGCACCGACCGACTCGCTCGGACTCGACTCGCACTGCGCAATGGAGACGTTCCCCGGTTGGGTAGAGTACGATGCGCGCCGCGAGCAGTCCGACCGAGCCGCGCATTCCGGCTCGAAAGAGCTGTCGGAGCCGTACTTTGGGGTCCGTGTCGGACCCCCTGTGCTCGTAGCCGTGCGAGTCGCACACAGGGGGACCCATGGGTCCCCCTACCTGTGCGTGTACGGCGCGATCGCTTCGCCGTGTACCCGCTGTAGGGGGCGCACTTGTCCGACTCGCACCCATTGAGTCAATGGGAGCCCGCGTACAGCGTTGTACGACCGGCTCCCATTGACTTCAATGGGAGTCCGACCGACTTCGAGTCCGATAACATACGGACGCATCGTACTCGTTCGGTCGGACTGCACGGGTCCGATTCGGTCGGAAATCTCTCCGGGTCCGGCTCGGTCGGTGAAATTTCCGGCCCGAATCGGAATCGACCCCTGTGTGTGTACAAAGTCTGCGTGGTTCAGTAGCATACCATCCCCAAACAACACCCCTATTGTTGTCACTCCTGCCTGTTCCCATGTGTGCAGTCATTGTCGCGTCAATGCATCTGTTGGAGTGGGGAGACCCAGGAGTGGTACATTAGGGGTGTAGGAAACAACCCGGACAGTGTACTTGAGGGCCAGTTTCCAGTATGTGAGGGCGACCTTCATCAGTAATGGGACCGTAGCTGGGGCCCGCTCCTGGGGGCACAACAGTTTGTGTAATATACACTGGGCGAGCATGCAAGGCGTGTGGGCAATTTCATACAGGTTGTGGCCCACCAGCCAGTATGCAAGCCATTGTAACTGGCCCACTAGGCAATATGACTTAAAATCTGGCACCCCCATTCCCCCAGTGTCCGGTAACTGAAGTTTTGCTAATCCCACTCGTCTACGGCCGTTTCCTCAGATCAGCTCTGTTAGGAGTGTATTCAGCGCTTTAAAGTAAGGCGTCGGGAAGACTACAGATAGGTTGGTAAAATAGCATAATACTCGCTGGAGCATGACCATTTTTGATACTGCGAGGTGCCCCACTACAGAGAAGAGAAGGGAAGGGATGTCCAGAAGGATACTTGCCAGCAGAAGGAGGATATTGCCTTTTGAAGATTTCCCTCCAACAGATCTTGGGCATCCCTATATATCTGGACCCTTAAATATTTGAAAGTGCTGGGAGCGACCTGGAGTACACAATCTCCAAAGGTAACTGTCGGAGTCTGGGGGTTGCTCTCAAAGAAGAAAGCGCGGGATTTGTCCACATTTACTGCCAGTCCAGAACTGTGTTCAAAGAGCATAAAAGTTTGGGGTATAGATTGCAGATTGCCATGGAGGTTTTTTAATATATAGCACTATGTCATCCACATAGAGTGACAGTGTGTGGATTGTGGGACCGATGGGGATTCCCCACTCCGGTGCCTCTTGTCGCAGCCGCGGCGCCGGGGGCTCCAACGTAAGCAGGAACAATCTTGAAGAGAGTGGGCACCCCTGTCTCCTGCCCCTGTTCACTGAGTATGGGCTGGAGATGTGAGCTCCTGTATGCGCCCTTGATGTGGGGGAGGCATATAGTAGTTTAACCCATTGGGTGTAATTTGGGGGGGGGGCATCAAATTTAGGAAGGGCAGCCAACATGTATTCCCAGCATAAAGTGTCAAACGCTTGGCGTAAGTCGAGCGATATGCATCCAGCCGTGTGGAGCTCGCCAGGGGTCGCATCCATTATGTGGTAGAGCCTTTGTATGTTCAGTGATGTACTCTGGCCGGGTATGAATCTGCACTGGCCTTTGTGTATGAGCTTCGGCAAAAGCGGGAGTAGATGACGGGTAAGTACCTTACTCAATATTTTATACTCAGTGTTCAATAACGACAGAGGCCTGTTAGCTGTGATATCTGTGAGGTCCCTGCCAGGTTTAGGCAGTGAGGTCACTAGAGCCTGTGCCGTGATGGGGGGCAAGCTGCCAGTTTGCAGCGCTGTCTGATACAGTCGTTCCAGATGAGGAACTAATTGAGCTGTGAAGGTGGCAAAAAACTCTACTGGGAGTCCATCGAGGCCTGGTGTTTTATTACGGGGGAGCTCCTTGATGGCCTCTCTAATCTCGGTATTGGTCTCAGGTGCGGCCAGGACCTTCTTGTCCGCTGCTGTGATCCGAGGGAGTGTCAAGCTGTCAAGAAAGTCATCAATTATCCAGGGGTGTACTGATGGGGGAGCCTCATATAATGTCTTGTAGTAATTAAGAAATGCAGCGTTAATCCCCTTCTGAATGGTAACGTGGGTCATAGTTGGGGTATTATTTTCTAGTATAGGGACTGACTGTGGGGCTTTCCTGAGCAGTTGCGCTAGTAATGTGCCTGATTTGTCTACTTCTGCATGCAGCCTCTGTGTGTAGGTGTGGTGGTCTATTACGTGCAGGCACTCTAGCAGCTCGACATAATCAATACGTGCTTTTTGGAGCTCCGGTGCCTTTCCTGTGTCTGATGCTGCATCTTGTTCTAAATTTCCCAGTCCTACTTCTACTCGCTTCAAATCGTTGTTCACCGTTTGTCGCACACCCGTCATTGTGCTAATTGATGTGCCCCTTATTACTGTCTTGAATGCTTCCCATTCAATTAATCGGGAGGAGGATGTACCTGTTTTGTCACTAAAATAATTGTCTATGGTGGTAGATATGGTGTCTCGGAACACTCCGTCCTCCAGGAGGTGGGGATCCAGCCTCCATGTGGGAACTGGTGTAGGGATCCGCCCCTAGGACAAGATAAATTCCAAGGGGTTGTGAACAGAAAGTGGTGTGTATTATCTGGGGCAGGAGTGTGGTGGTGTATAGTATGAGGTCAAGCAGCATATGTAATGTGTGCAGTGAGGAGTAGTAGGAGTCTTCTCGGATGCCCTCGTTTTTTGCTATGCCAAGCGTCTGATAGTGTCCATCTCTGAACCCAGGTGCAAAGGGCCCTGGCCTGACGGCCAGAGGTTGTGCATGGTAGGGGAGGGTGCGAACGATCCAAGTCAGTGCCTAGCAGTGCATTATAATCCCCCCCTAATATCCACAGATACATAGACCAGTCAGCAAGAGCCAGGTTAAGCTGTGCATGAAAGTTATCTTGCTCCGTATTTGGGGCATAGATACTGCCTAGAACTACGGGCGTGCAGTCTAGTTTACCCCGGAGTAGGGTATACCTGCCGTTGCTGTCTATACATTTCTCTAGGACTTCGAACAGGAGCCCCTCCCTAATACATACTGCAACCCCCCGCACGAACGCAGAGTAGGATGTATTGTAAACCTGCCCTTTCCATTTTTGTCTGTAGTTTAATGGCCTCAGCATTAGTTATGTACATTTCTTGTAGGAATACTATGTGGGCTTTACGCCGGCACACTTCTGTAACTTTTATGTATGGAGCCCATCCCTCGGACATTACATGTTGTTACATAATACAGTCTTGCAGTCTCCATAGGAGTACATAGTGAGCTGTGTTCCCTCCCAACATGGAGGAAAACAAGATATTTTGCATGTTCCTCATAATAGAGCAGGGCTTAACAGTTAATCTAACAAAATTAAATAACTTCTGAAACCCCAATACGAGGTCCGATATTGGAACTTTGTTGACCAAACAACTGAAAGCAACCATATTAACTGTAAAGAGCAATATGCATTTGCTAGTGGGATTGTGCTAATCATAGCTAGTAGCAGTATAGCCGGTGGTAACTGGCTGCCACTGTGTTGTTTTAGAGTAACTCCCAGAGCCTTGGGGTAGGCCATAATTGTGTAGGGTTAGAGGTTGTGGGTGGCAATAATGTCAAACGTAACTTGGTGGACACCCATATATGTGGCAGAGCATGTTGTGTTGACTGAGACTTTATGTGAATGTGCAGTCTATGACACTCTGTAGCATATACGTGATTGGTATGTACAGCCATTCATAGAACATGACAAGAAAGGCAGAGAAAGGGAAAGAACTCCATTATACATTACCACCTAGTATACATCATGGTAGTTCAGTGGCTTGCTCATCAGCCCAGCAAATCATTCACCAACTGTGGTGTTATGGTAGAAAATAGAGTCAAACTGTTCTCTGAGTCTGAGTGCACCGTGGTGTCTGCTGATGACTCGTCTGGGGAGAGCAGCTTGCATCATGGAGTGCCGCTGAAGTCTGGATCGCCACTTGTCGACCCTCCAGTGCCTGCTCCTGCGATAATCCGGTATTTATGGTGGAGAGGTGTGGTGCAGCGGCCAGGGCAGCTGACTTCGGAGCACAGGGCTCACGGTTCGATCCCCGGCTCCGGTGGCAGATCAGCTCAGCACCATGTGACTCTGGGCAATAGCTCACTTAATTTCCACGACGGCCCCCAGCGCCTTGAGACCCGTAAGGGTGAGTAGTTCGCGCTTTACAAATACCGGATTATTATTAAGATGTTTATGTAGGGAGCCCATACCATAGGTTCCGATTTATAAAGGTCCCCCGGTATTAGGTCGGGGCCAGGGGCATTTCCTGCCTTAAGTCTATTTATTGCTGACACAGTCTTATCCAAACTAAACACTAGTAATGTGTTGGTCGTGGGCATAGCAGGGAGAGTCTTAGAAATAGTTTGTTCAGTGCTTGTATTGTGTACGCAATCAGCTTCTGAGTTCTTAGAATATAGTGTAGTAAAGTGCTCAACCCAAACCTCCGGCTGAATGTGATAACTAAGAGTATTTGAGCTATCCATATTACTCTTTGCAAGGATGTGCCAAAACAGGTGGATGTCTTTACAATTAGCTGCTCGCACTAGGTCCTGCCAGTTTTTATCCGCAAATTCTCGTTTTGCTTTTGATATTACAGTTTTATATTTGTTACGAGCCTGGATAACCCCTGGCTGGTTGTGGTCCTTAATAGCTAGCTGAAGGGCCCTCTTAGCGGATTTACATTCAAGATTGAACCAACTATTAATTCTTTTGCTAGAAGGCCTACCACCCAAGCTTGCAATGCTCCAAAAAAATCATTGTGTACGGGGAGTATCGAGGTTGGTCCACCTAGGTGTTCGCAATCCAGGCTACTGGAGAAACCAGACATAAAATATACAAACAATTCGTAGATCCTAGCATATAAATGCGGGTCTGCGAGTACATTAGGCCAAGTGACTCTTCTGCGATTATTAGTTACAAGAGGTTCATCCACCCTGGACAGACAACCAAATGGCTGTCTGTCCAGTGCGGTGCCCCTCATTTTTAACAGCAAGGGATTATGGTCGCTATCAGATCTCGGGGCGATTAGCATATCATTTATGCACCTGTTTTTGCGGCATATGTTTTGTGCTTTCTATATAGTACGTGTTCCTAGTTCGAGAGGCAGCATTCCACTCCATCCCATTCCCATTGCATTTGATGCACCCCTATCCTGCCCGACTTACTGTAAGCTACTGCTAACTGTGATTATTTTCCTTGTTTTCCTTACTCTGTGTGAGGAGTCTTTCTATTTTTATGCTGAATCATAAGCTACTGCTGTGATTATTTCCTTCTACCTGTTTAAGGGTTGCTACTGCAGATGTTAGGGAACTCGGCTGAGTTTCCAGAACTACTTTTTATGGGGAGTTCAATATTTCATTGCTATTAGCCTGTTGCTCCTTCATTTAACTTGCTCTTTTCCTAAAGAACTCTTTATGGGTTCTTGCTAAGGATAGGTTAGGTCCTTTAGATTAAGATAGGGACTAGTAGCTATGGAACACCCTGTTATTTTGTGTGCTTGTTCTAACCAAATGTTCTCGATATCTCTGTGAACGATTTATCTGACTAACCTGAATAAAAGATAAAAATGCAGACTAATCTCTTAATGAGAAAATAAAACTTTTAAAACGTCACCAACCTCTCGTCATTGACTGAACATTAAATGCTGAAAGTTGATGATTATTTTAGAGATGTATTGGGGTTATGCTCCATTCTAAAATGGTGGCAAAGATTCATCAACCTGAAGAGGCGTGGAAATTGGAGAATCTCTCAGTAAGGTTCAGGGTGGGGCAGTTTATAAAAATGTTATGAGATTTCCGCGCTCGCAACTCTGGTAGCAGAGGATAGGTTTAACACCCCGAATGGAGCTATAAAACATTACCCAAAAATCTTATTTGAAAAACCCAATCCCTGAATCCAATGTCCAGAACTTGAAGATCCGACAAAAGTGGTATTTGGAGGTGGGTGCAGTCTTGAAGGTGTGAGTGTTAAAAGGGAAAATACATTGTGGTTGTGCCTTTCTTCTGGTTTGTATATTTAATTAGAATGAGTGGATAAGAAGAAATAGTCAACAAGTGGTTGGGAAAAAAGTGTTAGAAGATTTCAGACTTGTCGTAGTCGAAAGATCCCGGGATAACAAAATAATCATTGAAAATGTGTTTGCAGAAATTTTAAGGTGAGGTGTGTGAGGTACCATCACCTACACCAGTGACATAGAGTTATTAAGTTTTGTTGTGATTGATTAACATTGATTGGTGTTAGTTGACCCTAATTGCACAAACGGGGGAAACTGCATTGATTTGGGTGATTTCACGCTAGTTGAGATTTCGCTTGCAGTTGTTAAAAATATTCAGATTTGCCAACTTGCCCATGCAATAATCACTCCGCTCAGTCAGACCTCCATCTAACACTATTCTGTAAGTACTATACCGTAGAAAGGAAAAGTTTTTATTCTTCCAATTTTGAGGTATCACAAATTCAAACAATGTAGGGTGGCCATGTATTTTTAAAGACCCTCCCGGACCCGTTTGTATGTTTTTCCCTAGCTTCTTTTTTGTGGGCTTGCATTAGAAAGAGGAAAACGGGGGTCGCTGTCTAATTAGTAATAATTAAGATAGAAGTGGTTTATTTCTGTAATATGGGCTTTACCTGTTAGTAAGAGATTTATATTATTTTTAACCATTTATACCATTTTAACTGAATTTTAACTGGGTTTTTTATGAAATGGCCTATTATGAATTTGACAATTTTGACAGATTGGTCTCTTATTTTTAACCTTTGTATATATGGTCATATTAAATGTTTTGAAATTTTAGAATGAATTTGTACTTTTATGACTTGTGTAACCAAGTTCGAATAAAGTCGTGTGATGATGATGAAAAGAATTTCACAGGAGCCAAAGGAGACTGTACATGAATATTATGAGAGAGTGTTGCAAGTGTTTCAGCAGAACAGTGGATGTGAATATCCAGAGGAGAAGGATATGGCGATTTTTGTATCTCATTTTGTTTTAGGGCTGAAGCCAAAGATCTGTTTACACATAACTCAAAGCGTGATCTGTTTGCAAAATAAATCACTAGATGAAATCATGAGACATGCAAAATACTGCAGTGATGAGTTAGACATAAAGCAAAAAAGGATAAAAGAGAAATTCCTGTTAGCACAAACAAAGCTGACTCAGAAAGGTTTTCAGAACCCTTCTTTTGTAGGAAATCAAGGTAACATGCAAGGAGTTGCTGTGCCACAGTTTGGTTTTCAGAGAAATCAGGGAAGGATGAATGTGTCACAGGGTAGAGGTAGAGGTGTTCCTGTGGGTGCAGAATCCAGATCAGAGATTGCTGCTATGAAAAAGAATACTGCTTATCACATCTGTCATAGGGTTGAACATTGGAAGAGGGAATGTCAATATAATCCTGACAATAGTGGAGGAAATGTACATATGCCGTGAGGTATGCAAACTCAAAATGTGCCCGCACAACAAATGCAAATTTCAATGCAGGGACAGGCTCCAATAATGCCTGTTGCACCTGCACAAATGGGAAATCTTAGGTTTAATTTAAATCAAATGCCAAAAATGAACACTAATCCATTTCAGAATGCCATGCTACAATTTCAGAATCCAAATTATAATGCATTGCAACAGTTCCCGTTATTTGAAAATTATGGTTCCGGTTCAGATAATTCTCAATGACGGTGCCTGAGAGGGGAGGAAGATTTCGTACTTGGCGCAGTCTTAGAGGTAGACCAGAGTGGCCCATATGAAGATACAGAAGTCTATGGTCACCCGTATCATTTTTTATTGATACCAGTGCTACCCGTTCCACTATTAGAACAGCGGAAGTCCCAGACCTGCCTCTCGTAGGGAAAACTATCCAAGTTGCAGGAGTAACAAATAAACAAATCCAAATCCCAGTTTCTGAAAAGGTTCCAGTAAAAATAGGCTCATTTAAAGGAAAGCACCAATGTGTTGTTTGTGATTCGAGTCCTGTGAACCTGCTAGAAAGGGATTTGCTGTGCAAGTTAAATTGCACTATCTACTGTACACCGGATGGTGTAGCATTCCAAACACATGATGAGTATGTAGATTTTCAAATAATTAAACAAGTGGTCAAGACAGGAATATTTCCTTTGCTAACCATTTAATGAATTACCTGAGGATTTGAGAGAAACAGTGAATGCAGGAGTCTGGGATTTTACAGGGAAAGACATTGGACTTATTAAAGGTGGAGAACCAGTCCGAATCACTGTGAAACCAAATGCTGCATATCCCAGAACACCTCCTTATCATTTGACACCAGAGACGATTGCAGGGATACAACCAGTGATAGATGACATGTTACAAAAAGGAATCCTGAAGGAACTAATTAGAAGTCCATGTAACTCTTCAATTATGGGTTTGCAGAAACCCAACGTTAAATACAGAATATTTCAAGATTTACGAAAGGTAAATGAAAAAGTAGTGCCCTGTTGTCCTGTGGTACCGAATCCAGCTACCATATTATTTCAGATTCCCTACACTGCAGATTGTTTTACAGTTTTCGACTTGTACAGGTTTTTTTCTCAGTGCCATTGCACGAGGAAAGCCAATTACTTTTTTCCTTTGTATTCCATCAGAAGGTATTACCATGGTGTCGTGTCCTACAAGATTATACAGAAAGTCCATCCATGTTCAATCAAATCCTGAAGAGAAATCTTGCAGATGCCTGGCAAATCAACCCTTGTGCAATACATATATGAACTGCATGTGACATCAGAGACGCGAGATGCATGTACACATGACACCATTGCACTCTTAAACTACCTGGCTGAGAATGGACACAAAGTTTCTCCAGGGAAACTGCAGTATTGTCAAAAAGAGGTTCAACACCTGGGACACGTTATTGTGAAATGAGCTAGGAAGGTGGCACCAGAAAGAGTGGAAGCAATCTTGCAGATGAATCCACCACAAACTCAGAAAGAAATAAGAATGTTTTTGGGTTTGGTTGGCTACTGTAGACAGTGAATACCAAACTTTTCCTTGGTGGCCAAGCCTCTACTAAGGCTGACTGACAGAGATATGTCTGATCTGATTCCATGGGACAACGAATGTACAAGAGTGTTCCTAGAGCTGAAAGAGAAATTGTGCCACGCCCCAGCACTAGGAATGCCAGATTATACAAATGAATTCTCATTGTTTTGCAGCGTGAGAGATGGGTGCGCTCTATCGGTTTTGACACAAACACATGGAGGATCTCAAAAGCCTATTGCCTATTTTTCTACCACCCTGAACCTGTAGCGACAGGTCTTCACGGTTGCCTTAAAGCAATGGCCACTGTAAGTACTAGTCTGGAAAAGAGTGAGAACATAGTGATGGGATACCCCTTAACTGTCATGGTCCCACACTCTGTGGAGCTACTGTTAACAAGACAAAGACACAATATATGACCCAGTATAGGCTAATCCAATATGAGCAAAATATACTCTCTTCTGACAATATTGTTGTCAAACGATGCACAATGCTGAACACTTCAACATTGTTACCTGTAAATGAAGATGATAATTGTGATGAAAGTGAACATGATTGTCTAGCTGTCATGGAATTGTGCACCAAACCTCGTCCTGATATTAAGGACGAACCCCTGATTGAGCCTGATCATGTATTATTTGTAGATTGCTCATGTTTAAGAGGAAATGATGGCACACTCAGAGCAGCCTATGCCTTGTGCGCTATAAATGATGTGGTCGAAGCTTCATAGCTTCAAAAAGCTTTTTCTGCCCAAGTTGCTGAACTGATTGTTCTTACTAGAGCCTGCAGTTTAACTTCACAAATGAGAGTCTCCATATTCATTGACAGCCAGTATGGGTTTGGTGCCATCCATGATTTTGGACAATTGTGGTCACAGAGGGGCTTTCTTACATCCTCAGGTACCCGAATCAAAAATACAACCTCAAGGATCTGTTGAATGTTCTGCAATTACTAGGAGACAATGCTGTGGTGAAGTGTTTAGGACATCAAGGAGGAAGTGGAAACGTTGCCATGGGCAACCGCATAGCTGACAAGGTTTCAGATTGCTTTGTTTGACATTTTCATAATTTTAGTGTAATGAGTGACAGTTCAACGACTATGAGTGACACTTTCTCGCGAGCAAAATCAAGCAATGAAGACGAAGGAAACATATAAATATCAGAAATTACACCCATTTGAGCATCAAGAAACTCTAAGAAGATCTTAAAACTGCAAAGCATCACAGTGACAGTGTGGACTCCAGGGTATCTCTGTCCCACCTGGGACCCAGCCCAAACAGGATCTGAGGCCCTAACAACAACCTCTTCTCAGCCTCCTAGTAGTGTCGCCAGGCGGGCCTGCAGTAAAACAATTAAATTGATTCCTGCCTTAGCCAGCCTTTGCCACTGGCCCCCTGGATCCTCCGAGTCATACACCAACTTCAAAACCTTACCTGAGAACTTGCCCGGCAAGGCTGTACTTGGAGGCCGCAATTGATCAGCTTGGTTTACGGCAGCTATGGGAACCCAGGCTCTCCAGCAGGTTTTAAAAAGGTAGTTAACAACATAGTCCGAAAAGAATCATTGTTGCAGGACAAAGCCACCTTGACAGAGCGTGCCCATGGCTGGCTTACAGTTCAATCTTATATCAAACCCTCGCCCCAAGTATACCTACAGACAGGCTTTTCCAAAAAAACAAAAGAGAAGTTCCTGAAATTTCGCTTAGGGTGATTGCCGTCCGCGAACCACCTACCTCCGTGGTTACGCCCCCAGCTACCAACAAAATGCCGTCTTTGCGGGAACGGCAAAGAAAACATTGTACATCTCATTTGTAGCGAACTTATACAAGAACGCCGCTCCCTCTTGAGACCGCTTCTTAATAACCGCAGGATACAGACCTGCAGGCAAGCGGTGCTGGCTTGCTTCCACGGCGACGACATCCAACTGAGCTGCCGAATGGTAAAATTCCTTGAAGCGGCGGAAATCCGCTTTAAAATCCTGAAAGATAGCCAAAAATCTAGTAGCAAAGCGAAGGACGAGAGGAACAATTCACTCTAATCCTCAAAGAGAAAGCACCAGCTTGCGCTAGCAAAGAAACGGGTGGCACAACTTGGGCACGAGGTGCGTCCATTGCTCCCAAGAGACCACAAACCAACTTTATGAGAGTGTGGCCCTGGCAGGGAAACTGACAGGCACCATCGTTTACTGCTTTAACCATCAGGAAAGACAACAGTAGTACCCTTACCGAGAGAGTGGAACAAACTAGCAGCCCACTTATGATACCAGCGGGCAGGGGCCCAACAGATGGGCCAAGCAGATTCCATCAAACCATCTGCTGAGAATGTCCAGGAACACCGCACCGCACTTAATCGCATCAGCCCCTTGAGTATCGAGATTCTAAGCGTGCTTGCACCAAGCTCGGGCCTGCACCAACCAATGATTGCTTTTATACAGCACCAGCCCCGCTCCAGACATTTGGTGAGGACGAATAACATGCTGCTTTTTCTGGACCAATTCAATCAGATGGGCCATAATCAATGCCCCCGAATTTTATCCAAATTGCATGTCGCCACCATCTAAGCCCTTGAACTATATTGAATAACACTAACCACATCATAGGGATATCCCGAACTGCTAACTTGACTAATCACCTTTTTTAACGTAAATATGTTCTTATCGTACTGGCATTTTCTTAACTCATAAATGCTCTTATTGCACTGGCACTTTACTAGATTACCACTCTGCTTGTAACAAGGATCAACTTACTGCACATCTTACTCTGTAAAATTGGCTGTCTAACTGTACTCATACTTTATTTTAACTCTGAGGCTGCTACCTTAGTATGCTTTTTACTGCTGGATTTATTGTCCTAACATGTATGAACTTGACCACTGTTTTATTAATTGAATCCTTTTTTATATTGTAAAGGTTTTAAATAACCATGTACAATAAAGCATTACCTTACCTTACCTTACCTTACCTGAGAACACAATAAACTTGTCCAGCCCACACAGAAATGAAAGAAACTGCCAGTCAGAAAGAAACTCTTGACCCTCAAGCTGAGCAGAAAAACGTATTTGCTGCTGAAAAGTGGCAGTACTCACTCATTGTAAGTATTGTAGCAATGCTGAAAAGTGCCAGTGATATCTCTTCCAAATGAAAGAAGTGCAGGTACTCAGTACCAGCCATGCCTGCCTATTTAAAGCAGTGCCCTCAATGGAATCCAGACTTGTGGGAGGGTTAAGGGGGAATCCTAATATTGGTAGTGGGCCTGTAGGCACTGCTTTTCACTGCCATGGGAAATGCCTAATATTCTGCCAGCCCCCTGGAATTAGGGCAGTCTCTCGGTACTGGTAATTCGAGGGGCTGTTGTAGACAGGGGTGGGACGGATAACGGGTATTATTTTGGGCCAAGTGTAATGAGGGACAGAATGCTTTGTGGCCTATTTAGGCTGCCAGAGGTCCTACTACAAGCAAAAAAATGCCATCCCCTTAAACTGTTATTATTCTCCAACCCAACCACAGGAAGAGATGCTGCAGAGAAGACACGGCTTACAGACCCCTTCATTTCTTCTGACATTCATTGACTTAGGATACAGAACCACCAGCACCCCCGTATCTACTCCCATCCTACCCCATCCCTTCCTTACTATCCTTCCAAGGCTTGCTCCCTGCTTCCCATTTTAGATCAGGCCTAATGTCGCAACGTCCTTTCAAAAAGTTTCATGTTTCCCAAAACCAGTGTGCTGAGAACTCATAATGCTGAACAGTAGTCTCCGCCCGCCCCCTCAGCCCTCTCAGTTTACATGCATACACCATCGCTAGTCCAGAGCGCTCATTTTTCCCAGGTCCACATATGAGGAGCCCGTGGGGCTGGCTGTAGTGGGAGCCTGGTACGAACTGCCTCTGACAAGCTTCAGTCTGAGAGGGATTAGCCAGGGGCCGCAATCAAGCCCGAGCAAGAGGGAGGAGAGAGACGGAGGCACGCTGTGGGGCGGAGGGGAGCAAGGGAGGGGGCAAGGGAAGGGGAAAAGGGAGACACAGGGTAAGAGAGAGGATGAATACAGAGAAAGGCTCAGTAGACAGCAAAGGAATTAGAGAAGGAATGAAAGGGGCGGGGGGCAACGAACGTGAATGAAGAAGAGGAGATTTAGAGAAAGGTGAGAAAGAAGAAAGGAAACCATAAAGGACGGGTAGAATGAGGGTGAAAAAGGCAGAGATAAAGTAATTCAGTCTCTTATTCCACCCCTATTCAAAGATAATGGCGAACTTTCTGTCTCGTGTCCTGTCATGTCCTGCAGCGCTAGACTGTATCTCACAACCAGACTGGGCTCTGGCCGGGCTGTCATGTCTTGGTAGTAGCCATTAGGTACTACCTCAACGTGACGTCAAGCCTGAGAGCCAAGATACGTGAATCAAGACTTGATACATTGTAGCAGTGAGCCGCGAGCCCCAAGCCTGCGGGAGCAGCGCGTGCATGCCACAGACAGCACTGTGCCAGCTGCCACACACTCCAATAAACAGTTTTAGGCAGCGCTTCAGTGACAGCTGAGGCACTATGCATATGCGTGACACAGCATTTCAGTGCGGTGATGCGGAGCACCACACTGAAATGCATAAGTCTACCACCTTATGCGTGGTACTTGGCAGGACTGCAACCGATACACTGACTCAGTGGCCAGGTACTGCGCATTGTTAGCCTGTTCTTTTAATGGAATGTTCACATGTGAGTCCGAAGATGAGAGTTCTTTTGCAATGTTGATGAAAGTTACTGACACATGGGATGAAATGAAACGAGTACAGGAAAACGTGTCAGTGGCAGAAAAGAACGGTTGGGGAAAAGCTGGTTGTGAGAAAAATGCAAATGACATTTGGATGTCGGCAGATGGGAGACCAGTATTACCAAACAGCTTGCTGTTTCCAATGACACAATACTACCATGGATACACACATCTAGGGAGAGACGCAATGGTAAGACTTTTCAGTCAGAGTTGGTATAACCCCAGATTCCTAATGTTGGCAGAAGAGATTTGCCATCAGTGTGTAACTTATCAACAGTTGAACGTAGGAAAACAAACACATCACTCCAGCACACCTTGGGAGATCAGGTGGCACATTCAACAGAATGCAGAAGGACTTTATCGAGATGCTTGTGCATAATAGGTTGAGATATATCCTAGTGATTGTGTGCATCTTCTCAAGATGGGTGAAAGCCTACCCAACTAGAAAAGGGTACAGTTTCACTGTAGCTAAGCTGTTATTACGAGAATTAATACCTAGGTTCGGCATGCCAATTTCTCTTGAGTCCGATAGAGGAACACACTTCAACAACGAAGTGATGAAGGTGATCTGCACAGCTTTACAGATTGAACAAAGATTACACTGCAGTTACAAACCAGAAGCCTCTGGTATTGTTGAACAGAGAGGAGTTGGCCTAACAGCTAGGGCGGTCGACCGGGTTCGAGTCTCGGCAATGACGCTGAACATCCTGTGATTCTGGGCAAATCACTTAATCTCCCCGTGCCTAACAAAAATGAATGTGTCCTCATGTAACGCAACTGGTGCTATGTAAAGTGCTCTGATACCCGATACCTTCGGGTCAAGTTCGCGCTATATAAAACTCCGTAAAAAAAACAAAAAACGGTACCATCAAATCTAGATTGGCCAAGGTCTGTGCATCAACCTCTCTGAAATGGCCAGATGCTTTACCCTTGGTGTTGATGAGTATTCGGAGTACCCCTGACAGGAAGACAGGGTTATTCACTCATGAAATATTGATGGGCAGAGCAACGAGATTACCTGCCATTCCTGCAAATGCTCTTTTGAATGGTAAACATCCTTCACAACGCATACGTTACTAACGCATGTCATTACCCCGCATTTTTTACTCCGCAAAATCTTTTACAACGCAGGGCTTTACACCGCAAACCATTACAGCGCATTCCCCAAAGTTACGCCCCGGTGGAGTTAGAATAGTAAATTGCGTTGTAATGGGGAATGCGTTGTAATAGATTGCTTTGTAAAGCCCTGCGTTGTAAAAGATTTTGTGGAGTAAAAAATGCGGGGTAATGGCACACGTTGTAAAAGCGTGCGGGGTAAAGTGTCCTATTCCTTTTGAATATCACTGATGATATAATATTGGATTACTTCAAAGGATTGGCTGATGTGGTTTGTTCTATCTCTCATCAGGCCACACAAGACCCGCATCGAGAACAGTGCCACGACCTCAATTCTGGTGATTGGGTCGTGATCAAGAAGCACTTTTGGATGACTTGCCTTGAACCCAGATGGAAAGGTCCCTTTTATGTGATCCTCACTACACACACTGCTGTTAAGTGTTCTGGAGTCTTGAGATGAATTCATACTTCACACACCAAAAGAGTGAGCAATCCAGAGACCAGCCAGACCAACAGCACCAGTGTCAGTCCAGCCACTGGAAGAGGAAAGGGGTGAAGATCATTTGACGGATAGTCAAGTGCAAGTACCTGAAGTGACACAAACTGTCATTGAGATATCTAACGAAGGAGAAGCAGAGATCGAATCACAGAGAGAAAGTGCCAACGAGGTGGTACTAAGACAAGAAAAAGATCCAGCCAAAGGAACCAGCACTGAAACAAGGAGAACAAATTGACAAGCAGAATGGCCACTAAGCTATGAAAGCAAAAATCAGAGGAGTGGTTCTTCAATAGCTCGAAGTCCAGAAATGGTACTCAAAGAGGTTGAGTCTAGCGACGAAGATGGCTTAGATCCAAATCAGCAAAATCTAAGAAGATCAAAAAGAACATGAGTGCTCTGTCACAGATATTCAGCAGCTGAATGGTCATACTTCATGAACACTGCTTTGAAAGTCACATTGGAAGATTTGTGCAACATGAATCCTGAACTATTTGAACCTCCCTGAAAAAGAGAAAACAAGACTGATGAAAATAATCTAAAGAAAGCTTGAAGCAAAACGGAACTAAAGAAAGAATATTTGAACTGTGCTTATTAGATGTTTATTCTTTTAGTTCTTTATTTTACAGAAGTTCAACCTAGGTCCAAGTTGAAAGTTACAGAAGAATAGGGACAACATTTTAGAAGAGCAGAGTAGAGTTAAGGATTGTCTGATTAGGAGCTTGACTACTGAAGAAAAGTAATATTAACTGCACCAAATAAGCTACGTACTAAAACTTGTTACAAGTTATTGAACTAAGTGATGAACTGACTCAAAGAATGTGTTACATTAGAAATAAGTGTAACTATATCATGGGTTAAATTTTCATAATAACAGTCATAATGATCATTATGGTACTAATAGGATTTTACCTGGCGCCAGAGTCAGAGCTTAAAGCAAAGAACATCACTAATACACCTATTTGCAATACCAGGGAGGCCCCCTTTAGTTACTCCCTTATAACCTATAAGAGGAATGAATATTCTACTATTGTTAACTCTAGGTTAGTACAAGAATACACTAACGCCATGGATGCAAAGGATTGTTATGTATGCGCACACTTACCTACTTCAGTTTCAGAAGAAGTTACCTATTACCACATGCCTTTATCTTATGCTATTTCCTGCAGTATCCTATTGTCATTAGTTTATAAGCGAGGACATTTTGAGTATTTCTATTCTAACCATGATCTTATACTTTCAAGTGTACCATTAATAGAAAGTATGAATGTACACTCACAAGCAAAGTAAATAGATACAGCTTGGCATTATTTCTTTGCCCATAGACTCATAGATAGCGTGAAGGCTTACAAAATCAATTTAACCTGTTTAATGCGACTAATAGAGAAGACTTATATAATGGCTTTAGAAGAGAGATACTCTAACATGACACGAACAACTGACAAAAAAAGCGATGTTTTAGAGAATGCATTGAAGAAAACAAATTTAGAAATTAGATGGTTTACCCTAAACTGACACTTGACAGCCAACACAAAGGTAAAATTTATGTATACAGAAGACGGACACCCAAAAGGACTAAACATGTATGGATTAGTAGTTGTGAACACATTTTCAAAGTAACAGGGGGTCTTGGCAAATTTTACAGGGAGACGAAAATGCAATTCCAGGGGTTTATTACATTTGTCGTCAGAATGATTACTTCTTACTGCCAGCTAACTTGGAGGGAATCTGCTATTTAGGCATACTAATTCCAAAGATGTACTGCATGAAGAGTTTTAATGCTTTAACATTAACACCCGCACGTAGACAAAAACGCAAACATAGGAACAGCACTAGTAGTAGATATATTTGGAGGTGTCATTCCACCTGTAGGCATCATCTTGAATGGCGAAAAGATTAGAAAATTGTCAACAGTTGTTAACAAAATGGCAACTAGCACATCCGGTGCTTTACGTTTAATTAATACAGAACTAAATTGCTTTACGATCGATGGTTTTACAGGATCGACTTGATTTAGACATTTTACAGAAAAGGGAGGAGTCTGCAAAATGCTTAAATTAACTCATTGCTGTACATAGACAAGAGTATGGAAATAGAAAGCTTCGCAAAGAAGATCACAGGTTTAGAACATAAATTACGTGAACTGGAAACACCAAGTTTGTCTGAAATTTTTGGGAAAAGGAGTTGCTACAATTGGAAATTGTTTTCCAACAGCAGGAAGGGGTATATTGAAGGCTATTCTAATGCAAATAGTAATAGGGGGCTTTGTCTAATATTTCTTTATGCGCTAAACATGAGCTGTAGATACATATTTCGCAAGAGAAAGGTAAGGTTAGAGAAGAAATTGTATGAAAGGGATTTGGGTTTAAGGGGCATTATGAATGACGATTACATGAACTCTTTGAAATTTAGGAGACTGAAAAGAAAAAGACGAGACTCAACAGACGATGAAAGTGCCCTCTGAAATGGACTCACATGAGAAACCTAGATATGTGCTGATTAATAAAATCATCAGACAGGGGAATTTACCTCATAACAATGTAGAAATGTGCCTTATCGTTAAGGTAGAGAAAATGCGTGTCAATATAGTGTTTAGAAAATGTGCCTTTATTAAACGTGCAAAAAGAGAAAAATGCTGCTTATAGTCTGCAGAAAGCTTCCATTTCTATTGCTCTATCACTACTAGGCCTCGAAGCTTTCTTTATTACTTCCTATCCCTCTCACAAAATAAATGCTTTTATAAATGCTGATTTAACGTTATAATTGAACTGCAGAACTTGACATCTTTGTGAAATCTGCTGTTTGCTACAAAAATGTATTTCTTTCCTTCCTCACACCATATGACTTCATTGTATTTTAGATAGTTTCCTCTGCCGCGTGCTTATAATGAACAAGTATATTGATGAAAGAAAATGCTTGCTATAGACTTGTCTTTCGTGATCTTAACAGGACGTACTAGATATTAATGTTTCATTTCATAGAGAAGCCCATTGTTACACAATGGGACATTGAACAGCTAACAAAGTAGGTTTGCAAAGGTTCTCATGAGAACCTTCCTAGATGTATCTTTTTGTAATTTGCTCTAGCCACATTCAAATAACAACATGTCGACATGGACATTTACCATGGGAATCAAGAAGGAAGACGAGGGACGATCGGAAGATCCTTTTTCAGTGGCTCGAAATGATTTAAACACCTGTTTTCGCAACGTATGTTTTGTGCTTTCTATATAGTACATGTTCCTAGTTAGAGAAGCAGCATTCCATGCCATACCATTCCACTCCATCACATTTCCATTACATTCAATGCACCCCTGTCCAGCCCGAATTACTGGATGCTACTGCTAACTGTGATTATTTTCCTTGTTTTCCTTACTCTTGTGAAGAGATTTTCTATCTTTATGCTGAATCATAAGCTGCTGCTGTGATTATTTCCTTCTACCTTTTTAACAGTTGCTACTTCAGCTGTTAGAGGAACTCGGCTTAGTTTCCAGAACTACTCTTTATGGGAAGTTCGACTTTTCATAGCTATTAGCCTGTTGCTCCTAAATTTTACTTGCTCTTTTCCAAAATAACTCTTTATGGGTTCTTGCTAAGGTTAGGTTAGGTCCTTTAGATTAAGATAGACACTAATAGATATGGAACACGCTGTTATTTTGTATGCTTGTTCTAACCAAATTTTCTTGATATTTCTGTAAACTGATTTATCTGACTAATCTGAATAAAAGATAAAAATACAGACTAATCGCTAAATGAGACAATAAAACTTTTAAAACTTCATCAAACCTCTTATCATTGGCTGAACATTAAATGCTGTATGTTGATGATTATTTTAGAGATGTATTTTGGTTGTGTTCCATTTTAAAACAGTGGCAAAGATTCATCGACCTGAAGAGGCGTGGAAATTGGAGAATCTCTCAGTAAGTCTCAAGGTGGAGCTGATTATAACATATTTATGAGATTTCCGCGCTCACAACTCCACTTAATACCAAGGATCAGGCAGTTTTATAGGTACTTGACTTTTATTTTACAGGTAATATGAAATGCGTGTTCTGTAATACATATGCAAAACTGATCTGTACATAATAGAGTTCTGACTATAAATAAAATCGAATGTATTCATTTGCAACATGACTATTCTGTCTGTATTTACTTTATTTATTAGTCAGGGATCTTTAACACAACTCTGGGACATATTTAAAAGTGTTTTCTATTTATATTTGTTGTTTGAAGTAAGTTCGGATAAGGGCTAAAAATACCGGCTTTTCTTAATTTGTACCTGCCGAAACATTAAAATACCGGTGGTGCCGGTAGAAAACCATCCAGGTGGCACCCTTTTCTCACAAGATGTGCATACCTGTCGACCTCTTTCCTCAAAAATAGGGAATGAACACTTTCGGATAGGTTTGAAAAACATTAAAGTCTATGGAAGAATTTTGGTTCTCAGGCATATGAAAAGAATTAAAAAGCGAGTGACCTGCCAAATGTGGGTTCACTGATAGTTTTGGGTGACATTTGACCTGCTATGAGTGATAGGTCAACCTGACGTCCAAAAGTGTGAGTCTGAATCATAATAAGTGAGATCTGATGTCTCTTGTTTACGTTGCATTTAAAAGGCAGCATCTTTTTCATCAGCATGTGTTCTCTCAAGCTCCTGAGAGACAAGGAAAGTAGTGGAGCTTTGACTTGTGAAATGATGTCTCACATTGCATTTGCCATTTTCCATTAAGAGTGTAAACTTTTTTTTCGTGAGCTGCAGACCAAGTTGTGTGACATTATTAAAACACATTAGAAGAGGTGGTATTCGGACAAAATATTGAGTTAAAAATATCGAGTTGCAGAAACATCTAATTTTTAATATCATGATGGAGAAATATTGTGTGCAACGATACCGTTGACAAAAATATCGATTTTTTTAGGGTATGAAATATCATTTTCTAAGTTTCTTTATGTGTTTAAATTATATTTTAATTGTATATGTTATATATTTTTTGTACAATTTTTGTTAATGTTTTTAAATATAGTTTGCCATTTTAAGTTATTGATATTTTGAATTTAATTGTAAAATAGTAATTTATAGTGTTGTAGCAGGTTGTGAGGTTTATAGGGGTACAGGGTGGGAAGTTGATTAAGCATAATTAATGTATAATTTTTTGGAACTAATATTCATTATTTATTTGATTATTGATTATCGAAATTGTGTAAATAACATTGTTTTAAGTTATATTTTAGGTGTGAGTTGTTGGGTTTGTAAGGGTATAGGATGGGAAGTTAATTAAATATTAATTGATTAATTATTGAAAAATTATTAATTAATTGTTAACTAATTATGTAAATTGTGCAATTTTTATAATTTGTAATATATATTTTAGGTGCGGGTTGTTGGGTTTGTAGGGGTATAGAATGGGAAGTTAATTAAATAATAATTGATTCATTATTAAATATTGGTAAACTATTAATTGTTAATTATGTAAACTGGGTAATTATCATAATTTTTTATTAACATTTTAGGTGCAGGTTGGGTTTGTAGGGGTATAGGGAGGAAAGGTAATTATATAATAATTGATTAATTATTAAATATTGGTAAACTATTAATTGTTGATTAATTATGTAAATTGGGTAATTATAATTTTTAATTAACATTTTAGGTGAAGGTTGTTGGGTTTGTAGGGGTATAGGGAGGGAAGGTAATTAAATAATAATTGATTAAATATAATTTTTTATTTATTAATCAATTGTTAATTATGCAAATTGTGTAATAATTATAATATTTTAGTTTAGATCTATGTTAAATGTGTGTTGCTGGGTATGTGCGAATTCAATGAAATAATTATTGAATAACATGTTTAATTTTTTTAATGTATATATTTAATTTTAAGTTAATAGTTTTATAATTTTATGAAATTCATACTTGTATTAAAATTAGGTATGTGTGAAGTTTCCCTACTGTTTCACAGACAGGAGTGGGAATAGTAAATTTTACCCCTCCTTGTCCAACGCCTTCCCTACTGTTGCGCCAACTGAAGTGGGAATAGTAAATTTTACCCCTCCTGAGTCCAACGCTTTCCCTACTGTAGCACAGACTGGAGCGGGAATAGTAAATATTACCCCTCCTGAGTCCAACGCTTTCCCTACTGTTGCACAGACTGGAGTGGGAATTGTAAATTTTACCATTCCTGAGTCCAAACCTTTCCCTATTGTTGCACCGACTGGAGTGGGAATAGTAAATGTTACCCCTCCTGAGTCCAATGCTTTCCTTACTGTTGCACAGACTCGAGTGGGAAAGCAAATTTTTACCCCTCCTGAGTCCAAAGCTGTCCCTACTGTTACACCGACTGGAGTGGGAATAGTAAATTTCGCCTCTCCTTAGTCCACCACTTTCCTTACTGTGGCACCGAAGGAGTGGGAATAGTAAATTTCACCTCTCCTTAGTCCAACACTTTCCTTACTGTTGCACCGACTGGAGTGGGAACAGTACATTTTACTCCTCCTGAGTCCAACGCTTTCCCTACTGTTTCACAGACTGGAGTGGGAATAATAAATGTTACCCCTTCTGTGTCACAGACTGGAGTGGGAATAGTAAATGTCACCTCTCCTGAGTCCAACAATGTCCTTACTGTTGCACCCACTGGAGTGGGAATAGTAAATTTTACACCTCCTGAGTCCAACGCTTTCCCTACTGATGGACAGACCGTAATGGGAATAGTAAATTTTACCCCTCCATAATCCAATGCTTTCCCTACTGTTGCACCGATTGGAGTGGGAATAGTACATTTTACCCCTCCTGAGTTCAACGCTTTCCCTACTGTTTCACAGACTGGAGTGGGAATAGTAAATTTTACCCCTCCTGAGTCTAATGCTTTCCCTACTGTTGCACAGACTGGAGTGAGAATAGTATATGTATTATTCCTAGAATGTTATAGTTTTGTTTATATTGTTTAAAATGATAGGTTTCTCTTTATTTAAAATTATATTTTTTAATTAGTAATTGAATAACTTTTTTTGTAAAATGTATTCTTTTATATCGCTTACTTTTTTCTGTGTAATTAAATTGGTTTGTTTTGATTTTTTTTCCATTTTATTTTTTATGGTTTTTAATTTATTGTCTGTTTATATATATTTTATATATATATATAAACATATATACTTGTTATATTAATAAATGTACAAAATAAATTTGTGACTTATAATATAAATTAAAATTATTATTATAATAATAGTTTTACATAAACATACACACATACATATATACAAATGTGTGTTTGTTTAAATAAGTTTATATTAATTTATATATATATATTATATTGTTTAAATATATTTAATTTTCATTATATTGCTGTTATATATTAAAATATTTAGGGGCCGATTCCGATTCGGGCCGGAAATCTCTCCGACCGAGCCGGACCCGGAGAGATTTCCGACCGACTCGGACCCGTGCAGTCCGACCGAACGAGTACGATGCGCACGTATGCCATCGGACTCGAGTCGGTCGGACTCCAGTGAAGTCAATGGGAGCCTGTCGTACAACGCGTACGCGGGCTCCCATTGACTCAATGGGTGCGATGCGGACAAGTGCGCCCCCTACAGCGTGTACGCGGCGAAGCGGTCGCGCCGTACACGCACAGGTAGGGGGACCCATGGGTCCCCCCTGTGTGCGACTCGCGCGGCTACGCGTACATGGGGGTCCGACACGGACCCCCAAAGTACGGCTCCGACAGCTCTTTCGAGCCGGAGTGCGCGGCTCGGTCGGACTGCTCGCGGCGCGCATCGTACTTACCCGGCCGGGGAACGTCTCCATTGCACGGTGCGAGTCGTGTCCGTGCGAGTCGGTCGGTGCGGTTCGACCCGGGATCGAGTCGGTCGGAGCGGTTGGGACGCCCGGACGAGTCGGTCGGCGAATACGCATCGTACTCGCTCGCCCGGACGCGCGTACGAATCGGTCGGGAAATAGGGCTCCGAATCGGATCCGGTTAAGCCAAATCCGATTCGGAGCCCTACCGGCCGAGATCGGAATCGGCCCCTTAATGTTTACTATGTTTAACTCTATATATCTTAAAAAATGCTATTTATTTAAATATATTTCGATATTAGTATAAAATGATACATTTTTTCAATATTTTTGTCTTTGCACCTTAGGTATAGGAAAACTATATATTTGCACTTGATATTTGTTGACTCAATATTTTTTACCATTATGTTTAGGGTTTTGATATTTTGTTTAGTGAACCAGAAGGGGTCAACAGGCAGCAGGTGTGATGGCTTTGTAGCTCAGCAGCTCCCATGCCAATTTTTACAGCCCTGACCTTTTCTTCATTCTCCCTGTCCTTGGCATGTGCAGGGCCTCAAGTTGCACAGGTCCTTGTAAGAGATGCTCATACAGGCCAGTGTTTTGTATGCACTCTGGGACTTGTAGTTCCAGTCTAATTATGGGCTCAAATGACTACAGATCCCTGAATGCAGTCTAGAAACTTAGGTTGAATTACCTATTGGGAAAGCCAAAAATATAAACATATAGACTTCAGCCATTGTCCAAACATTATCAATAGATTCCCCATTTTGAATTGTACTTTCAGAATGATTCTTAAATATGCTCATGTTTCTGTGAAGTGACCACTTGAGGTACACGTGAAGTTTTCATTTTTTGCTTGTTAATTATAAAATGCAGGTGCAGTAGCGTAGGCATGCAAGACTGCCTTATCTCAGCTATGCTTGGTTTTGAGACCTTGAACTTTAAGAGAAGTGAGAAAAATTATTAGTTGTTTGGCAATGGATCTTCTGCCAGAACGTTCATGTGTGAAAATAGTGCTTTTAAGTTAGATAAAAGTGGCATGTGCATGAAACTGTAACTCCTGTAATATGTAGCCAAGACAAGCCCTTCTGGGGAGGTTTAGGTCCCTCGCACAAGGAATGGCAACAGCCTTGAAACTAAGGTAGGAGACGAGCACAGGCCCCTCAAATGTTTTCACTTTAAATCTGCTTTGTTGATAGACTTATCTTTACTTTTGAAATATAACTACCTTTCCTTTGAAGTTTGAACTTTGCAGCTGCACATGGATAATGAGTTAGCGTTTCTAATGTAAAGCAACGAGTGGTCAAACATAGACATCGTAACCCAAACAATTTGAAACACTTGACAGATTGGCCTCTGCTTGTTTCTGCCCCAGCTAAAGTAAATAAAACTTTGCTTCTTTTTAATCACCATGACTGTGTATTGACTGTTCATTTCTTTCCAGATAAATTAAGCTTTTACACTATTCACACATGGAACAACAAAACTTTTTAATTTTTTTTATTTGTTGAATTTTCTCAACATACAGAACAACAAAACAAATTGCATTTCAACCAATTCTGCACATAATCTACCAATTGGTACTGTCATACAGGAAATGCAAGATGGGTCGGGGGAAAGGGTACAAGGAGGGAGGGGAGGGGAAAAGACAGGAGGGGAGGGAGATGGAGGGAAAGGTAACCAAGAAGTTAACCAATAACTTGCCACTCAGAGAAGTTTACTTCTTGCTAGATAGCTAGGGCTGGATTAAGCACATCTATTTAGGACAGATTGTTGAGACGCCTGTCGAACTTTGTGGGGCATATGGGCAAGGGGGCTCCATGTAGGCGAGATGCAGGCTAGGATGCTGTCTGTGGTGGGGTGTCGTGGCATGGTGTATCCTCTGTTGGATCGCTAAGTGACCTAAGATAGCTTGTCAGGAGAGTTCAGATGTCCTTGGGGCGGGAGCAGACTGGCATCAGCTCCCAGTACTCATCCAATAGCTCTTGGCAAAGAGCTGCATCGTGTAGCCATGCATTCCTTGTGGGAACCTGTCGCTGGCCCCAATGTATTGCCACCTTACGCTTGGCCATCAAAAGCAGCATTGCTGCCAGCCGGAGAACTTCAGGAGGAATCTCTTTGACGTAACCCAAAAGGGCAACTAGGGGCGTGCTATCCGGGGCGTGGCCAGTAATGCTAGTGATGTCTCTGAACACCGTTGCCCATGCAAGTTTTAGATAGTCTGTGCACGGTGCAGCATAGCGCAAGCCGCGCGGGTCGTCCACTAGCCCCATACTCTGTAGTCGCGAAGGTGTATGATATAGTCTCGGAAGGAATTTGAAATGAATTAACCTCAACCTATAGTTCAGAGACAGTGCTTTAGATTGAGTGCAGCAAAATGACCACTGTCCCCCGCTGATTTCTTCATTAAGGTCCTCTGACTAAAGCTGTTGCACGTGGGCAACCCTGAGTGGTGCTGTTTGCTGCATGCCAGTATAAATGTGTGTTATCAGTATTCACAGTGAGGGGTTAGTGAGTATTTCCTCCAGTACCATGAACACAGGGGGAGCAAGTGGAAGGGTGTCATGGAGGTTGCACATAGCTGCTCGGAGCTGGTGTTACGTCATGGCGTCCTGAAGAGGTGCCGAATTATCTTGGAAAATATGTTGGTAGGTGACATAGGAGTTGTTGGGATATACCATCCCAAAGGAGGTACGCTTAAGCTGGTGGAGGCGTACCTGCATTCCAGCCTCCGAGGCAGCGGGGATCAATGGATGTCCCGGGAATGGTAACAGAGGGGGCATACAGATTGGGCAGGTGTGCTCTTTTCCGTAGTTCATTCCATGCCCAGATGGTGCAGGCCACCGTATCCTCCTGTCGCCTCTCTCTGTGCGGGTAGGTCCACAAAGAATGGTCTGCCGTGGGCACAGAGCCACATGGTCCACCTCCGGCCTTGTGGGGCTGAAACTGAATCGGGTGCAACCAGAAATGTGCAAAATGTGCCTGCGCACTGAGAAAATAGAGCTCCAAGTCCGGTGCACCTAAGCCACCCTGCTCAAAAGGAAGGGAGAGAAGTTTCCAAGACACACGTGAATGTCTACCAGCCCAGGCTAATGAAACTAAATGAGACCTGAGTTGTCGGCGGAAGCAGGCCGTGAGATGAATGGGCAGATTAATAAAGAGATAAAGGAACTTGGGGAGGGCCACCGTTTTGGCGACATTCACAAACAATTACACACTACCCCTGAAGTCTGGGCTCTAGTGGTTTGTAGGCAGTTTCCTGTGTCCCACTCCTTCCCGCTCTAGCAATCATGGTTATTCGCTATTCACTTTAAGCAACATCCAGGGTAAGCCCCACTAGTAGTTCGAGTCTCAAGAGTCCACTGCGACTCTGTATCAAAGTCAAAAGTGTTCTAGCGCCACAGCGCTATCTAGCAAACAAGTTCCCCCAGGGGTAACTAGCCCGAATTTAGCCTTATCTGCACCTGCAGGATCAGAGTGTCCAGAGTTCCTGAGCGCCTTCCATCTGCGGGCTGGTTTAGGTTAGCTCACTGCACGCATCCCATTCGGGCTGCACTCCTTAGTTCCTCACAAGCAGTCATGCATCTGCAGGGACTGAAGGTTCCTTGCCACTCCTCCTCGCAGGGTAAGTCTGTGGTCTGTCCCACGGTCGGGGGTCGGTGGTGTGAAGTACTTGATACTGATCCCTTGTCCCGTGGAAGGTGCATATGGGTTCCCATTGTGACCTCACTTCTCCGGCGGCGCTCTGGGTCACGTCACACTTCTTGCTAGTTCCGGGGACCCCCTCTGGCATACAGGGTCACCGTTTCTCTACTGTTCACAGGTACCGACCCGATCAGCACAGCAGATGCCTGTATGGTGGCCCTTCATGGCTCAAAGGTGGTCACTGGCTCCTCACCATGCAAGCCCTAAGGCACAGTCCGCAGGGCATTCCGTTGATGTCGGCCCCTCCTTGCATACTGGGTTGCCGATACCTCACTGCACAGGGCTCCAGCTTTAACAGTACAGTGACGATTATAGTTCACTTTTCAGCGGCCGCTCGGCCCGATTGGCACAGCAATATTCACAGCTCACTTCACGGCAGCCCTCCTCTGGCATACGGGGATTACTGACCTTGTCCTGCTTATGGGCAACAAATTGTTCGATGAGCAGCCGTTTCCTCACAACTTGCTCAGGGAATCCACTTGACAGTATTCCCCACTGGACCTCACTCCCTCCAAGGCTCTTTTTTTTTCACAGGGCACACTTTTCTTGGCAAGCAGGCAGGCGCTGATGCTCCTGCACAGGTGCTTTTGGATTCACTGAGCGATGTCACCTCACCCAGCAGGGAAACTAGTGGGTCTTGGCCCCCTATCCTGGCTACAGGCAGAAGCCTTGCAGAGCATCTCCTTCTCGCTCAGCCCGACTGGCCGCTTGACAGTTGACAATTTTTGGTGTCTCAAGCTTCCTTTTTTATAGTCCATATCCAGACACCAAATGTAACTTAGGGTTTGAGTCTCTAAAGTTTATGTTTGGGGTCTGGTTCCTTTTGGAATGCACACTCCTCTGTCCTTTCTTCATCTTGAGAGCAGTGTGTCACAGCAGTAGCAAAACGAAAGCCCCACGGCACAGGCCACGGGCGTGACTAGAGTTCACACCTGGATGTCAGTCACAGTGATATGTATATCAAACGGCTAGCCCAGGGCCCCAGCCCTACTCTTTAGGATTCTCTTATCAGCCCTAAGTCTTTCCCGAGATGTACCAGGCTCCTTCTTTGTGACCTCTCTCTGAATCAAAGAGCCCATTTGAAGTGTACGGGAAAGCCTGGCTCTCCCCTCTCCAGTGTGCCCCACCTAGCTTACAGAAATGCACAAATCTATCTGGGGCGATTCCTCTATCTCCTCTTCTTATGTTTCACCATGCAGCCCTGGTCTCCCAAAATTGAACCGATAGTATTGTACCATTCACAGGCACACATACACTCACCAAATACATTTAACATAGACGCACTGCACAGCACTGTATCCTTCATTTACTGTACCACTCACAGGCACACATGCACCCAGAACATGCAATCAACATGCATGCACCACACAGCACTTCATCCTTCATGTATTGTGCCACTCACAGGCACACATACACACAGCACATACATTCACCATGCACAAACTGCACAGTCCTGCATTATCCCTATTTTGTAAACTTTACAGGCACACATACACCTAGGGCAGATACACCACTCGTACGCTGCAGCACTCCACATCTAGTTAAGCACATAGCAGTGGAAATTTGAATAAGTGAGTTTGTAGGCCTCACTCCAGAGCTTCTAACTGAATGACCTCCAAAAATAAAGAATCAGTACCTGTTTCACATAAAATCCATTTAATCTATCGAGCTAAGGTGGGACAGGAGATGATTATGAAATGAGTAATTTACCTGTAGAAGTTGATCTGAAGTGGCAGTTTCATAAGTTTTTAAGCATTGTACAACACACCATTTTTTTATCTCCTGGAAATCATGAAAGTAAACTTGTCTAGATGAGGATTTTGCCCACCTAAAAATGAGAAAGGTAACTCCTGCGGGAGTCAAGTAACTGAGGGCAAGTTTTAATGTTAAAAAATCTGAAACTCTTTTACAAGAGGTTAAACGAAGCAGAATGGCTAGTTTGGCAGGTAATGTTTTTAGACATATTTATTATCAGGCCATGTTTGGAGGAATATTTTGAACTACAGAGACATCAAATAGGACAGAGTATTTAGGGCGAGGGAGAGAAGAGAATCTAATACTGACCAATAACATAGAAACTAACAGATGTTCCCAAATAGGATGGTCTGCCATAGCTGAGCGATAGGAATTTATTGTCCTAGAGGAAATACCTGCAGCTGCTAATGATGCCAAGAAATTCACTCAGTAAATTACATTTGTTGCCAAAGGGTCCAAATCCGGTACCACGCACCAACCAGACTATCTGTTCCAAGCTGATCAAAATCTTTTGCGAGTAGAATTGGACTAGGTCTACCAATAAAGTTGAGAGCTTGATTTGGAAGTCCTAGCACTTGCCAGCATCTTTGGAAAGTCTTTAAGCTGCCAGATGAAGTTGTTCTTGGGTAAGCAATGGGTGAGGTTGACTTATTGGGCTCAGAAGTAAAGAGAGAAAAAACAGGAGAATCCAGGGTTGTTGGTATGATAGTTCCAGAAGAACTGGAAGTCTGAGTTCTCCATAATGGAGAAATTACGTTTTTTTGCTTTCTGTTTATCTGGAGAGCAACTTTCATAAGCATAGAGAAAAGAGGGAAGGCATAGTTCAATCCCTTCCAGTTTTGGACAAACGTATTCATCGCTAGAGCTAAAGGGCCTGAGGTACAACTGTAAAACAGTGGTACTTGGAAATTCAGATAAGGCACAAATAGGTCTATTTGGCTTGTACCCCATTTAGTCATTACTTTGGGAAACAAAGATAATTTCAATTTCCAGTCACAGGAATACTTGAGGTGATGGGAATTCCAGTCTGCTACTATGTTTTTTATGAATGGGAGGTGAATTGCTATGGCAAATATTTTGTAAGATAGGCAGTAATGCCAAAACAAGAGATCTGATCTCGTTACCACCAAGCAATTGACATATTGTACTGCTGACACATTGTCCATCTATAGAAGAATATAGCAATGAGATGTCTGGGGTGAGAATGAACAGATTGCAAAAGATCCAGCTACGAGTTCGAGAGAGTTGATGTGAAGTGATGATTTCTCTTGAGAACACCTGCCTCTTTTTGTTATCTCTTCGCACCTCACACCCCAATCAAATCGACTGACGTCTGATTCAATCACTATGGGCCTGATTACGATGTCATCGGATGGACCGCTAACAGACCGTTGTTGGCTGTCCGACCGCTGACAGCCCTGTGATATTACGATACTGGCGGTCAGACCCACAGCTGACAGACGCAGCACCGCCGCCTCCACCAGGATCATAGACCCAGACGGTGCGGCGGTCAGAAAAGCGTCTTAGAATGGCGGTGGTGCCGAGACAGGCACCGTTGTCGGGCTTATGATTGCTCTTTCCAACAGCCTTCTCATGGCGGGACCCCGCCATGAAAAGGTTGTTGGAAAGATGATGAGGGGGCCTCCAACAGGGCCCCCAGGCATCGTAGCCCATAGCAACACGTGCCTGGGGGCACATGTAGTGCCCCCCTACTGTAACACTGTTGTATGTGCACCATGTGCCATGTATGACATGTTGCATGGCACACGGTGTACTGATGTTCTGAAGGCGCTGCATGGTGGAGGCATCTGCTGCATATTTTTCCTATGGCCGCAGCATGCCCCCGCCATGGTACCGATGACTTCTGACCACCAACCCGGCATTCAAATTGAAATATGGCAGTCGGACCGCTGCATGTTTGTTGGTGGTCTCCTGACCACCGCAATAGCAGCCGGCGGTCCAACCGCCTGGTATTGTAATCAGATCCTTAGTCCGGAGCGAGGCCAAATATGACCCTTCCGTACCAACCGATCTAGTCATTGTTGCAGTAATTGTCTTACTTCTGTTGAGAGTTGGATTTGGTCTACATATGAAAGTCCCTTCCTTAAATGGAGGATTTTTAATCCCTGAATGGCGTAGAAGTGTAAAGGTCGTGCAAAAATTGCCGGTATGGAAAAGATTAAGAGACCTACCAGTCTGGCTATCCAACGAAGAGTGATTTTGTCTTTGGACAGAATTCTGATAATTTCTTTCTTGATTTCTCAAATCTTTTGAATTGGCACGTATAGTGAAGCTGGTATGGAGTCTATGGTAAAGTCTAAGAAGATTATGTTGTTTGAGGAATAAGGAGTTTTTCAGCTTTAGTTGAAATTGTAAGATATGTTGATGAGGAGGAAAAATGGAAATGCTACACAATCATCCTTGAGATCCAACTGCACCATTAAATCCCCTCCTCATAAAGCGTCTCTCAAAAGATGGATTCCTTTCATCTTGAAGTGTATGTAAGGAATCCAGATTTAGATTGATTATGAGACGGAAGCCTCTGCCTATATTGTCCATTTAACAGATGTTACTGATGAAACCACTGAAGTGTTGTGTGCAAGGTTTGATGTTTTTTCTGAATGAATTATTTAAGAAATCTCTTGGTCTATAAACTTCAGTTTTGTTGTGGAAAAATGGATTTGTTTTGGTGGAGTAGTTTGGAAAGGAATTAAATAAAACTTGAGGTGGTACCCTAACACTGTCTGGAGAATCCATTCATCTTGTGAAATGTTTTGCAGTGATGAAAAAATGGGGACAAAAACCTTTTAAAAGCTGCTTGGGCTGTATCCAATGAAGTGACAGCATTCACAAATGTAGCTATCATTTTCACAAAAGGATCTCCAAATAATAATCCTTTAGCCAAAGCACCTTCTTCAATTGTTGCGAGGCTGCAAAGTTTACCGTCAATTCGTAAAAGTATGGCTCTCATAGCTGCCAAGGTTTTAGATTGCTGTGTGTGACATTTTCATAATTTCAGTGTAATTATGAGCAACTTTTTAAAGACTATGGCCCACATGCATCAAAAAATGAATTTGCGATTCCTTAATAGCGATAAATAAGGAATCGCTATTACGGAATCGCAAAACCCAATGCAGCAATAAATTCGGTAAAAATTTGCGATTCAGTAAAATTCGCTAATATCATTAGCGATTACCTGTTTACCGAATCTGTAATTGCGAATTCACTATTACAGAATCGCTAATTGCAAATTACCCATATTGCTGCATTGAGATGACATCACAACCAGGAAGTGATTCACTGAATGCATACACCTGTACACAGGGAGAGCCTGAGGAGGAGGAAGACTGGTGGAGCTCACCTTGGAGAAACTGTGTTTGGAGCAGAAGCTGTGACAAAACAACACCATGGCCACAGAAAAAGCGCAAAACATAGGAGAAGGCAGGAAGAGAAAGATAAAATTCAGTGAAAAGGAACTTGAAATCCTCACTGAGGAAGTGGTGTTGAACCATGATCAGCTGTTTGGGAAACTATCCCTGCATGTTGCTGAGTCTGTCAAGAGAAAGATTTGGCTTGGGATTCAAGCTAAGGTCAATGCTGTGGGGGTAACACATCGTGATATCCCTAACCTGCACAAAAGATGGTACGACCTGCGCAGCCGAGCTAAAGAGAGGGTGGCAGGCTAGCCGCTGCCAAAAAAACAGGAGGGGGACCATCTACCGATCGTGCAAACACCCCACTGGAGGACATGGTGGAATCCACTCTGCAGCCAGAGGCAGTCGTTGGGATTACATAGATCGACACCTCTGAACATGCGGGTACCTCCCAAGGTAAGAGCACAGCTAAACATATTTTTATGTCAAATGTAACTCAAACTGCCCCAAATGCATACCCTGCGTAGTGTAGCACACCTGAGTCCAGTCCACCTTTTACTTGCAATACCCTAATGCATTGTGGAAGTTGTATACAGACAAATGTAAGGGCAAGGCATGGAGGGACTAACACAGCTTTACTGCAGCAGAGTACAGCAAGGAAGTGACTACAGTAGACTTTGTACATTACATAAGTAAATTTAATAGACCTTTGCAGGCGCTATTTTACAAACATGTGCAAATAAAAAGTAACTGAACTTGCACTGTTTTTAATCACAGATGCAGCACAGGACAGTGACGTGGCTGATGACCACGAGTCAGAGGGACATATGGAACAGCCTGATGAGGGACCAGAACTGCCAGCATCCTCACCCATACCTGCTCCCACTCGCCGCAGGAGAATAGTCCAACCACTGCCTGATTTGGAGAGTGATGAGGACAGCCAAACAGGAGCTCACACACAGCAGCCTGCCCATACACCACCACCCCCACCAGAGGTAACAATGCGCGGCCGATCCATGCAGTTCCGCAGGCGAAGGCCCAGGGCAATCCTGACGTCTGCAGAGGACAATGGTGCACCTACCTGCAGTGGGCTTGAGGCAAAGATGCTGAGGGTCCAGCGCCTGCAAGGAAGGAATATACAGATTATGCAGGGCCAACTGGGAACAATGGCAACACACATGGGTGGAATACATGACTGCCTGAGAGAGCTAACAACTGCGGTACTTGAAGGGCACAGGGCAAACACTGAAAAACTTGACCGTGTTGCAACAGCCATAGAAGATATGTGCAGGGTCATCCAGGCTGAGCATGTCTCAAATGGCAGGAGGCATCACAATTCAATGGGGCGCATGCACAGTTACACCAGGGCAATAAATAGGCTGAGTACTACTACAGCTCAGCTTTCCAGGCGTGCGGTCAGCATGCAGGTGGAGATGAGCCACTGCTGCGGGGATGTGGCCAGGGGCCTCATCCAGGTCACCACTGCTGTGGAAGGACTCCAGACAGCAGCAGCTAGTGGAAACCTCATGCATGCAGGGGGGGGACAGTGAGGAGGCCTCCAGCCTCAGCAGCCTACTGGAACCTGTGGCACATACCAAGAGGCGCAGTACCAGGAGTCACGCCGGCACAGAAGGCTCAATGACGGATTTAGCTGAGCCTACTGAAAGGGCCACAGGGGTGCGTGGCAGGAAGAAATAGACATTTGGACATGTACAAATCTGGTGCCTTAACCAGAAACGTGTAACTTGTTCACACTGAAGTTTCAGTGCCAAGGCAATGACATTTAATTGTCTGTACCCACACTGCACTTGTCTGCACATGGTATGTGTCCATCAACACAACCACACAATTATCACAATAAACCTTTAAGCAAATATTGTGTTGTTTTGTGATTACCCACCTTAAAAGTAATGTTGCGTGATTTCTGCCTGTCTCCGTCTCCCCTCTGCTGCATTTGGACCGCATGCTGCTTGGGGTGGTTGTCTTGGCTGTATGTCTAGTTCTGGCTCGCTATCAGAGTCTTCCAGGGGAATGCCCCTATTAGTGGCTATGTTGTGCAACATTGCACATGTTGCAACAATTTTACAGCAAGTCTCCGGCCTATACTGTAAAGCCCCACCGGTTTTGTGGAGGACGCGAAACCTTGATTTGAGTACACCAAATGTCCTCTCAATCACATTGCGTTTCGCAATGTGTGCCTCATTGTATCGCTGCTCCCTTTATGTAGAAGGATTCGGATATGGAGTGAGGATGAAAGACCTCACAGGGTATGCGCTATCACCTACAGGATGTGAAAAATAAATATACATTAGTCACTGCTATGTGTCACCATGGCGGACAGGTGTGCAAGACAGTATTACATCTGTTTACCCAGCAAATATCCTTCTCCAAATTCACCCGCAAGTAGACGTCTGTGTATGCCACTATGCCGGAAGATGTAGGAGTCATGTGCACTGCCAGGGTAACTTGCCACTATGTCTGTGATTATTGTTTTTGAATTGCAGATTACTTGAATGTTCAGTGAATGGTAAGATTTCCGGTTTCGGTAGATATACTCATTCACTGAGGGGGGACATATGGGTACATGCGTCCCATCAATGCAACCAATGACATGTGGAAATTGTGCAACCTGATAAAAATCTAATTTAGTTTGCAGCAATTCATGTGGTGTTGTGGGGAACCTAATGTGGTGGTGTATCCTCTGCAACATGGCATTTAGGAAAGAGTTGAAAAAGCGCGATAGGGCACTTTGAGAGACACCTCCAGCTGCAGCAATTACTCCCTGGAAGGCCCCTGAAGCTAGGAGATGCAGAGAACACAGGACCTGCACATGGATGGGGATGGCATGTGTCCTGCGAGTCTGACGCTGCAGTATTGGGTCTAACTCAGCAATGAGATCTAAGATTGTGGCAGCATTCAGCCTATATTTATCATAAATCTCTTCCTCCGTCTGCCCTAGCAAAGTGGCGCGCACTCTGAAAATTCTCTCCTGTATCCTCCTTCTTCGCTGTGCTGCTGCTCTTAGCCTCATCCTCCTCGCCATGACTGGAGCGCTGCCATTGTGAAACATTCTGATGCATTCTGGGACTGTTTAAGTAGTTTGCGGATGATTTACACCTGATTTTTTTAATGTGAAATTTTTACCACCTGATATGATTTGTTCTTATTTTAGAAATGCAACTTGCCATCCTTAACTTATTCTGTATTTGCGAATTCTTGTTGCATTCGATTTTGCGATTTCTTATTAGCGATTACCTAATATGGAATCGCTAATTCCGATTCGGTATTTTGGTAATGGCTAAATTTGCGAAAAATAGAGATATTCTGCGAATTTGCTTCATGCATAGGAATAAGCTATTTTGCGAACGCAAACGGCATTTTTTAGCGATTCGCAACGTTTGCGTTCGCAAATTAGCTTGATGCATGTGGGCCTATGAGTGACACTTTCTTGTGAGCAAAATAAAGCAATGAAAACAAGCGAAACATTTGAATTTTAGAAATTACACCTATTTGAGCAATAAGAAACTCTTAAGAAGATCTTAAAACTGCAGAGCATGACAGTGATATTGTGGACCCAGGGCTGCTCTGTCCCATGTAGGACCCAGCCCAAACAGGATGTGAGGCCCAACAACATTCTCTTCTCAGCCTTCTAGTAGTGTGGCCGGGTGGGCCAGCAGAAAAACAATTAAATTGATTCCTGCCTTAGCCAGCCTTTGCCCACTCGGCCCCAGGATCTTCCCAGTCATACAGCAACTTCAAAACCTTACCTGAGAACTCACTAAATTTGTCCAGGCCACACAGAAATGAAAGAAACTGCCATTCAGGAAGAAGCTGTTGGCCCGCAATCTGTGCAGAAGTACTTGTTTGCTGCTGAGAAGTGCCAGTACTCACCCATTAAAAGCATTGTAGCAGTGCTGAGAAGTGCCGGTGCTATCTCTTCCAAATGAAAGAAGTGCAGGTACTCAGCACCAGCTATGCCTGTCTATTTAAAGCAGTGCCCTCAAAGGATTCCAAACTTGTGGGAGAGTTAAAGGGGGGATCCTACTATTGGTAGTGGGCCTGTAGGCACTGTTTTTCACTGCCATGAGAAATGCCTGTTATTCCGCCAGCCCTCTGGAATTAGGCCGGCCTCCCGGTACCGGTAATTCCAAGGGCTGTTGTAGGCAGGGGTGGGACGGATAACAGGTATTATTTCGGGCCAATCGTAATGAGTGACAGAATGCTTTGTGGCCTATTTTGGCTGCCATAAGTCCTACTACAAGCAAAGAAAATGCCATCCCCATAAACTGTTATAGTCTCCAACCGACCACAGGAAGAGATGATGCAGAGAGGACACAGCTGACAGACCCCTTCATTTCTTCAGACGTTCATTGACTTAGGATACAGAACCACCAGCACTCCTGTATCTAATCCCATCCTACCCCATCCATTCTTTAATATACTTCCAAAGCTTGCTCCCCGCTTGTCATTCTAGATCAAGCCTAATGCTGTAACATCCTTTCAAAAAGTTTCATGTTTTCCAAAACCAGTGTGCTGAGGACTCATAATGCTGAACAGTAGTCTCTGCCGGACCCCTCAACCCTCTCACTTTACATGCATACACCATCGTTAGTGCAGAGTGCTCACGTTTTCCAGGTCTATGTATGAGGCGCCCACGGGGCTGGCTGTAGAGGGAGCCTGGTCTGAACTGCCTCTGACAAGCTTCAGTCTGAGAGGGATTAGCCAGGGACCGCGAAGAAGCCTGAGCAAGAGGGAGGAGATAGGCGGAGGCACACTGTGGGCGGAGGGGAGAAAGTGAGGGGGGCAAGGAAGAGGAAAAAGGGAGACAAAGGGTAAGATAGAGGATGGATACAGAGAAAGGCCCAGAAGCCAACAAAGGAATGAGTGAAGAAATGAAAGGGGCAGGGAGGACTACGAACGTGGATGGAGGAGAAGAGATTTAGAGAAAGGCAAGAAAGAAGAAAGGAAACCATAAAGGATGGGGAGAAGGAGGGTGAAAGAGGCAGCGATAAAGTAATTCTGTCTCTTATACCGCCCCTATTCAAAGATAATGGCGAACTTTCTGGTTCGTGTCTTATCACATCCCGTGGTGCCAGACTGTATCACACATCCTTACTTGGCTCCGGCCAGGCTGTCATGTCTCGGTAGTAGCCATTGGACACTACCTCGATGTGACGTCAGGCCTGAGAGCCGCGCTGTGGGAATCAAGACTTGATACATTGTAGCAGTGAGCTGCGAGCCCCAAGCCTTCGAAAGCAGCGTGCGCAGGCCACAGGCGGCGAGCTGCCAGCTGCCACACTCTAATAAACAGTTTTAGGCTGTGCTTCAGTGACAGCTGAAACACTATGAATATGCGTGACAATGCATTACTGTGTGGTGATGTGGAGCACCACACTGAAATTCGTTAGTCTAATGCCTGGTGTATGGTCCTTGGCAGGACAGATCTCTGGCATTCTGGAGATATGGCACAGTTTGCATTGCCCAATAAACAGATGGCTGGTGTGTTCAACCTGCTAAATATCAAGGTATATTGGATTGCCTTGATCTTTAGTAGTGAATGCTAAGTCTACACTTTTTTTGAGAGGGAATATGACAAATCACAAAGTTTATCCTGACATGCTTCCCAAGCTCTGTCAACTCCCTTTTGAAGGTATTTTATGAATTTACCCAAAAAAGTGGGCGGAGTGTGAGCTACTCCAGTAAAATAGGTCTTGTACATTCTGTTCAAAGTATATTTCAAACATCTTCGGTAAGGATTTTCTTAATCTGCTCTGTATGTAAGCAGCTGTTTTTAGGGCAGGTGTTGGCTCAGAGGGACGTGGATGAACAATTTCTACTGGGTCAAAAGTATCATGAAGAAGAAAGGGGTTATCTTAGAAGAACTCTCGCTCCTGCATCAACATAAATGTATTTCTTCTTCTTTGGCATGAGACCCGAAGATCTCTCCTCATCTTCAGCTGAGGCATCAGAATCAAAATGTTTCCTTTCATTGTCTAGGCTTGAGAAAACACTATTGGTTCCTTCATCTTCTGTAATATCCTCAGGTATGCTTGAAAAAACTTCCAAATAAGTATTTCTTAAAATTTCTAAGGCATCCTCTTTACATATGTTTTTTTTGTTTTTTGTGTTGTAGCCTGCGGGAATTGAATAAGAAATTGAGAAGATGCATCATTAAATAAAGAGAGTAGTGTTTATAGTTGTTGAGGCATGGATCCCAGAGAAGTAGAAAGAGACTTTTGGATGTAATTTTGTAGGATCTTATCAAAAGCAGATCTGCTAGACCCAATTACAAAATCAGTCACTATATCAGTTGTCACATCGACTGGAATATTAAATGGATTATTTTGTGATTTTTTTAATTAGGTGAAATTATGTTTTAGGCACTATGAATTCGCTATGGCCACAGTGTAAAAAAAAACTAAATATGGGTGAGGAAGCCCATCTGTAAGCAACTGTTAGCTGGAGCAAGTGAAAAAAATGACTCCCTCAGCAAAATGCTGTTGCTCAAAATTTATTTCAACCCGAATTCCAAATTTACAGGGCTTCTGCATGCTCAAAAGGGTTAATCACATTTTTTAAATAAGTCTCTTTTAGGAGGCAGAATTTATTTGAAGAGGCTATGGCAGGTAACTACTCCTTTTACTGTGACTTCTCATTGGCACTAAAAGCCTTTAGTATACAAGAAGAACTAGTGCTCACCCTTCCATCATTAGGATTTAAGTCACTCCTGAAAACTCTGAGTGGCAAAATTAGTTTCGATAGAGACATTCAATTCTGCAACTCTAAAGAAAGATTAAAACTAATAATTAGGACAAACTCACCGAGAATTGCACAAAAATATTTATTTTGGACTTTAGAACACGGTATTCGACGCTTGCTTATTTTAGGTCGTATGAATCTCCTGCCTTTAAATGACCTTACAACAAACTGGTCTCAGAATCCGAATAATGGGAACATTTGTAATTTGTGTATGCTGAGTACCCAGACTCTGGACCATGTTTTGTTTGTATGTCCTGCATTGGTATTGAGCCGTTATCGCTGGCTTCGCCCGATGTTTCTACAAAACTCTGTTAAAAATTTAGCATCAGCCCGAGATTATCTCTTTTGTCCTAAAAACGAAGCAGTGTGTGTAAAACTATTTAATTTTTTTAAGGAATTCATGTATATTTTTTAAACTTGTACCGGTGTTCTTACAAGATTGTGTAAAAAATGTAGTATCAACCCGAGACTATCACTTTTGAACAAAAATGAAGCAGTGTGACTAAAACCTTTTAATTTTTTTGAGAGTTTATGTACATATTTTAATTCTTCCTTTTTAGCACACTTTTTAAACGGGCGGCTATCCTCTTAGCTAGCCTCTCCATCTGCAAAGCATCAGTATTCTAGTTTTTATTAATTTGTATTTTGCACATTGATAGGCCGCTCTTTTTTCTTAAATTAGGATTAGGTTGCGTCTGCTTCCCACTATGTTCTGTTGTTAATTTTAAAAACTTAAATGTAGTGGGATTCAGGAGGTATTTTGCTTATGAGCCGGCTGCTACTGAATTGCCTTTTGCACAGGTCTGGACATGCCCATGTTTTATCTTGCCTCTAATTCTAAATTAATTTTCTAGCTGAAATTGAACTTTTGGACTTTTTAAATGAATTGTCAGCTTTTTAATGTCCTATGTACATCTTAGGAGTTGTAATGTGGAAAATCTTAAGTACTGTATGATCTGGGCTCTCTGACAATATTGTTTGTTTCTATTTACAAGAAATCTAGCTAATCTAAGGCAGGCTTTTGATAATTTTATGATGGTTAGTGGATTGTGCTTGTTATGTGTTTTTCTTTTATTTGAAATAATATGTATGCATTTTATGTGGACCTCCTAGGAGTTCCAAATCTTTAATAAATATATTGAATTGAATATTTGAAGAGGCAGGGTTGAAAAAAACTTTTAAAAATATAGCAGTAAGCCCTTTATTTCTGACGGTTAAGTTAATAATACCGGCAGGTGCTAGGCATGATTAGAGGGGAGCGTGAGAGGGGGAAAGGGAGGGGCAAATTGAAGAGGTGTGTACTGGAGTGTGCTCCAAGGATCGTAACAGCACAAGTCCTCGGAGCGGAAGATAAAGGCACGGAACAAACCGAGTCCTGCATAAAGCATATGTAAGTGAGATCTGCTTCTGACAGGAAAATGGTTCGCATTAAGGGAGAATGGGTCTCGGAGATCGCACCCCAGCTTGAAAGCAAAAACAAGAAGGCAGCGTCGCAGAGTCCTGGGGAAGAAAAATGATTACTAGACCTGACCAGTGTGGACAATTGAAACAGGAAAATAAACATATGGTGTCACTGACCAAAATCTGTGTTGTGCTGCAATGGTAACAATTAATGCCTAATGAACGTATAACACCAATAACTACATTGATGATCATAAATCGAAAAAAATAGTACTTAACATGGCTGCCAAGCAGCAAAGCAGAGCAGGATATTACCTAATCACCATCATTTATAAGGACATCTAACTGTTGTTTGGCTATTGTCTATTGACATCATGAGACTTGTAGTTCTTGGTTACTCATGGGTATTATAGCTCAAGTTTTTCGTCAGTTTGTTTATTGTCAGTGTTATGTGGCTCCCCAACATAAAAAAGCGAAGAAGGGTTTGCATAATCTAATGCCTCCGGTCCTTTCATGGAATCCAAATGTGCATTTCAGTGCACAAAGGACTTAAGGAAGTAACTTTGAAAATCATCAGGTGTACTTAAAATCACCTCCTTATCCCAACTCAAAAAGTCTCTCAATACGAATACCATAGTATCGAAGCTGCAAGAAGTTTAAGGGATTAAAGGAATTATCTAACCTCACATCTTATCCTGTATAAACTGCAAAGTTTTAAATGTAATTTTCTATAAAGAATTTTGAACCTCCAACTTTGAAAAGCGTATCTTTTCTATTAACATTGTAAAAGTATCTACCAAGGAATTTGTGGCTTAGGAACACTAGTTGCTTCCCCATCCTGGCCCACTAATACATCTCCAGGCAGACAATGTTAACCCTCTTCTAAGAAACTGAAGCGTTGACCATTTAAGTGTGTGACAGTGGCTCATGTTAATCTATATAAATCACAAAATTAAAGAGTCCTTTTTTTTTAATTAAAAGGGCAAGGTATATAAATCAAGACTGCACGAAACAGAAAGAGACATTTGGCAGAATGACCATTTAAATAATATTGATGCTTCCAATCAGGGAAATTGGTAGGTATTCTCAACTTTCTAATTGTTTTGCACGTTGCCAATATAATGCAGTATATTTAAGTTCTAGGCAAAGCCCCAAATTTGCCACCAGAATTATACCTTGATACCAAGCATATTGACCCAAGGGTCCGAGGATTTCATCCCTTCCACAAGAATGATCTGTGTGTTGTCTGTGTTGAGCTTCCCCGTAAGTTAACAAACATTAGCAGCCTTTTGCTCAAAAGTAAGGATAGCCTTGTCTAGCTGAAAAGAAAAATTTGCGAAATCATCTAGATACGCTGCAATTGGGGTGAGTGCCAAGATGAATATATGGAAGCTGCGTTTGAAGTTCCTTGTCAAATGTATAGAGTGCTGGTGAGATAGGATACCACTTACTAGTATCCTGTTTGATGTAAATAGCAGAGGCAGTAGTGTTATTAATGTAGACAAAAGCCTAAGGAGAGGAGTGTAGAGTTTACATCCATTTAAGGCAAGAAGGATGAAGACCCATAGCTTGCATAACCTTCCATAGGAATTTCAAGGTCAACAGATTGATCGCTCTCTCTACATCTAGCAGTATCGGCCTGATTATTAGCTATGGTGGCTATGCGGGCACTGCCGCACCAGCGGTACGACCGCCCTATTACAGGTTGGGTCGTTGGACTGCCATGGGACTGCCTCAACCACCAGGGATCAGAGAACCCTTGTGGTGTTGTGGCGGTCTTGAGGCCGCAATATGCTTGGCCGTGCCGCTGCGGCACAGCCAAGCATATTACAAATTTCCATTTCCGCCACGGTTGTGGTGGAGAGGAAACATAGGAGCCCTACATGGCCCTCTGTTGCCTCAGGGCCGTGGTGTGCATGTGCCCTCTGTGTTCATGCACCCCAGTTTCTGCACGGCATCGACAGCAGAGTCCAGCCGTGCAGGAACTGTCTTTGATGCTCCCTTTTTCAGAGGCACCGCCAAAGAAATGCCCACCAGACACGAGCAAACTTGTAATCTTGTGGGCAGAGCTCACACAACTTTGACGGTGTGGAAGCGTGGCGGTGGCGTGGCAGCCCCTCTCTCACACAGCCAAAGTCGTAATTGGGCCCTAAGTTACTGGTCAGTTCTTCTCAACTGGTTTCTAAAAGAGGAGATGCTGTGGAATCTTAAACTTTATAATTTTTGTATGAGCAAGTCCCTTGTTTGGGATAGCATCATGACTAGTTGATCCTATAGCAGCTCCTGTATGACCAGGAATGAGAGTCCTGGAGAACGTACAGCCCAGTGGAATAAGAGTTTTAAACAGAGTAAAAGACCACAGAAGTTGGGAAGGAGACTGTAGTGTCTTGTGATATTTTATAACGGAACCGTTTTTTGGGTCCTAATGGACTCCGTAGAGCTGTGACGTAGGTGTCAGAGTGCAATAGCATAAAAGCTTATTTTAGAATGTTTGGTGTTCGCAGTTACACGCAGCAGAATAAAGACATGTAATACTAAAATGTGTGGCATGGTCATTGACAGGTATCCAGGCTAGAAAGACGCTACAAATGGTGACGAGATAGGGGATAAGTAACATGAAGAATGGCCGTGTTCTCTCAGAGAGTTTGCCGTGGTTCAAGTAAACTGCTTATGCGTGCCACTTACGTCTCTGTCAAAGAACGGAATCGACGCTTCACGCACGTGGAGTCAAAGCGCAACTCCAGCCACCACAAAACAGGTGAAGACAACGGAAGCGATGCAAAGAAGGTACACATTGATAGTCAAGAACCTGCTGGTCAAGCCATACATAAAGGTACAGCATTAACACGCAAGATAAAGCTGTACATTATACGGAGTGTTAACGCTGAAAGCGGATTCAACCTGGTTTATGAAGCACAGCCGCTGATAATCATAGCCTACAAAAGTGCTGCGAACAGAAGCGCTGCAAGCTGGAGATCAACCAGGTGTTACAAAAAGCAAATTGACATTTAGACAAAAAGAAATAAATAACTTACTGACTGCCCTGAAGAGAGTCCTCATACTACCGCACTAGGAGAAGGTGACTCAAGTAGAAGTGTTCAGGTTTGTGCTCACGGAGCCATCCATACCCGAAGCGGTCCATTGACAAAGTTACAGAGTGCGGCTCAGAACAACTTCACAGGTCTTCGGAAAATAAGGAGCCGAGAGCGACTCTCGGAATAGTGAAAGTTTCCAGATGGATGCAAAGAAAGTCACTGTTCCAGCTATCATTAAAGATGAGTCAGAGGCCAGCACGTCGCAAGGTCTCACAGATGAGTTGTCTAAAACAAGTCACAGGGATCCACCTGCGTTGTCATTAAGTTCCACACTGGTCTACAACTCTGCTGCGTTCCTGAGACCACCACAACCTTTCAATACCGCCAAAAGGTAAAATATTGGCAATAGATGGTCTACGTGGCAAGAGACATTTGATGATTTCATTGATGCACTTGAAGAGACTGATAACAGAAAGATTATCAAGTAGCGCAAAAATCTTGCTGGTGGTGGTGTGAAAGAAGTCATTAAAAAAATGCAGCGAATTGACGAAGAAATTACATATTGTCATATTGAAGAAATGTTGAATCTAAAGTTCAATCCAGTACCAAACGTTGATAACGAAAGATACATTTTCAGTCAAGAATGCCAAAAAGTAGGTGAAACCATTGATAAATTTGTGGAGAGATGATGCACTCATCAAACACTGTAAGTTCAAGGAATTTAATGATGAGGAAGCTATGCAACTTAGAGTTATTGATGGATGATCATCAGATTCATTCAGACGACGAATGCTGAGAGACACTCTTAGTCTGGAGCGAGTGTTGATGGCTGCCAGAGCTGAGGAACAAATCAGTCATGAGCATAGAAAGTAAGCCAAAGCAGAAGACTAAAGGTCACAAAGGGCTGTCGGCAAATAAAAAGAAGTTATGTTTTAGATGTTGATTTTCATCTCAACACGAAGGTAAATGTCCCGCCATTGAACAGATATGTAAAAGCCTTGGTAAAAAGAACCATTTTGTGATGGTCTATAAAGTGAAGGAAAAAGCAAGTGCATCACGGCTCGAAGGCAAAATGGCTGCCAGAAAATGACAGAGGTAACATTCGATGCACCCCCACAAGGCCGTGCAGCGACATCAATTGAGGCAAATTCAAATCATCGTCAAACTGTTCGTCCGCCTCAGTATCCAGTGAAAGTGAGGACGATGGTTGGGCCATGTCAGTGTTTACCTCAGAGAAAAGAGCGCATGTCTGACTGGCTGCATGCAAAGAAAAATGACAGTCAAAGAAAAGTCGACATGCCAAAGCACCAAAGTCACGCAAACATTGTCCGGAAATAACATTAAAAATAAATGACTGCTCGATACTTTTCATCATCAACAGCGGTGCATCGATAAGCATATTGCCTGAAGAGAAATATCATGAATTGTCTCCATTACCCCGACTTATGCCATTGAACACAAAAGTGTACACTTGGGCTGCATCAACACCCATCAAACGTCAAGGTTCATTTGTAGCGACGTTGAAACACAAGAAAATGAAGGTGCAAGCACCCATCAATGTGCTCCAAAGTAAAGCAGCAAGAGCCCCCGAAGACGGGCAGGTGTTGCCAAGTAGGACAGCTGCAGCCCTACGCCTCTGCCCACGGCACACCCTTGGATAAAGAAATTTTCTTTTGACCTGAGGACCGACCGGCCCAGCATTGAGCGCAGCAGAGGGAGCTGGGACTGGGAGGAGGAAACCCACACCTGGACAGCAGAGACAGCGGCGCCCGGAGACCTGCACAGCAGCTAAGGCGGGAGACGCCACACCAGCCCAACACGGAGAAGGAAGCTGTCCCGCAACACCAGCCTAGGCTGAAGACACCGCACCAGCCCGCCGCCGAAGTGGAGAAGGAGGCCGTTCCAAAATCACCAGCCGGCCGGGTGGAGAAGAAACCTGCTAGTGGAGCGTATTTTCCAGCCACGCTCCCGGAGGGGCATGGCTCTCGCAGGTGCATGCCGGGGCCGAGCATGGGAAGGGGGATACAAGCTCTGCGCTGAACTGCCATAAAGCTAAAGCTGGTGTCGGACGCAATTCTGAAATACCTTTTCTTTTGGTTTTCTTCACTGGTGTTGTCTGGCTTTTCACTAATTCTGTTTGGTTGTGCATGGGTGATTGAACGGTCTTTGACCCACTTGCACGCTACTAGTTGGGTGTTCATTACACTATCAGAGACTCTCCTGGAACGTCTATATGACGGGGTCAGAGTCCTTATACTGGGATAGTTAATAAAGCACTCTTCCTACCTTCACAACACTCTGGTAACTTCCTACAGGGTAATTAACCGGTCTCTTAAAGAGACTTCAACAGAATAAAGTGCTTACCTACCCCTTCTCCCTTTTTCTTCGAGGGTACCGGAGTTCACCAGTCTAGCTGTATTACCAGAAGGGAGAAGGCCAAAGAAGAAGAGACATCTTTCCCCAATTGGACCAACCCCTGTACCAACCATACGAAGCACCTGTCTGATGAATTAACTACTAGGGGATTCATTTCTTTGCTGCTGACTCTGTCTTTTCCGATTTTAACACTGGTGAGAGAGTGCCTCATGCAACACCTGCCACTGGAGTGTTTCTCTGTACTTCGAAGCCTCAGTCACTGCAGGGTGTGTGTCGCTGCCAGTTGCAGCCGCTGGGGCACTACATCGCCCACAAAACTCTGCGTGCTTCATCAGGTGCTTGGGATAAGCCCTACTTAAGGGCTGCAGAGACTCGCTGCCAAGGGCGGGCCCGTCAGCGACAGGAAGAGGCAGGGCTGGGCCACCTCTCTTGACTGGGCGATACAGATCTTTTCGACCTTCCTGGAGGTCGCTGTACACCATTTCTCTTGAGTTGTTTATACAGGCATTTACTTTGCCTTAACTCTGGACCTTGGCGCAGTTGTGGACTGTTATACTGACTGCTTCTTCCAAAGACCCGCCTAGCTTTGGCTTGTAATTTTGTTTCCTTTTCTCCCCTCTACTTTTGTTAACTATTTTTAAACGTGGCTACACTTTGTTTATGCCTCGTTAGTAATTGTATAGTAAGCTACAGACCACGGGGAAAAGGAAACATCCGGGGTCAATGGTGGCTAAGTCTCCGAATAAGTCCTGATCGTCTATCATGAATTATATTAAGGTGCAATGGTGGCGATAGAGAAGCAGATCCTGAGCGTGGAGGAAACATTAACTACTTGTACAGAGGAGATTCCTGACTTTGCAAAATCGAGTGAAGTATCATCATTAACTGTTGTTCAATGCAGTTCTCATTGTGGGACGAACCCTGTTGTACCGGAAAGAGATGAGAGCACCTCTAACCCCTCCCCACCTTGTACTTTAATTCCTCAAACCCCAGCAAACGCCCAAAAATACCGAGTAGTCTCGCTGGTGATTCCATTTTGGACTCACGGGGAGGGACCGAATGGCCCAAAAGGAAACACAGAAACATGTAGTCACAAACAAGACATCCAGAGTTCAAAACAAAAATGTGCCCATACTAACCCAGGACTACACCTCCTTGGCGACCTATATACAAGTATTGGTAGACTTGGTTAAGACCTCCTTCAGTACTCTTACTGATAGACTAAAACTTATTGAAAGCACCATATTAACCTGTGTAGACCTAGTGGGGAAGGTACACTTGCATCCTGAGAGTTGCCCCCCATTGGGGTTAACATGGATATGCTTCAGGAACACGCTGATGCCACTAGATTACACACACAGCACTGTGTTCGACTTCAACCTCCACCTTCGACAGTGGGGCTACCTATTGCCCCAATGAGTAACACTCCATTGACTAGTCCAATGGGTAATCCAACTCTTCAGTCCCAACAGGTCCACGCCCCTATTTTTAAAAAGTCTTCTAAGACCTGGGCTCCTGTAACATCCTCGCATGACACATGGCATGCGCCATTACCTCAGCATTCACCCACATTGCTATGCATATTTGTGTATTTTCAGCCCTGGTTCTAATTCCATTCTGGAACTGTATGGTGCTGTGAGCCTGGGAGGTTCAGTTGCACTGTTCAGTTGTGTTGCTGTGCTGCTCGAATAAATCTTAATATAATGTCTACTTTGTGGAGAATCTAATTTCAATATTGGTGACAAGCGAGGAAACACCCCTGTCAACCACAACCAGCAGCACAGGAGTGGAGTGTTTCCTGTACCCAGCGGAGAAGATAATTAATTCAAGGATATTTGTGAATTGGCGGAGCATTTGCCTGGTGGACTGCACCAATCGGATGATTACATAGACTGCGATCGCAAAGTGGGGGTCAGATGGTGAATATTTGTATTTTTCAAGTCACCTTAGGAGATAAGGTGCAAATCAACGGAAAATGGCGTGCCGGATTTCATAAGTAAATACCTGTGCGGGAGCCGCATTCTTCCACGGAGTCAAGGTTCGATCGATGGTAGAACGAAGCCACTCCTGGGATTTCCTGCCTTGTCTATGGTAGCCGCATAAGGTCCTGAGCGTCTGTCACGCACCGCGCTGACGCAAGGACGCTATGTGGCGGCCATTTTGGATTTCAGCAAAACTTCTGGGTTTTCATCATTGTTACGTCGGTACGCGTACAAGTTGAAACGGATGCCAAACGCGTGGAACTAACTGGTGCTAGGAAGCCAGGAGTGACTTTGGGGGCAAGTAGCACATTATTCAACAAGTAAGTTACACACTATTTTATGGTGCAAGACTATTATTTATGGTTGGAAGACCTCAGGTTGTGTTAACTATGTAAAACCAAATTTTCCTCAATTTCAATTTATTTTATCACGGCATAATTGTCTCCTGTGAGACTAGTAAAGGTCATTAAGAAACATGCAGTTTGATCCACCGGCAACATTTTTACAAGATAAAGGGGAACCCTCAATTCCGTGGAGAAGGTGGAAAGAAGAATTTCTTACTTATATGAGAGCTATAGATGGAGAGCGTATGGGTGCAGAGAGGAAGAAAAGCATTTTATTACATTGTTTAGGGTCAGAAGGCCAAGTGGTGTTTTGGGCTTTACCGCAAGTCGTAGCTGTAGAAGGTGATGAAGATTCTAATGTTTATGAGGAAGCTATGATGAGAATGGAACAAAGATTCAAGCCCACTACAAACATTGAACTTAATAGATTCAAGGTCTATACCAGAGCGCAGAATGAAAATGAATCTTTTGATGATTTCTTAACTGCATTAAGGGCCCTAAGCATGCATTGCAACTTTGGCACAATGTCTGATGAGATGATTAGGGATCAAATCATTGTACATGTCAGAAGCAAGAAAACACAGGAGCAACTTTGGGTCATGGGGGATCCCAAACTTTCAGAGGCCATATCCACTGTGACGGCATTGGAACAATTGGAGAAATGGATGCACACTGTGAGGAATGTGAACAGCAGGGTAGAAAATGTGGAGGAAGTGTGTGCTGTTAGGCGCATGGATGAACAACGTACTGAATCATCAAACTCTGGGTAAAATGTGTCACGGATGAACAACAATGGAAGTCTAAAGAGATATGACAAACCTGAAAGATTCGGCACATGCTATAGATGTGGCAGTAGAACACACATTGCGTCATGGTGGATGTCCTGCCGTAAATAAGGAATGTAGAAAGTGTGGCAGAATAGGTCATTTTGTCAGTGTTTGCAAAGATCCTAAAAAGGGGTTGCTTCAAGCATGTGGGAAAGTTTCCTGCACCACCTAGAAGGGTGACAACAAGCATGTGTGTGAATGTGGCACGTTGTGTGAGAGCAACAAAGGTATAGTGTTATCCATAGTACACAGTGTAACAAATTCCTGTAGATCTGAGGAGGAGTTGGTCAAGAAGGCACCAATGTGCATAGTGAAGGTAGCTGGTGTAGATTTAGAACTCTAGGCGGGCTCAGGATCCCCATGGACTATAATTTCCAGGGAATATTACAGAGACAAATTAAGTAGTGTATGTAAAAATGAACGGATATTACCACCTGACATTGGGCTGAAAGTTTTGATTGTTCCAAGATTGATATGAATGGTTTCTTGAATGTGTCATTATGTTTTAAGGGAAGAGTAACGCATATCAAGCTATATATTGCTGTGAAAGGAGTGAACGTATTGGGATGGAGAGACCAATGGAAATGAGGAATTATTTTGAATCCCCGCTCAAAGGAGCCTGTGTTATTAGATGAGGGAGAATAGTCCAAACAGGTGGCAATCATAGGGAATGGTGACAGGGAGACTTATATTAAGGAACAGTTTAAAGAGGTTTTCACAGAAAAACTTGGTAAGTTAAAGAACTACGCTCACAAGATTAAACTTTCATGTAACACTGTTCCTGTCAAGCAGAAATTGCGTGGGGTACCCATCAATGTCCGGGAAGAACTTAGAGGCATGCTTAACGACTTTGTCAGTGAGGGCATAATAGAGGCCATTGAATCAGCTGAATGGGTTTCACCCATTGTTTTGGTCCGCAAACCTGACCAAAAATTGAGGGTATGTGTGGACTTAAGAGCGTTGAATGCTGGTACAGTTGTGGATTGCCATCCATTGCCAAATATCAATGAAGTGGTGTCTATGTTGGTGGGTGAAAAAATATTCTCCACTCTTGATTTGAGGTCTGCATACCACCAGATTGAGTTGTCTGAGGACTCAAAAACATTAGCAGCATTCATTACACCACAGGGTTTGTAACAATATACCAGAATGCCATTTGGTTTAGCATCCGCCGCTTCTGTATTCCAGAGGGTGATGTTTCACATTTTCAGGGATGTTGACAAGTTCGTCAAATGCTTCCACGACGACATATTGATCTTCTCACCTAACAAGGAAGAACACATGAACCATTTAGTGGAAGTGTGTGACAGGTTGGCAAGGAATGGGCTGACGCTTAAAGCTCACAAATGTAAAATCTTCAAGGAATCAGTTGAATATCTAGGGCACACCTTGTCGGGGAATGGAGTGGTCCAAAAGCAATCCAATGTGGAGGCTATCGTGAATGCCCCTGCTCTGACAAATTAGCAACAGTTGTTGTCGTTTGCTGGCATGTACGAGTATTACAGTAAGTTTGTGGGAAATTTTGCAACCAAGATGGAACCGTTAAGATAATTGTTGCGACATAAAGCAAAGTATGAGTGGCTGGATGAACAGCAGAAGGCATTCGTGTTAATCAAAGATGAAATTGTTAAAGCCCCCACTGTAAAGCCATTTTGCATGAAAAAGGAATGTGTAATCACTGTTGATGCAAGCTTGTATGGTATTGGTGGAGTGCTGTCACAGAGATGTGGCAAGGAGGAATGGAATGTGGCGCTTGCTCCCCGTACCCTAAATGAAACTGAGCGCAAGTACGCTGTGATTGAAAAAGAATAACTGGCTTGTGTAGGGGCAATTGAACATTACCGAAACTATGTGTGAGGCAGCGAATTTGTTTTCAGAACGGTTCATTAGCCACTAGTGAACATTTTATCCCCAGGTGGTAGCTGGAAATCCATAGCACGCATTGCAAGACTTTCATCCAAACTGCAGGAATATTGTTTTAAAACCGAATTTGTTCCAGGGAAAGAGAATGTGACAGTTGATTTCCTGTCACGTCATCCGTGTCAACTGGTTGAGTTGGAGGTATTAAATGAATGCGATGTGGTGACTAGTATTCAAGACGTAGTTTCTGGTGATTTTGGAGATATTACAGAAGACAGGTGGAGAGTGTGTGGAGAGGAGGACGATCTATGGCAAACCACCCAACAATACACAGTGAATGGGTGGCCAAGGAAAAGGGATTTGAGTTCAGACGTCATGCCCATGTTCAATGTTGTGGACGAATTGGCGTTAGAAGGGGACCTAATGTACACAGGGGGTAAGTGTGTACCTCCCAAGGGAGTGCAAAAATTGATTCTCAAACTGGCACATAAAAGTCATCCAGGTATGTCCGCAATGAAACCCCTGGTGAGGAACTTATTCTGGTGGCCGGGCATGGTCTGCACCATTGATCGTATTGTTCAGGAGTGTGATGTATGTGCTTCAAGTGAGAAGATGTTAAGAGTTAACACTCCTCCGTTGAAGAGCGTGGAGTGGCCCAATGAACCATGGAAAAAATTGGCCTTTGATATTTCGGGGCCTTTCATGTGTTTGCCTTGTGATTCACGATATGCTTTGGTATTGGTGGATTATCGTTACAAGTGGCCTAAGGTAAAATTTGTTTCCCAAACCACCACTAATGTGGTGATAGAGTTTTTCTAGGAAGTGTTCGCAAGAGAGGGGTGTCCTTCCACGTTGGTTACAGACAATGGGGTGCAACTCACGTCTATTGAGATGAAGGAATTCCTTAAGCTCTGTGATATTAAACACGTTACTACCTCTTTGTATGAACCACATGAAAATAGTCAGGTTGAGAGGTTCAACCGGGTGTTGAAGGGCTATATTTCTGAGGTTATTAAATTGGGTAGTGATTGGAGAAACTCTCTAAGGGAAAGGTTGTGGCTATATCGCATTACACTGCACACAATCATTGAGGTTAGTCCCTTTAGGCTACTAAAGGGGAGAGACCCTGCCTCAAAATTATGTCCATGGTGGTTCAAGGAGAAGTGCAGAGGGGGAAGAGGGATTGAGAGTGTAGTTGAGAGAACTGCAGAGAAGGTCAGATCAAAACAAAACAAGACCAAGGTGTGGTATGATAATAAGTGGAAAAACAAAATACATGATTTCAAGGTGGGGGACTGGGTAAGGATACTAAGGCCAGGCTTGGTCAATAAATGTTCAGGAAGATTTGGTAAGGCCATGAAAATTATTAAAGATTTCTCCAACAGTGTCATCACCCAAGATGGCAGATTGTGGAATGTTAGGCGTGTGGCAAGATGTCCGGATGGAAGCGGTATTCCCAATAATGAAGATGACACGACAGGAAATTCATTGGTAAGAGTGAATAATCCTGTTCGTAGCTGTGACCATGGTATGGCCACCGGTACCCACACAGAAGCGATGAATGGGAATGAGGGTACAGTTGCCTCGTGAGTCAAGGGGACAAGTCGTGTTAGACAACCTCCCAGAAGGTTGCTTGATTTTGTAAGCTAAGTTCTTATTTTGCTGTTCTTTTTCTTCTCTATCCTATAGTTCCACATTTTGTTCATATATTGTTTGCATCTGTTGTTTTTATTTATTTATATAAGGGAGGTATGTAACATCCTCGCATGCTACATGGCATGTGCCATTACCTCAGCATTCACCCATATTGCTATGCATATTTGTGTATTTTCAGTCCTGGTTCTAATTCCATTATGGAACTGTATGGTGCTGTGAGCCTGGGAGGTTCAGTTGCACTGGGCCCTCCTATGGTTCAGATGTGTTGCTGTGCTGCTCGAATAAATCTTAATATAAGGTCTACTTTGTGGAGAATCTAATTTCAATAGATCCCCCCTTCCCCCCGCCAACCTCAATAAAGAAATAGCTTTCAATTATATCATCAATAAATCCGATTCTCTGGATTTGCTCCCAGCAGCGACACCTTATGTGCTCATTTTGGCGAATGTTCCTATTCTTTCTACGCCAAACAAAGAATGCTGGGATTCATTGAAAAATAAATCTCTTAACTGGTTAAACACAAGAGCGGGGCTAGGGGGAGCTCCTTTTGCAGATATTAAGATGGTAAGGACAGTAAAATGGGTTAGTAGGGGAGGTTAATCATTATAGGGAAATTGCGTGGTGTAATCTTTTAAAACCCCAGAACTGGTTAAAACTATATAGGTAGAGCCAGTTCACCATTTCTGCATCCACACCAAATTGCTGTTTTACCACTTGTTTTTTTATCAACCTTCCATGAAACTGCCCACACAATCCCACATGCAGAGTCAAGTACAACATCAGCCAGCTGTCTTTAATCTGGTTCAAACACGTTCCTCGCCATATACCATTCCGACTTTTAACAGGTATGATGGACTTTCCTCACTTACCGGAGTGGACTGACTGAAGGCAGTCGATGGGAATGGAGAAGATCTTTGTGAAGGTTACTCCAAAACTCCTATTCACAGTATGGGTGTACGGGCAGACAACATGGCAGATTGTTGCTCCTTATATCCACAAACAAGTGTTACTTTGGCTTCCACGGCCATTGTGGAAGACCTGCCCCACGCCAGTCCTACTGTACGTGCCACTGCCGTCCTATTTTGGAACGTGGCCGAGCTACATAGCAGGCATAATTTGACAGAATGGTTAGATTTTGTGTCCAGATTTTTAATTGTATGTCTACAAGAAACTTGGTCTGTCGATCCAATTAATCTCAATGGTTCTAAAACATTCCATACTCCAGCTGTCCCCTCCATGTGTGGTAGGCCCAAAGGTGGCTTATTTACCTATGTTTCAAATAAGTTGGCCTCCTCAAATCTAGTTGTACCACCCACAAAAGTGTTTTATCAAATTATTTCTATCCTAATTTCGTCGTCAACATTGCTGGTAATAATACATTTTTACAATAATGCAGGCAATTTGATATACTCTCTGTTTTACGTCAACTCGACACTGACCTGGAATTACTAGCCTCTAACGAATCAAGAGAATTAATTTTTTTATGGGGGCGATTTTAACCTTCAATTGTGCCCACTGCCATCTAACAAGGTCTGCGGTCTGGCTAATCCCATGAATGGTGATAACACCCATTTTTTACACACAGATTATGGAAAGCTACTTAATGAATTACTTTTTAAATATGACCTGGATTTCTGTAACAAATTAAGCTATCCTCTGGTTGAAGTAACATGCACATTTAATGGGAGAGGGGAGAAAAGAGTAATTGATTACCTACTGTTTCCAAATCGTTATTCCGCCTTGGTAACTAAATTTGTTTTACACGATCTTGCAATGAGTGACCATTTTCCCCAGAATATAGAGTTAGATATTAACCTCATCAATGAACAGGGGGCAAACCAGTGCATATCATCAGTTGAGAACATTGAAATCTCTTGTTTAAATGGTTATACTCTACAGTGGTCTATGCTAAATCGTAACAAATGTTTAGAACAGTTAATTATTAGACAGAGTGGAGCTTTAGAAATCTGTCTTGATGAGACTGCTGGGGCACTAAAAGTCATTGAAGCATTTAAACGAATTACCAAGGGTATTAAAGAAGGGTTAATTTCCCATCAGAAAAACGTAGGAAAGCAGACTAGTGGCTGGTTCGACTCTGCTTGTACTAGGGCCCACAAGAGTTTAAAATTAGCCCTAAGCAAGCAACCTATGAACATCAAAGAAGTCTAGGGCTGTAGACACGCTTAGAGGCTTGCCATAAAACTCAGAAAAAAAGGTTTGAAGGAGGAGGCTTTAGAAAACCTATATGAGGCATGTCGCAATAACAATAACATGGTCTTTTGGCGTGTTATGAACTCCTCTTTTTTAAGAGAAGTTGACAGACCCCGAATCGAGATTGCAATTACGGAGGTAGATTGGTTAGCTCACTATTCTAAAGTATATTCTAATACACTGGAGAGTGTCAGTGAACCTCTTCCATCAGTGTCTACGACTGACCCTCCCTTGACGGCACTTCTTTATGATCAGACCTACCCTCATTTTACCCGTGACTAAGTCATTTTGGCTCTAAAGATGAGTAAAGGAGGTAAAGCACCTGGCCCAGATGGTATTCCGATTGACCTTTATAAGTCTAACTTCGACCTCTGGGGACCCCTCCTGACAGTCCTCTTTCGATCCTGTTGGAGTGCTGGTTTTTTAAATACCTGGTCAGAATCCCTTATAGTGCCTATCCATAAGAAAGGCGACCGTAACTGTTCTGCTCATTACAGACCTATTTCCTGACTTGATTCTTTAGTTAAAGTGGTTGGCTGCATGCTTTTATGCAAACTGCAGGACTGGGCTGACTCTAATAATATAATCTCGGACCTACAATATGGATTCCGACCAGGAGTAGGGACAATTGAGCAGGCTATTAATCTGAATTTACTGATAGGAAAATACATGCACATTAAACATGGCAATCTGTTTATGGTATTTGTCTTCCGCTTTCAACTGCGTCATGCACGGAAAAATCTGGACCATCATGCTCACCATGGGTGTGGATGCTACCATACTTAACTTCCTTAGATACTTATATTCGTCCGGCACAGCTAGGGTACGTTATGGCCTAAAAAGTGAATGCACTCAGTCGTTTAGCAAAGAGAGAGGGGTCCAACAAGGGTGCATACTTGCACTTTTTTTGTTTAACCTGTATATCAATAGTTTGGGCAGTACTCTAGTAAGCAAATGTTTTGTTCTTCCCCAGGTTGGACATCGACCCATACCGGCCCTCCTCTATGCAGACGACGCAGTGCTCATGGCCTATACCCCGTTGGCCCTGCAGTGTTTGCTTACGGAATTTGTTCATTATATGCAGAACCTGGGCCTGCAAACCAACATAAGTAAAACCTTTGTTATGAAAGTGGGGAAAAGAGTAATAAAATGCTGTGACATTTTAATTGAGAGTACCACTATAACACAGACACCATCTTTTTCTTTCTTAAGGATATTATTTGATCGGGAGGGGAACTGGAGAAATGCAATGAATTCTAGAGGACTCCAATTTGTTAAATCCATTACCGCTTTGGTCAACTTCTCTAGGAAGCTGAGCATTAAACACCCAAGAGAGATGATGACCATATATAATTTGAAATGCAGATCTATTGGTATGTACGGATCTGAGTCGTGGGGATATGCAAATGTTGATTCTCTGCAGATGATGGAAAATGCTTATTTAAGAAATCTCCTTGCCCTTCCTAAAAGCTGTTCCACCTTTGTCTGTCATTTGGAATTGGGTGCCCCATACTTAGTATATCTGATTAAGGTTCAGCCGGTTCTGCTCTGGCACAAAATCTGGTCATCTGAGTACACAGAACTCAACTGAGCTATTGTAAAGGATTTCCTTAGTTCCGAGCATGCTTCCCAAGTCCCTTGGCTAAAGTATGTTAACAATTACTGCCAGATATTGGTCATACTGAGTATTACGATCATCCAGAAACTCTGACCAGTACCTCTAGGAAAGCACTTAAGTTGGAGTGTCCAACACTGCTTGAGGAACTGAGGTTGTTTACTGAAATGATTAAACCATCTGTACTTAAAAATCAGCTGATTTTGACCACCTTTGATATGCAACCTTATTTAACAAATGTACATAATGCCCAACATAGATTCGTACTGGCACGCTTTAGGCTGGATATTTTCCATCGTTTAGCCAGTTTCCCAGCATAAATAATTGGTCACTTGAGTTAGTGCATTGTCCCTGCGACAATTTATCCAAGCAAACCACTATGCACATTGTGTTTTTCGGGAAATTTTATTCAGATTTGAGGAATTGATTAATTAAGCCATTGTTAAAGCCTTTACATTTTATGCAATGTCGACCAGCTTTTTATATTTACAATTGCTTCCAAATATGTATACATCTGCTGTTCTGTCACGATTTCTATGGGCTGTTATCATTCAGAGGAAGCTGCTATAGTGTGAATAGAGCACCGTCTGTCTTATCTGAACCATATTTAGTTTTAACATTTTTATCAGTTTTTAATCTGACTATTGTATATCTTCTTTAATTGTGTATGCTTTTATGATTTTATTTTCGAACTACAGCAGCAAGTGATTGTCTGCTCAGTTTCAGAACCGCAGCTGATATGGGACTGATTTCTGTGAATTACAACCTGAATGCTAACTATGAAATAGTAAGTCAATTTCCATCATTGTTTCATGGCTTGGGAAAGCTAAAGACCATGTAAGTAAAGTTACACATTAATGACAATGTCCGTCCTGTTGCTTAGAGTAATAGATGAGTTGCTTTTCATTTACAAGAAGCTGTTGAAAAAGAACTTGAATCATTACTTAAGCATGACATCATTGAGCGTTTAACTGGTCCGACGCCAATGGTTTCTTCCATAGTAGTAGTGCCCAAAAAGGACACTGAAGGATCTGTACGTTTATGTGTTGATATGCGCCAAGAAAACAAGGCAATTGAACAAGAACGACATCCATGTCCACATATGCCAGAGGTCTTCAAACTTTTTGATGCTGAGACCCCTCGTCAAACTTTTTTAGGCATAAGGACCCCCTACTGACAACAATTTCTACAACGTGGTACTCCTCATTATCGACAACTATCGTCAACCATAAACGCCCCAAATTCCCACAGCAAATAATTTTTACGGTGGGGAAATAATATTAAACTGTGTTTAGCAAACCAAAGGACAGTGAGCGTGGGGGTGTAATCAAAGGTGTAGCTAAAAAGAAAGGGCCTCATTTATGAGGAACTGGCGTAGGGCAACGCTGTACGTCTTCTTGCTGCGCGGCCCTATGCCAATGTGAAAGGGCTGGAATGCACCGTATTTATGAACTACTGTGCTATTCCTGTCCTTTTCCCTTGCGTTGTCGCACAAATTGCTGCATAGCACCAACATAGGCAGGATTGTTTTTGTACAGGAAGGGACACCTTCCTTCACAAAAACAATCCCGAGAGGCGTTTTCCTCTTTCTATGTGAGCTACAGAATGCAGCACACATGGAAAGCACGAGGAGCTATGAAAACATTTCTCCTCATTACGCCTCTGCTGGGGAGGCGTCCATTTTTGGAGCTGCCCCAGGTTTACTTGATTTTGTAAATATGGGTCAGCATCAAAATCCATGGATGTTGCGAGGGAACCCCACGCAAAGCCCATGGAATACCTCCTTGACGCAGAGAAAGGCAATGCAGTGACTTGCGCTGCTATGTCTTACTCCATATCTATGAGGCCATTCAGGGTGACTTTGCACCGCCTCATAGGTATGGTTGAGATGCTTGCGCCACCGGAGCGTCAAAAAAGTGATGCTGTGGCGATGCAAGCCTCTCATAAATAAGCCCCAAAATATTCTGGGGCAGATTTACAAGCCCCTTGCAACACTTTTGCGCTGCCGTTGCATCACTTTTGTGACCCAGCAGGGGCGTAAAAATGCGTCCAATTTACAACGTGACGCATCTACGGAGATGCGTCGCGTTGTAAAGCCCTGCGTCACATTATACCCGAGTCAGGTATAATGTATGCAGGGTGGGCGTTCCCACGCAGGAAAGCCTCGTAAAAGTGACGCAGTGAAATTAACAAGATTTCACTGCGCGACTTCTAGGACGCCACTGCGTCAAAACCTTATGCCTGCTTGAAGCAGGCGTAAGGAGTGATGCAGTGTAGTGGGAATAGGGCTCAAAATGCATTGCTGGAGTTGTGTCGTGCTTTCAACACGTCTCCAGCAATGAGTGACTTTTGCCCCAACAGATGCGTCAGAATTTCTGACACATCTGTCAATCCTTGCGCCATGGTGCGCCGTATTGTAAATACGGTGCATCCATGGTGGCGCAAGGGTTTCTCAGGGTGGCGCAGGGAAAGTGATGCATCTCTACAGATGCGTCCCTTTCTTGTAAATCTGCCCCTCTGTACATTTTTTAGGTCTTTCACCATCAGGTATCTACATATAAAATAATGGGCAGCATAATGAAAAATACATTTTAAAAGTTGTTACTCAGTGGGAAATGCACTATAGTACATTATGAAACCTCTATTAGTTAATGCACTACAGAGGTCTATGTGTAACCAGAGAGCCACAGAATAAAATCTTGATTGGTGCAGTGGAGAATAGTGACGTGTACTTTTAGTGCTACGAGGTCACAGCCTATGACAGAAAGCACTGTGAATATGTAAGTCATTATTTTATACCTGCATTACACACAGTGTAAGATCGAGTGCTGCAAAACAATAAAATAGTGCTTCCAAAATGTAGATTTTAGTAATACCAGAGCATATGCAATGCAATTTGTTTTTTACATAACTGTCCCTTCAACACCTCTTTAAGGGGTACTAAGGGCTGTGTAAATGCAGTTAAAATTAAAAGCAAGCACTTCACAGCCCAGTTGTTAACTCTTTGCACTACCACTCAAAAAGCCAAATCTTTATCATCACAAAGCTTGGAGTGATTTGAACAATTAAAGCCAGAACCGCTCCCAAGCATCCTTTACACTTGCAGATTAAATGACATTTGCATTTCATTCAGGCAAGCAGGCACCCTGGCACGATAGCTTTTCACACCACAAGACACTCAAATGATGAAACTTCAGCTGATAACGATCTAAATTAGCCGTCCCAGGATGGCTGTCTTTTCCAAAACCAAAGCAAACGTTTTAGATTGCAGGCATAAGTGAAGCTGGGGAATGCGCAACCCCCTTCCCAGGACTCCACGGCCCCCCTGTGGGTCGCGCCCCACAGATTGAAGACCTCTGACATATGCTGACATGATAATGCAACTAAATGGTGCAAAGTTGTTCTCCCACCTTGATTTAAATAAAAGTTATCATCAGTTGGAACTCGAAGAAGATTGCAGGTATATTACAACCTTTTCTACACATGTTGGTCTGTTTCGATATAAAAGACTCAGTTTTGGTGTGTCATCGGCTGCAGAACTTTTCCAAGATGTCATGCGACGTATCATACAGCCGGTTGTGAATGCATTCAACTATAAAATTGACATACTGATTTTGGAAGCTACAAAAGGAGCATGATTAGACTCTCACCAAGTAAGTTGCTTACTAACTGATGCCTGACTTTGAATGCAGACAAGTGTGAGTTCCACAAGACCAAGTTAAAATTCTTTGCCCATATCTTTTCTGATGGGGGTATATCGCCTGATCCTGCTAAAGTACAAGCGCTGTCAAATGCTGATGCCCCACAAGATGTTTCTATGATACATTTATTTCTTGGCATGGCCAGTTAATGTTCAAGATACATACAAGAGTTGGTGACCATAAGTGCTCCCTTACAAGAGTTAACAAAGAAAAATGTTTCATTCAAGTGGTCACAAGAATGTGAGAGAAGTTTTAAGAAAATCAAACAAGACATTCAAACTGCTATTGAAATGGCCTATTTCAATGCAAAATTTCACACAGAGGTTGCGTTTGATGCTAGCCCAGTTGAGTTAGGCTATATACTGGCACAGCACAGCAGACACCCCCATGCTCAAAGGCATATTGTGGCATATGACAATAGAAGTTTTTCCCAAACAGAATGTGCTTACTCTCAACCCGAGAAAGAAAGTTTGGCTGTGGTGGGCTTGTGAACATATCCATGTATTCCTGTATGGAAAGCCTTTTACGCTGGTAACTGATCATCAAGCTTTATTGACTATCTTTAGAAATTCAAAAGCCAAGACGCCTCCTCACATTGAATGGTGGGAATTCCGATTACAAGAGTATGATTACACCATTGTACATCATCCAGGGAAGGATCATAACCCTGCTGGCTACTTTTCCAGAGTGCCTATACAAGGTCAAAGTACTCCATCCAAGACGGCTGAGCACTACATTCATTTTATTGTAAAGTCAAATACACCAGCTGCCATATCATTAGCCCAGATCATCACTGCCACGAGCCATGATAGTGACATGCTGAAGTTGAAAGATGTAATTACACATCAGTTGTGGAACCGACATGCTAGACATCTCACCAGTGATGGTGAATACCAAAAGTACAAAAACGTTAAAGATGAACTGTCTATAACTCAGGAAGGAGTTATACTGTGAGGGTGGTGAATCCTAATTCCGGAGAGTTTAAGACAGAAGATAATTGAAGTGGTTCACAAAAGACATTGTGGTATTGTTGCCACAAAGACAGCTCTCTGAGATCGAGTCTGGTTTCCATATTTAGATGATAGGGATGAAAAGGAACTCAAGGCCTGTCATCTATGTAACTGCCTCTCTATGAACATTACTCAACATACTTTTACCATGTCAGACCTCCCTAAGCATGCATGTGAGAGAATAGCCATCGATTTCTTTGGTCCACTCGACAATGGACATCAATTCAATTCAATTCAATCTGTCTTTTTTCGGTTCAAGGAACCATAAAGAACTTCACAATAACATTTTGATTTAAACACAGATATTACATAAACTATTATTTGAGAAATTTAGTATATCCAAAGTTTAAAATGCAGAATCCATTTCCAGAGTAAAATTTTCAAATTATCAAAAAGGCTTTCGCCGCTAAGAGCGTCTTGCATTTAACCTATGTAAAATGCAAAGTGCACACTAGAATAACACAATCGGGATAGTTAGTTGATTAAAATTGATCTAAACATGCAATATCACATTAATGGATTGAGTCATAGTCAATGTTAAGAACCAATAAATAAAACATAATAATGTGTACTAACATTAAAGTTTTAACCCTCTCCTTTTCCGTAGATAGCTCACGGCAAGTAAAAATCTACTAACACCAAATACAATAAATCGTGAGCTATCTGACTTTAATATTCTTAGAGCCTCCATGTATTTCCTAGTCATCAAACTCAGACACAGCGGCTTTGTCCATTTCCTTCTCAGGTTTGCATATACTGGGCAGAAAAATAAGATGTGTGCAATATCTTACTTTGTGTTCAACAAGCATAGGGCACATTTGGATTCCCTTCCCGCTGCTTGTTGGGAAGACCACTTAGCTGTGAATGAGTTAGTCTGGAGTGTCTCATATCGGAATTTCAGATAGAGGGTTTTTGCTAGCTGAGGTTTGATTGCACCCCGAAATGATTCAAAGCTGAGGATCAGTTTAAATGATAAAAATTGCGTGGTAAGTCTCCCCCATGTACAATTTAGAGTGACCTTATTCAAAATAAAATTCCAATAAATATGCTTGATCTCTCTCTTTGAATCCTAGCAGCAATAAGTTCACAGGCGGGAAGAGCCAAAGGGGGACTTCAAATACTTGTTTCCAATAAAATTGCCATTAATGTAAAAAAGGTTGCAAAGGTGGACCCCCATGTACAAATGTTGTGGATAAGTAAAAAGGGTGCGAAAGACTTGGTACTTGTAAATTTTTACAATAATGTTTTTGATTCTTCAAGAGGTAACGTGGTAGCAGCTCTTGACTACGGCCTAGAAAACTTTCTGTCTCCAATTAACACGGAGTGCGTTTTATTATGGGCAGGAGATTTTAATTTACAGGCATGTGGAGCACCAAATAACAAGGCATGTGACCACATATATGAGGATGGCGAGGAAATCGATCACTTTTGTCACAATGATTATGGGGAACCACTAAATCAGATGATCGTCAAATATGATTTCCAACTACTTAGGGGGGGCTGTGGTCTGAACGGGGATTTAGCCCCAAATTTTATAGAGAGAAATTTATACTCCGTTATAGACCATGGGGTCGATTCCGATTCGGGCCGGAAAAAGCACCGACCGACTCGGATCCGGAAATAATACCGGCCGACACGTACCTGTGGCGCCCGACACGCCAAGTACGATGCAAGGCGTGAAAAATCCGACCGACACGTACCAAAACCAAGTCGACCGACCGAGCCGCAAGGAAAACAGCAATCCGGCCGGAAAAACACGCGAATCCAACCGACCGACACGCACCGGAACAAATCCGACCCGAAAGCGTACACGCGAACTCCAAACCGCAAAGTACGATGCAAGGCGCGAAAACCACGAGCGAGTCGGACGGAGGCCAAGCCGCACGACCGACACGCATACAAAACCGAGCCGAAGCAACACAAAACACCGCGACCGACGCGTACGCAGCATAGAAAACTGCACAAACACAGCGTGAACTAAACGGAGAAGACCGTACGAGACAAATGCAGGGTCCGACTCGGTCACAAGAACGTTTCCAACATACACAGACAGCACAAAGGAAAAATCACCCAAAAAAGGCCAAACAAGCAATTACCAAGCCAATAAATACTGGGGGGGTGGGGACAGAGAACAAAGACACACCCACAACTCCACCTATATAAAGGACACAAATCACAACCATGAGCCTTTGCAAATGCCATTCCACTGCCAGCACCCAAGAGAAAGCAACCACACACCCACAGCTCATCCCTCACACAAGCCACACACCATCAGCACACCAACAAATACCTACCTCACATACACCCAGCAAAACACACACTCACACACCCTCACCTGCACACCAACACACACATCACTCACCATCACCACCCATCACCATGCCCCCAAGAAGAATCCCAAGTTCCTAGATAGTGAATTGGAAGTCATGGTAGAGCGAGATCCTCAGGGTAGAGCCACAGCTGTTTGGCACACTGGTCCAACAGACTCCCATCTCCCAGAAAACCAAGATGTGGGAGAGGATCATCAACAGGGTGAATGCACAATCACCATGTCGGCGCACAAAGAGCGACATCCAGAACAGGTGGTATGACGTGCGCAGGAGGGTACGGGACCTGCTGAAGAAAGACTACATCAACAGCCAATACACCGGCAGTGGCCCTCCTGCCAAGCCAATATACCTCAGGCCCTGGGAGGAGAAGGTGCGGGCCATCCTTCCGCCAGTGAGCGTATATGGACTAGAGGACATCCCAGAGCCTGGTGAGTACACAACAAATGTACACAATATACTGCCACAAAACACACACATCACTGTCAAGGGAGAGTCAAACCATGCACTCATAGCAATTACACAGCAACCAGAACAGAATCATCCCAAAATGTGTATGTCAGTCAGATAAACACAACACATGCCATCAAAAAAGTCACATCCAACTGTGCCAACACATGTACAAACACAACTACAACTACAGCTAGGCAGTGGCACAAATAGAACTAACAAACACATCCAGACATCTAGCCACCACAACAACACCAACACACAGTGAAGACCACTCAAAGGAAGGAATTCTGTGTATGCTGGCCAAGTCAGTGTAGCCAATAGCATCATGGGAGTCGCAGTCACACATATTGCCCCCCACAACTGTCCCATCAACACCACCCTGAACCATGCTCACATCACAGGGAGTGGAGAAGGACTCACAAGATGGCTGACACTGGCTACTGCTGTGGGGAGCACAAGGCCCTGCTGGCAACTGTGCACCAACAAACAGCAGGACACCACTGACTGACATCCTGAGAGACAACTTCCACTCCCTGCAATGCAAGCACGTTCCATGGTGGGATACCTGGCTAGCTGGGTGGGAAGGAGGACTTGCAGCACTGACCATAGTCACAAGCACCTCCCCTCACACACACCCCAACACAAACTCCACAGAACCCACCTGGTAGAATGCAATGCCCCCATCCTAACACAAGATCCCACAAAGAACCACCACCCTGGGTTATGTTGTGTGAAGCACAGGGACACTCTTGGGACTTTTAGCCAAACAACTGCCAGGACAACACTCCCAGCCATCCTGTCAGCACAGCCAGCCCACCCCACAGGGAAGCAGAGTCAAAAGGAAGGAAGCATGGGCATGCTGGGAAGGGGGTGGAGGCAATAGCATGATGGGAGTCGTAGTCACTGATATTGGTCACACCCACAACTGTCCCATCAACACCACCCTGAACCATGCTCACATCACAGGAAGTGGAGAAGGACTCACAAGATGGCTGACACTGGCTACTGCTGTGGGGAGCACAAGGCCCTGCTGGGAACTGTGCACCAACAAACAGCAGGACACCACTGACTGACATCCTGAGAGACAACTTACACTACCTGCAATGCAAGCACGTTCCATGGTGGGATATCTGGCTAGCTGGGTGGGAAGGAGGACTTGCAGCACTGACCATGGTCACAAGCACCTCCCCTCACACACACCCCAACACAAACTCCACAGAACCCACCTGGTAGAATGCAATGCCCCCATCCTAACACAAGATCCCACAAAGAACCACCACCCTGGGTTATGTTGTGTGAAGCACAGGGCCACTCTTGGGACTTCTAGCCAAACAACTGCCAGGACAACACTCCCAGCCATCCTGTCAGCACAGCCAGCCCACCCCACAGGGAAGCAGAGTCAAAAGGAAGGAAGCATGGGCATGCTGGGAAGGGGGAGGAGGCAATAGCATGATGGGAGTCGTAGTCACAGCTCTACATCCCCCACCACATGGCCCAGCAAGCTCACACTCACGCATGCACATCCCACAGAGAGTGGAAAGGCCCATCAAAGATGTCTGACACTGTTGCTGTGTCGTGGGGAGCCCAGGGGCATGCTGGGTACTGCACACCAACCAACAGCAGGACACCACTGTCAGCTATCTTGACATTGCTCTCACACCCACACACACTGAACTCCCCACAAAAGCAAGTAAGTATGGGAATGCTGGGAAGTGGGGTGGAGGCAATAGCATGATGGGAGTCGTAGTCACAGACATAGCTCACCCCCACAACTGTCCCATCAACACCACCCTGAACCATGCTCACATCACAGGGAGTGAAGGACTCACAAGATGGCTGACACTGGCTACTGCTGTGGGGAGCACAGGGCCCTGCTGCCAACTGTGCACCAACAAACAGCAGGACACCACTGACTGACATCCTGAGAGACAACGTCCACTCCCTGCAATGCAAGCACGTTCCATGGTGGGATATCTGGCTAGCTGGGTGGGAAGGAGGACTTGCAGCACTGACCATAGTCACAAGCACCTCCCCTCACACACACCCCAACACAAACTCCACAGAACCCACCTGGTAGAATGCAATGCCCCCATCCCAACACAAGATCCCACAAAGAACCACCACCCTGGGTTATGTTGTGTGAAGCACAGGGCCACTCTTGGGACTTCTAGCCAAACAACTGCCAGGACAACACTCCCAGCCATCCTGTCAGCACAGCCAGCCCACCCCACAGGAAGCAGAGTCAAAAGGAAGGAAGCATGGGCATGCTGGGAAGGGGGAGGAGGCAATAGCATGATGGGAGTCGTAGTCACAGCTCTACATCCCCCACCACATGGCCCAGCAAGCTCACACTCACGCATGCACATCCCACAGAGAGTGGAAAGGCCCATCAAATATGTCTGACACTGTTGCTGTGTCGTGGGGAGCACAAGGGCATGCTGGGTACTGCACACCAACCAACAGCAGGACACCACTGTCAGCCATCTTGCCATTGCTCTCACACCCACACACACTGAACTCCCCACAAAAGCAAGTAAGTATGGGAATGCTGGGAAGTGGGGTGGAGGCAATAGCATGATGGGAGTCGTAGTCACAGACATAGCTCACCCCCACAACTGTCCCATCAACACCACCCTGAACCATGCTCACATCACAGGGAGTGGAGAAGGACTCACAAGATGGCTGACACTGGCTACTGCTGTGGGGAGCACAAGGCCCTGCTGCCAACTGTGCACCAACAAACAGCAGGACACCACTGACTGACATCCTGAGAGACAACTTCCACTCCCTGCAACGCAAGCACGTTCCATGGTGGGATAACTGACTGGCTGGGTGGGTGGGAAGGAGGGCCGGCTGTCAACCAAACACAACCAATGCAGACCATGTTCACACCCCAAAAAATACATAGAAATGCCCAAATAATGCAGGACAATGTGCCACACCAATATCAACCCCTGACTGTGACGACTTAGGACAATGCAATGTACAGGCCCGCACCCAGAGGCACAGTCACAACTGTCATGTGTGTCAACCATTGATGCCTGCAGAAACATAACATACATTGTTTGTGTCTCCCAAAAACAGGTGATGATGGGGACACAGCAGCAGACGCTGAGGAGTCCCAGTCCCAGGCTCAAGAGGATGTGGAGCTCACTGGCGTCGTACAGCCTCTGTCCTCCTCGGACGATGAAGACCAACCTGGCACATCCGGTGCAAGTCAACATGCAGCACCAGCAGGACCACCAGCTGCAGCACCAGCAGGACCACCAGCTGCACCCCCTGCACCCACCCCTCCAACGACTGTCACCACAAATACCATCCCTGCCGACATGGACAGAACAAGGAGCAACAACAGCACAGGGACCCTGGACCAACCTGGGGCCATGGACACCACCACCACCACCAACCCCCAAGGTGGACCAGGGTTATCTGTGCGTGCCACTGCACACACTGCACATGTCAGCAGGGGTGGTGGGAGGGGTGGGAGACAGAAGGTCGCTGCTTGCAGACGTTGCTGGTGTGCATGATGACCCACAACTGGTACGCATAGCTGATGCGTACCAGTCCAGCACCGGAGACCTCAGCCAGGTAGTGGGGCTCCTCAGAGACATGAAACAGCAGCAGGCTGCCCATCATGCCCGCTTGGACTCCCACATGTCCCACGTGGAGTCACACATGTCCCGCGTGGACTCACACATGTCCCGCGTGGAGTCCAAGTGGGATGCACTGCATGAGATGACGGCGGTGCACAGGGACATTTTACAATGCCTCCGCCAGATGAACAGCAACCAGTCCACACCTCCCTGTGTGCCAACAACATCTGGTGCCGAACAAACTGCAACTGCCACAGGGAGGGAGGAGGACTCTGGCGGAGAGTCCCCTGCACCGCAGCAGCCTGTACTTGAGGGCCCCCCAAGAAGAGGGGTCGTCCGAGGAGGGAAAAGTGAGAGGCCGATGGCCAAGCGCAACTCCCAGGAAGCCTGAACCTGTTCTGGATGTTCGCCTTTGTGCACAGACTGTTCACCCTGTTGACGGCAACACTACTCCCACACATTGCATGGGGAGTACAAGTTGGACCAATGTGTCAGACAACTGTGGCCCCGATACTGGGGATCCTGTCTACCAGGACTTTCAATTCACCTAGGAACTTCGGATTGCAAGATTTATGTACAGCACTACCCATCCTATGCACTATTAACACAAATGTATCACAATAAAAACACTAATACACCATACTTGCCTCTGTCGTGATTCCAACGTGGGTGCTGTTATGGGGATGATGAACTGCAAAATTACACTGTGTATGCGAACTGCAACAGCAAGGACAACACAGGCATGTGAGTAAAGGCAACGTGACACATATGAGGGAGACACACCACCAGGGCTACACAACACATACACACCTAGGCCATCTGACTCATTGCCTACACTGATGTTGCCAGGGAAGACGGTGCAATGCACAGACACCACACCCATTCCCAGTTGTAGTCAAGTAGCCCACAGGTGCAGTAAGCAAATGGCACTCAAATGTGTGACCACAGACAACGCACATCACAAAGTGAAGCACAGGTTTATTACACAGTTGCAACATGTCGTAACCACTACAGATGCAAGGTAATCCCACCTGGCAGCGGGCACACAGTCAACAACTGTAGACGGAAGGAAGTCCATGGGTGTGGCGCACATCACCTGTAGGGACACAACAGCTACCACCCTGGATGTGCAATCACGTCGTCGGTGGACACAGTTGACCAAACGAATCTGAAAGTACCCTGTGAAGGACAGAAATGACACACAGTCAAAAGCAATGGAGTACAGGACAGAACAGCAAAACTCATGCACAATACATGTTACAAGATACCCACCCAGAACCAAGTTAGCATGTCAACACTGTTGGGGAGTACAGCCCACCTGTTAGCACACATCGCAACACACATCCAGTCAAGTAGCCCATGGACACACTCCAACAGCACCAGAGCACCACCCACACATCATGCCAACTCACATCATTGACATGACACCTCAGGATACTCACATTCAGCTAAAGAAGTTGGCGATGAGCTGTGTGCGGACATCACCATCATCATCATCATCATCATCGTCACTGGCATTGTGGTCCAGGCCAGGATCCTCCACAGGTGGCGGATGTTGGTCATTGTCAACCTGGATGAGAGGCAACTCCTTCCGCACTGCCAGGTTGTGGAGCATGCAGCAGACGATGATAATCTTGCACACTTTCGCAGGGGCATATGGGAGGGACCCTCCGGTCTTGTCCAGGCAGCGGAAGCGGCTCTTCAGGAGACCAAATGTCCGCTCAATCACTCTCCTGGTCCGACCATGTGCCTCATTGTAGCGCATCTGGGCTGGTGTCACAGGGTTCCTGAGGGGTGTCAGCAACCACGGCATGTTGGGGTATCCCGAGTCACCTACGGACAGACAAGTGCACATTAGCTGACTTGGAAAAGTGGGCGGAATACTACAGATCAGATCACACACAATGGCACAAAGTCAGTACACACCGACAAGCCAGGCACGCTGGTTCTGCATCTGTGCCATCATCCTGGGGATGCGACTACTCCTCATCACAAAGGCATCGTGTGCTGAACCAGGGAAACGGGCACACACGTGTGTGATGGTCATGTCTGCAAGACACACCACCAGTGCATTGACCGAGTGGTAGTGCTTGCGGTTCCTGTAGGCCTGCTCCTGGGCCTGTGGTGGTACCAAAGCCACATGTGTCCCATCAATGGAGCCAATGACATGCGGCATCCTCCCCAGGGCATATAAGTCACTCTTCACGTCAGTGAGTCGTCGCAGTCTAGGGAAATAGATGTACCGGTTCAGGAATAGCAACATTGCCGCCAAAACATCGCGGAGCACACGGCTCAACATGGTCTGTGACATCCCACCAGCAGTCGCCACAGTATGTTGGAAGGTACCGGTGGCAAAGAAGTGTAGGGCTGCCATCACCTTCACCTTGGGGGTCAGCGCTGTAGGATACGGCCGGCCAGGCTGCAAATGTGGGGACAACTGCACTGCCAAATCCTCAATCAGCTGCCTGGTGAAGCGGTACCGTCGGATGCTGTCCCGTTCCACCATCGTTGCCAGGTCTGGGAATGGTCGATGGACAGCAGGAGCCCTGCAGTGCAGAGGAGAAGTAAGCAAGATTGTCAGTCACCCCACATATGCGGCATTGAACACACTCAAGATCCCAACATACATCATTATGAGGCACAACTACATGAAGTGTGCAGTTCCGTAAGGACATGTATGGTACATACATGGCCAACATCTGTCAACACGGTCCAACAGGTGGCATCAATTAGTCCCAGGTTGCCCATTGGATATCATGAGGCCGTGTCACAGTTCCCATCTCCTGCTGCCGTGTCACAATAACCCCCACAGTGACATGTGAGGACAGATGTGCCCCAGGCACCACAGCTCAACGACAGGTACATTCCCAGGGACCCTGTATTGCCACATGGACACTGGCATTACATGGAGTATCATGTATACACCACAGCAAAACAACCATGACCCCCACAGGTAGTGGCCCCACTTGCCACGGCAGGACAGACATGGACGTCTGTGACACACACACGCACAACATCAAAGTCCATGCACACACAACCTGGATGTGGAGACTGTCTCCCATTGTGCACATGAAATCAGAGACATTGTAAACACTACATGCACAAAGACTGTGGAGGTCCATCACTATTGTGCCACTGGGACACCCTGGCTCAAACATACCGTCCCACATGGGACTCACGGGGTATGTGACATGACATACACATACACCACCGTGAAATGTGACCATGGCACATGCACAGATCTGAACAGTTGCACATCACAGTGGTCATGTACACGTAACACCCAGGATCCTGTCCCCATGAACACGTGCACAGCCTGGGGGTGGCTGCCCACAGGTGACAACCACAGGACAACATGTACACCAACATACACACAATAGGAAATGCAGCCTTACATGCCTTATGATAAAGTTTGGACAGGCTGTCGTGATGTAGGTGTGCCCCTCACTCCCTGGGAGCTATCTGTGGCTGGCATATGTCCATCTGAGACAGGCATGCTGACATATGCCAGTCACATGTACAGTGATGCGTTGTACTGCAATGGACCGATCGGTGCCCCGGCCGGCCCATTGCATTCAATGTGTGCGGGTACGCGTTGTACCCCTGTGCGCGTTGTACTGCAATGGACCGATCGGTGCCTCCGGCCGGCCCATTGCATTCAATGTTTGCGGGTACGCGTTGTACCCCTGTACGCGTTGTACCCCTGTACGCGTTGAACTGCAATGGACCGATCGGTGCCTCCGGCCGGCCCATTGCAATCAATGTGTGCGGGTACGCGTTGTACCCCTGTACGCGTTGTACCGCAATGGACCGATCGGTGCCTCCGGCCGGCCCATTGCATTCAATGTGTGCGGGTACGCGTTGTACCCCTGTACGGCGTTGTACTGCAATGGACCGATCGGTGCCTCCGGCCGGCCCATTGCATTCAATGTGTGCGGGTACGCGTTGTACCCCTGTACGCGTTGTACCGCAATGGACCGATCGGTGCGCACCCATTGACAATGGGCTTGCCTGGCAACGGACGCGTTTTCGAATTTCGAACGAGTCGGTTGCTGGAAAATCAGTTGGTCACCCTCAACAATGTTGCAAAATCATGTATGTCATGAAGTTGAAGATTTGAAGGATGCTGTGGGCGTGTTTTGGTGCTGCTATTCCATGGATTGGCCAGATTCAGAAGATGCAAACGACTTGGACCTATCACTTTGGACACAAGGGACAGTATCTGCCTCTCCAGCACATATATATTGCTGGCTGTTCCCCTGAGAGCTCACTTGCCTGCACTACATGCTCCAGGACGACATCTGCCACTGCACTGCTGCTGTCTCTGCCCCTCTGGACCCTGCAATGGCACGTACTGTGGAGAGAGCCCCAGCCTTCAGCCTTGAAGAGAACCAGGCCCTGCTGGACAGCCTACTTCCACAGTACAGCAAGCTGTATGGGACACCAGGGGAGCAGGTGAGTGTTCTGTGCACTGCCTTTCTGAATGTGCATATTGTCTGACTAGCAAGGCTGAAAGTCTGCACGCCACTGGCTAGCAGGCTCACTGAGTAGTTGTCACCCCCCATAGTGTGTAGTGACATGCACTGGACAGGTATGGTGCAGTGACAGTGCATTTGAACAAGGTTTTACTTCCCATGCAATGATACCATGTAGTGACGTCTGGCAAACTGTCCATGGGCAGCTTTGCACTGCCTGTGTACATCATGTGCCCCTGTGATTGAGACATGTATATACAACTGTGTCATGCACGGATATGTTGCATGTGTAGTAATGGCCTTTTCACTTTGTCATCCTGACAAGTTAATGCCCATCAGAAGCAGGAGATCTGGAAGGACATCGTCCAGGCCGTCCGGTCCGTGGGGGTCTACAAGCGCCGGATCCGCAACTGCCAGAAGAGGTGGCAGGACCTTCGGGGCTGGACCCGGAGGATTGCACGGGTCCAGCTGAAGCTGTCGCCTCCTCGCAGGAGGGGCGGAACACGGACCCTGACCCCCCACATGCTCCAGATCCTGGCGGTGGTGTTTCCAGACCTGGATGGGCAGCTGAAGGCCAGACAGTAGCAAGGAGGGAGTGAGTCAAAGACTGCACTGTGAACTCTGTATTACATGCTTTGTGCCCTCCTCTGGCCTGGTTCAACTGCCACAGTGCAGCAGTCATGTTGTCCAGGAGCCATGTCCCTCTATTGTGCACTGCCCACTGCTCATCTGATACCCAGGTGTGGCCCTTACATTCAGGGAATTGTGTCACTTGGGACTGTGTCCTTGCAGTTTGCTTCACTAAAGGTGGGGGACAGCATCTGTTTCCCTAACTCTGTTGTGGGCATCATGGGTGGGTCCATTGTTCGCACAACGCCTGTGTTCGGACATGTGATCTGCGTGTTGCTTTGATATGCGGTCCACTTGCTGAGCTGAGCCACCACATGTGCCTGGGGTATGTGGCACACTCCCATGCAGCGGGTGGGAACAATGTTTGGGCCCCAGGAGTGTGCAGATTACGTGTGTCACACATACATAGCCAGCTATCCACTGTCCAGGGCACATCCCTCATTCATGTGGAGCAGGACAGTCATGCCTACTCCAGGCCATGCAATGCACTCTGTACTCCCACTCCCGTGTATCAGCTGACACATTGTGCACAGTGATTTGACCCCTCAGGTGTCTGCCTCTGTGTCAGTGTGCTGTGGATTAGTTGCCAGGACTGCTGGGGTGTTTCTTGGTAGGGGCTCAGCATGCCCCTGGAGATGTGACCATAGGAGACGATACTTGTGTGTCACATAGGTGTTTGATCAGCTGCCCGTGCAGACTGGGGTATGCGAATGTGAAGTTCAGGCAGCTGTTCCCCATTCACAGCAAATTGTGAGGGGCTCAGGTTCAGAGGGTAGTGTCACAGGTCTCCCATATGTCCAATAGGTATGACCTGGACAGATGAGGGTTAAGATGATGTGTTGTGTGGGGGATGTACATGTGCACTTGTGCAGCTCCAGGACTTGCATTCCCCATGACCTACTATTGTGACACAGTGCATAGTGTTGTTGTCTGGCTGCCAAGTCATACATCACTGAGACAGTGATGTATGACTTAGCAGTCATGCCTCTGCCATGGCATGTGTCAACTTATTGGTGGTCCTGCAGGGGAGTGACATGTGCTACATGCACACCATTGTGGCGATGGCTATCAGGACATGGGTGCATCATGGTGTCTGTCGCTGGTATGCATCACATGCATTTCCTATTTGACTCTGGGCATCCCTTTCATCCGGAAACCTGTACTGACTCAGTGGCAAGAGCTGTGATGTGTGCATGTCCACATGCCACACCGTGTCCTCTGCACTGTCCAACTACTGTGTACTTGGTGCATGTGTCCACACTGGGGTGTTGCAATCCAACAGACACCAGACAGATGGGTGCAAGGCCATGTGGGATGTGAGTGCCATGCTTGGCATCAGACTGACAATTGGCTTCTCCTGTTCAGTTAGGGCACTTTTAGCAATGTACAACTAATGATGCCAGGGCTTGCTCTGTAATGTGCTGTGCTCACAGTGGTGTGTGCGTTTGGTGCAGGTGACTGATGTCTGTCTGTTTCCCCATTGTTTGCAGATACATCCACGGCCACGGAAGGGGACAGCTCCACGGACCAGGAGGAGCCAGAGAGCCAGACTGGGTCAGCAGCCGAGGAGTGGTCGGAGGGACCCAGTGGCACGGAGGGCGAGGGAGCCACACCGAGGAGTCCTCAGCACCATCCACCTTAGCTGAGGACCAGAGTAACTCGGAGGATGACTCCCTTGTGGAGGCGGGTGTCAGCAGCCACCACACCCCAGCTAGTGTTGCTGTCCCCGCCACCACCAGCACCACCACCGCCCTCCCATCGGCTCCCATTCCCCAGGTCCGTGGAGGCTCCCATGTTCGGGAGCGTGTCTCCTTTGGGCCAGGCACCGCACCCCCTGCCCCTGTGTCCCCTGCTGCCCTGAGTGAGGAGTCTGTGTACCTCCTTCGCCAGCTCCATGTAGGGCAGACAGCCATGCTGAGTGTCCTCCATGCGCACACCGCACTGTTGACTCAGCTGGTGTCGTTCATGGAGGGCATCTCATCGGGCATGTCTGACCTACAGAGGGGCAATAGGTCCATGGACTCCTCCCTGACGGCAGCAGTGTCCCTCCTCAGACAGTCCCTCACCCCTCCTGCCTCTGCTCCATCCACACTCCCCAGCACCTTACCCGTCCCAAGCACACACACACCGGCACAGGCACACACCAGCACACTCACGTCCAGCACACAGACACACACGCCACAAACAAAACGCACACGCACGCACAGTCAGGGGACTGAAACCAGACTCACAGGGGATGGGGCCCTGGTACACACACAGGCATCCACGGGCACTGCGCAGTCCTCAGTTGGCTCTCCCTCCAAAGCACCCTCCCTTGCCTCACCTGCAACCCCAAAGACCCAGCGCCTCTTCCTCAGTGACCTCGGCCTCTTCCCCTCCGATCCAGCTGGTCCAGCATCCAGGGTGAAGAGGAAGCCCCCCCACACGGAGCAGAGTGCCCCTCGCCCCCGGACACCCTCCCCCAGGCGCAGACAGACTGAGGCCCCCACCCGCAAGTCCCCCGGAGTGGTAAGAGCAAGACCCCGCCGCCGCCCTGCAGCTCAAGCACCAGGTCTCCTTCCTCCATCCCTCAGGCCCCCACTCCACAGGTGCCCCCACCACACCCTGCCCCAGGGTCCCCCACCCACAGATGTACCATCCCCAAGAGGCTCCCGCCTTCTCCCCCTGCCACTTGCTCTACCGGAACCACACCCCCCGCTGCGCTTGTCTGTGCCACTGATGTGGTGAGGGTGTCCTCCCCCTCTGTCCAGCCCACCTTGCCTGTTCCCCATTCTCCTCCCCTAGTGGTAGGCACTGCAGTGGAGTCCACTACCACCCTGTCTGACTTGGGCACTGCAGTGGCGGACCTGTCCACTCCATCTGCAGGGTCCACTGCAGTCGTGCCGGCACCCACAACATCTGAGCCATGCCCCCAGTTGTGCCGGCACACACCATGTCCAGACACCTCCACTGCAGTTGTCAGTGGCTCTCCAGCACCCACCACCCCTTCCCTGCTTCCTCCTGGTGAGCCCTGATCCTGTCCCTGCGGTGCCTGGCCTACCCCCGGTTGCCCCTCCTAGTGGATTGTCCCTGGTTTTGTGCAGGCATGTGTAGGGTGGCATCTGCCACTGTCACCCACTTGTGACTTTGTTGATGGACTGGCCATTGGCCTTTGTTTATGTTCTACCGGACTTCTACTTTTAATGCCACATATGCTGAATAAAGCAACTTTCTGTTCTCTAGTGCTTTTGCTTCTGATGTACATGATGTTGATGATGCTAACCATGCCCTTGCTGCAGTGATGGTGATATTTGGTCTCATGATAATGAAGTGTTACTGTGCAGGAACCCATGTGGTCCAGGGGAATGTGTCCTATCCTGTGGTGTATCCATGTCATCCATAGCAGCATCTGAGGGTGTCATGTGTTCAGTATTTGGCAATGGGATTTCCTACTTAGATTGGCTATTTCACATCTGTGGCTTCCACCCCTGCACATCTGTTGTGCCTGCCATTGTTCAATTCGTCTACTTCCCTGACCGTGTGGCCATCTCCAGTGGACATGCAGGTTTGGGCATCAATGGGGAAGGACTCATCTGTGTTGTCAGTGCAACATTGCTATACAAGTGTGTTGGATCTGTGCTGATGATTCCGTTGGCACTTCCATGACCAGGCTGATGTGACGGGAGCCCTCATTTGGTGCTAATTGTTGATTGTGTGACCAAGTGCTCAGCTGACATGATGGGGCCCTACTGAGGCAACATATGGCACAGCTTTCCTCACACAGGAGTGGAGTCCCCTCATGGCAGTGTGTACTCCTGTGACATTGCCTGCGCCCAAGGTGTGTGTTGTATGTGCATGTCTGTGTGTTCACTTCCGTTTAACTGTGCATGCTGTGATCCCTAGTGTTGTACCTGTTTGTGATGCTAGCTGAGTTGAGCTATGTTCCCCCAAAGTCTTCTCCCTGGGTTCTCTGTGATTTGGGTGCATGGCACATTACTGGTCATCAGGGTGTCACCCATAGGTGTGTTTGCTGTCAGGGCTGAGTTTGTGTGCAGACGCAGATGGGTCACAGTCAGGTTTCCCCTTGGCACTTGTTGTTTGCCCCTGTCATGTGATTTCCAGTTTGTGTTATCTTTCAGTGATTGTGACACGTTGTGTGTGTGACTGCTGGCACTCCTCAGGGTCCGGGCTGCAATGTTGGTTGTTGTCTATGTGTGTTCTTTGTGGGTGACCTTAGCTTCTTCATTGGTGTGTGACTGTGGCTGGGATCCCATTGGTTGGTGTGGTATTGCCGTCATGTCCATGTACAGCGTAGTGTGCAGTGTGTCAGACATTCAGGAGTCTTGTTGAGTGGCCATGTGTGATGTGTTTCTGCACCTTGGTTCCCACCCACCACCCTGGAATAGTCATGGGTGCATGTGCAATGTCACCAGTGCATGTGTGCTTCACTGCTGCACATTGTTGGAGGTCGAGGGTGTGGTGTTGAGTGTGTGCAGATGAGAGTTGTTGCCCGGCTAGGCCCCTGCCTCCATGTTGGCCTTGGCTTACTGGCCATGCTGTTTGATTTGTGCTTGTGTAGGTGTGATGGTAGTTAGTTGCTCAGTACACATGACTGTGGTTCACAGTGTGAACCACATTTAGCTTTGCCATCACAGTGGGATTGTAATGCAGCCCAGGGTCACCACATTGTGGGGGCCCTGGGGGTGGTGCTGTGGTGTGTCTGTGTCTTGCTGTGTCAGTTGCTGTCCCTACGTGCCTGTGTGACATGTGTGATTTGTGCTCCCTCTCATCTGACAATGCCTGCTTGCCCACATAGGGGATTTGGATCCATGAGTTACCTTTGTGTGGCACTGTATGCACATCTGTATGATTGGTATTCAGGTCTCCTCATGTGTTGTGTGGTTGCCTGGGGACACTGGCACCCCCTCACCTGTTGTGTATGATGTGCAGTGTGGGTCTGCCTGTTTGTGTTTGTGCATCTGCACCACTGCATTGGCATATCTTGGGTGTGCCATTGGCTGTATGTAGTTTGGTGGGTTTCCCCTGCTGTCCCTGGGACTCCTAGGTCATCGGTCAGCACAATGATCATGGTTTGTGTGTCCCATTGCTGCCATGGTATGGTATCTGTTCACCTCACATCTGCAGTCTCCACAGGGTATCTGCATGTGTGTGCCCATTGGTGCAAATATGTGGGTCTGCATTCTGATGGTCACTTCTGTCATTGTGTCATTGATGATTGTTGACGGTGTCAGCCCCCATGGGTGTTGTTTGTCTGCACATGGCCAAAGGTATGTCTTATTTGCACTGCAGGATTTGGCTCCCCCAATTTATGTTGCAATGGGACACATACACTACTTTGCCACTGATGTGTTTGTTGTTCTGTGACCAGGAATCATCCATGCAGTTTGGCAGTTGCACCTCTTTCTTTGTCAACACTTACCTTTTGGTCACTGTGATGATGGGTGTTTGGACCCCATTGCCACAATGTTCAAAATGTGCTTCAGCTATGGACCCCACACTTACATGTTGGTCACTGTGATGATGGGGGTTTGGACCCCATTGCCACAATGTTCAAAATGTGCTTCAGCTATGGACCCCACACTTACCTTTTGGTCACTGTGATGATGGGGGTTTGGACCCCATTGCCACATTGTTCAAAGTGTGCTTCAGCTATGGACCCCACACTTACATTTTGGTCACTGTGATGATGGGGGTTTGGACCCCATTGCCACAATGTTCGAAATGTGCTTCAGCTATGGACCCCACACTTACATTTTGGTCACTGTGATGATGGGGGTTTGGACCCCATTGCCACAATGTTCAAAATGTGCTTCAGCTATGGACCCCACACTTACCTTTTGGTCACTGTGATGATGGGGGTTTGGACCCCATTGCCACATTGTTCAAAGTGTGCTTCAGCTATGGACCCCACACTTACATTTTGGTCACTGTGATGATGGGGTTTGGACCCCATTGCCACAATGTTCAAAATGTGCTTCAGCTATGGACCCCACACTTACCTTTTGGTCACTGTGATGATGGGGGTTTGGACCACATTGCCACATTGTTCAAAGTGTGCTTCAGCTATGGACCCCACACTTACATTTTGGTCACTGTGATGATGGGGTTTGGACCCCATTGCCACAATGGTCATGGCCTGCTTGCATTGTGGGTGCCACACACATATATGTGTGGCACATGTGCTAGGGGGTCACATTGTATGTTCAAAGTCATGTTCGGTGTTGTAGGCATTTGACACAGTCTACACACGCTTGTCATGGTGTTGGGGGATGTCTTCTTCTTGCATTCCCTAGGTTGTGGTGTGCTGGTTGTGTCATGCATTGTCCATCCTATGAGTGGGGGTGGTAGTAGTGGTAGGCATCCAGCCCCCTGGCTAAGGGTGGTGGTAGGCATCCTGCCCCCTGGCTAAGGGCGGTAGTAGTGGTAGGCATCCTGCCCCCTGGGTGAGGGTGGTAGTAGTGGTAGGCATCCAGCCCCCTGGCTAAGGGTGGTAGTAGTGGTAGGCATCCAGCCCCCTGGCTAACGGTGGTGGTAGGCATCCAGCCCCCTGGGTGAGGGTGGTAGTAGTGGTAGGCATCCTGCCCCCTGGGTAAGGGTGGTAGTAGTGGTAGGCATCCTGCCCACCCTGGGTGAGGGTGGTAGTAGTGGTAGGCATCCTGCCCCCTGGGTAAGGGTGGTAGTAGTGGTAGGCATCCTGCCCACCCTGGGTGAGGGTGGTAGTAGTGGTAGGCATCCTGCCCCCTGGGTAAGGGTGGTAGTAGTGGTAGGCATCCTGCCCCCTGGGTAAGGGTGGTAGTAGTGGTAGGCATCCAGCCCCCTGGCTAAGGGTGGTGGTGAGGCATCCAGCCCCCCTGGGTGAGGGTGGTAGTAGTGGTAGGCATCCTGCCCCCCTGGGTGAGGGTGGTAGTGGTGGTAGGCATCCAGCCCCCTGGCTAAGGGTGGTGGTAGGCATCCTGCCCCCTGGCTAAGGGTGGTAGTAGGCATCCTGCCCCTCCTGGGTAAGGGTGGTAGTAGTGGTAGGCATCCTGCCCACCCTGGGTGAGGGTGGTAGTAGTGGTAGGCATCCTGCCCCCTGGGTAAGGGTGGTAGTAGTGGTAGGCATCCAGCCCCCTGGGTGAGGGTGGTAGTAGTGGTAGGCATCCAGCCCCCTGGCTAAGGGTGGTAGTAGTGGTAGGCATCCAGCCCCCTGGGTAAGGGTGGTAGTAGTGGTAGGCATCCAGCCCCCCTGGGTGAGGGTGGTAGTAGTGGTCGGCATCCAGCCCCCTGGCTAAGGGTGGTGGTGAGGCATCCAGCCCCCTGGGTGAGGGTGGTAGTAGTGGTAGGCATCCTGCCCCCTGGGTAAGGGTGGTAGTAGTGGTAGGCATCCTGCCCCCTGGGTAAGGGTGGTAGTAGTGGTAGGCATCCAGCCCCCTGGCTAAGGGTGGTGGTAGGCATCCAGCCCCCTGGGTGAGGGTGGTAGTAGTGGTAGGCATCCTGCCCCCTGGGTGAGGGTGGTAGGCATCCAGCCCCCTGGCTAAGGGTGGTAGTAGTGGTAGGCATCCTGCCCCCTGGGTAGGGGTGGTGGTGCGCATTCAGGCCCCTGTGTGCATATGTGGCATTGGTGATGGGCATCCCGCCCCTATGGTGCTGCTGTTGCTGGTGTAAGTATATTCTGCATCCCTCTGTGTGTGTGTGATGTGTCGTGTACGTGTTGTATGTGTTTTGTGGTTGGTGTCTGGCTTACCTTCTGCGCCGTACGCGTCCGTGCCTGTTCCGGTAGTAAATGTAGAATATTGGTATGATCGGGACGAAGGGATTCATGGTTGGTTCGTGTCGTTCGTCCTTCTCGTTGCTTCGCGTCGTCCTCGTCGCTTCGCATCGTCCTCGTCGCTCGCGTCGTCCTCGTCGCTGCCGTGTTCGTCTCGGAGCCGTGGATCGTGTTGTGGCGCGAATCGGAGCTTATGTGCGCCTCTCCCGGATGCTTTGACGTGCCGTGCATAGCGACGGGTTCGGCGCGTACGGAAGCGCATCGTACTCGTTCGGCCGGACGGAGCTGCATTTTCCCTTCCGTGCGACTCGATTCAGCGTTTCCGGATTCGCCTCGGTCGGGGAACAGGACCTGGTTTGGGTGAGTACGGCTCGGCCGGATTCTTTGCTGTTGTGCGCATCGTACTTACTCGTTCGGTGTGCTGTACGGATCGGTCGGGAAACAGGCTTTCGCATGGCTTTTTTCCCGACCGAATGGTGTTGGGTGCGCCTCCGACCGAGATCGGAATCGGCCCCCATGTGTTAGTATCGGCCCGGCTATTTGAATGCGTGGCAATCTTAGTGTCGTACCCACTCCATTTAGTGATCATAATTTGTTAAAACTATCATTTTACTTCTGGGGTAAAAGGCATGACGTCTTTGATTTAGCAATTGATATTAAACCAGCTAGGATAAATGGAGTAAGAATTAAATGGGCGGGTGTTGATCCAGGTTTGATTATGAGGAAAATAGTTGTCTCTAACCCAAGGGAAATAACCTACTGCCTTCAGGACGAAATTATTCCGCTACTAGTGATTGAGAATTTCTCTATCATTACAAACTCCATTAAAACACTCCTAACGAAGAACCCTGGACCTTTATGTAATAAAAATAAGGGGTGGTTCGACAGCTCTTGCACTAAAGCCCTACAGGGCCTGAAGCACGCCCTGTCTAAATCACCACGAGATCTATTAGCTATCCAAACCCTACGGCGTGAGTACAAATCAGCTATCTCAGCCCGGAAAAAGATACTCAAGGATGAGGCATGGGAAAACCTGGTTATCTCCGCAAAAACCAAGAATAATAAACTTTTTTGGGACACAGTAAATGCTCCCTTCTTGAAGAGTGATAACATCCCTGAATTCTGTTCTTTTGTCTCTTCAGATAACTGGGTGAAACACTTCTCTGAGATCTTTAATAAAAATGGGGAGCCGACGAGAGTATCTGAAGGGTTGATAGGTGAGGGAAGAAATCTCCCCCTGAATATCACTAATGAGGAAGTCCTCCAGGCAATCCAGGCGAGTGCAGGGGGGCGGGCTCCAGGCCCAGATGGCGTCCCAGCTGATGTGTTTAAATCGGCCCCTATCTTGTGGGGACCCATCCTAACTAGAGTGTTTAATTCAGCAGCTATTGATATAATTCCAAAGACTTGGGGAGAATCGATCATCATACCCATCTTTAAAAAAGGGGATAAAATGGATCCTAGAAACTACCGCCCAATTTCACTCTTAGATACTGCCTTAAAAGTGATGAGTAGGGTCTTGTTGCTAAGACTCGAGGAATGGGCGTCTGAATACTCGGTCTTAAGCCCGGCACAGTTTGCTTTTAGAAAACGATTAGGGACCATTGAGCAATGTACAAACCTAGAGCTACTTATCGGCAAGTACACTAGGGCAAAGGCAGGCACCTTATATTTATGCTTTGCTGATTTAAATAGTGCCTTTGACTTGGTGGATCATAACTTACTTTGGCCAACTCTAATCTCTATGGGAGCTCCAAAGGCAATTGTTGGGTTTTTATCTCGCCTGTATGAGAACTTAACCAGCCAAGTCCGTTTTGGCCCACAGGGGGAATGCACATCCAAATTCAAAGTGGGTCGGGGAATTCGGCAAGGATGCGTGCTAGCATCTATATTATTCTCCCTATTTATTAATGGGGTAGATAATCACCTGCAGACAATACAGGCCGATGCCCCCCGGGTTGCAGGTCATCCGATACCCGTCTTACTATAAGCGGACAACGCTGTATTGCTAGCATGAACTGCGGTAGGCCTTCAGAGACTGATGGACGCATTTTCAGCCTTTATGTTACAAAGTAAAATGGTTATAAATAAATCCAAGACATATACCATGATCTGTGGGCCTAAACCCAAACCCCTTAAAACATTTTTCATTGAAAACAGCCCTATTAAAACTGTTAACTCCTTTTGCTATCTTGGCATTTTATTCACGGAAAATGGCTCTTGGCAGCAACATATTCTGAACACCAGAGCGAAAATGAGCAGGGCAACTCAGGGAATTTTTAAATTTTCTTCCAAATTGGGGCATCGACCAACCAACGAGATGGTAGCAATATATAAAGCTAAAGGTGGTAGTCTAGCTCTCTATGGGGCAGGGTTGTGGGGCCATGCAAATAGCAAAGCTCTGGAAACGCAAGAAAACCTTTTTCTGAAACGCTTGCTATATCTACCGATATCTGCTTCAAATACAATTGCACATCACGAGGTGGGTCTTCAGTATTTAGAAGATCTCCTAATGGTCAGACCACTGCTATTGTGGGACTCAATTTGGAATAGGGAAGAAACTGCTTTTACTAAATAGATTATTTTAGATTGTCTTAAATTGCACAACGCACTAAATATCCCTTATAAATTTCTCTCTAGAAAATCTGTATAAAATATCAGGATGGTCAGAGAGATCCAAAATATTACCCCATACAAAGAAGGAGATCAGAGACACCTATTTGCAAGATAGGCTGGATCTGAGATCTAAGGCTGAGGGGAATAAATCTATAGTTGCCTTGTACATATCGTATAACTTAGAGGCGGGTGCTAATAATTACTTGTCATATGTAACTTATGCTTAGCACCGTTTTGTGCTATTAAGATTGAGATGTGGTATTGTCCACCACCTTGTAGCATTCCCTATAATGAAGATCCACCCGCCTGATGAGGTACCATGTCCGTGCGATAATAAAAGCAAACAGAGCACATTGCACTTTATGTTGTTTTGTAACTCTTATCAGAATTTTAGACGTTGTTATCTTAAACCCCTGTTTGTCACCCATAATATCAGGTCACACAAAGTAGCTATTAAATTTTTGGTGACACTAGGTGAACCCCTGATATGTTACAGTGTTGCCCTGTTCATCCTAAAATCAATTAACTTGAGGAAAATTATGTGAATATAGCGGAAAAGACCTGATCCGATTTTATTGATTCCATTGATGATCTTTTCCAAGCCACAATTATGTTATGCCTATTTTTAAGCCTTTAATGTAAAAACATGCTTGATATAATACAGGAAATGTAATGTTTTTAGTAACTATGATTGTATCTGTCTTTTAACTTAATATGTTTGTACTTTTATGACTACTTCTTTTTGATAGTCGAATAAAGGCTTTAAATGAATCTGAAGTCAATAAGCTAGGGTTTACCCAGAACCTATTCAGTCCCAGCTTAAAGAGACAGTTTTGCACATGGTTGAACCAGGGGAATGTAAGTTGGTCATGAAGTTCCAATATCTCTCTCAGGCCCTGCCTGTATGGTTTTAGTTCATCCGTAGTCCAAATTCTGACCCAATAAAACAAGGTACAAAAAACAATGGTCCTAAACCTTTCTTTGAACAGTATAAATCTAACCAGCAATAATCTTTTCATACAATTTTTGAGCATGCACAATGTCAGCTCATGGTAGTCAAAACGGTCAAATTAATAATGTGCAACAACCAATAGATTCCAAAATAACATATATTTAGAATATCAGTCCAACTCTTGAATTGTTTACATTTCCTTTTTTGAGCACCACTTGGAACCTTTCCCGGTCTCCTACCTCATATCTTTTCACTTGAGCACCCCTTTCTGCACGTTGCCCTGGAGCAACCCTTTTCTGTCTCCTTCATTGTTTATAGAACGCAGTAAGATACCTACTGCCAGTCCAATTATGATTAAATAAATATATGTTATTTTGGAATCTATTGGTTGTTGCACATTATTAATTTGACCGTTTTGACTACCATGAGCTGACATTGTGCATGCTCAAAAATTGTATGAAAAGATTATTGCTGGTTAGATTTATACTGTTCAAAGAAAGGTTTAGGACCATTGTTTTTTTGTACCAATTTACGCCCAGGTCCAAGACTATAATTGGGTCACCCCATTTTTCATAATGGCCAATAAAACAAGGGTCCTAGGGCCAGATGTATGACCCACCAATTTGCGACTCGCAAATTGCGTCGCATTAGCGACTTGCAATTTGCGACTTGCAAATTGGGATGTATAACAGTGTCTCAGACACTGTTTGAGATTCCTAATGGGGTCGCAAATTGCATGCCTTGTGAATATTAATGAGGCAGGCGCAATTTGCGACCCCATTAGGAATAGCTATCACTCCCAGGGATGGTGGCCTGCTGGGGTCAGCAGATCACCATGTCTGGGTCTGCTTTTAAATAAAGCGAGTGTTTTGGGGCCGCAAATGCGGTCGCAAAACAATTGTACATGGCATGGTGACTCGCTATTTGGAAGGGACGCACCTTCCTAATAGCTGGAGTTGCAAATGCTATTTTGCGACTCAGTGACTCGCAAAATAGCATTTGTACATGCCATTTCCCTTATTTGCGATGCGCAAACGGGAGGATCTCCCATTTGTGGCCGCAAAAATGGGTCGTACATCTGGCCCAAGTGTGGGTAAATCCTCCAATCTTTTAATACCAATGTCATAAGACAAAGGGATCAATGGGGTATTTTGGGGAAGTGATGTAAACATCTGCATGATTTTATTTTACCCTAGTATTAATGGGTTTAGATTTTTGCCACCCCATAACTCAGATCCATAGAGGGCAGCTGTTAGGGCTCTGTACCTATAGACCTCCAGCGCCGTGGTAATTGCCTTTGACTCAGTTGGTTGTTGTTTCTTGTTTCTTAACATTTGGAAAGGAATTTTGTCATAAAATTGTCTTGGCCTTTTTTATATGTGGTTTCCAAGACAATTGTGAGTCAAGTGTCACACCAAAATAAATGAAATTGGCTACACACTCTAATGGTACGTGGTCTAAGACTATTTTGTTTTTAAAACTTTTATGCGGCCTAATGGCCATCTAAATCTGTCAAGTAATCTTTGTAACCCCAAAGGGGTCTGAGACAATAACATTATATCATGTGCAAACATTAGAGCACATTCATGATCCCCTCCTAACTTTGGAGAATCATGGGTACACTTTTGTAAATGCTGAACTAGGTCATTCACATACAGTAAAAACAGGGTCGGGGCCAAAACACACCCCTGTCTCACACCCCTCCTAATGGGGATGTCTTCAGTAAGTTCCCCCCCTGGGCTCCATCGCACTTTGGCAAAGTTATCTTGATGAAGCCTTACTATTTGTAATAGGATCTCCTCAGGTACTCACTGGTGGCGTAAGGTTTCCCAAAGTAGACCCCTTGGTATTGAATCGAATGCTGCTTTCAAATCAATGAAAGCAACATATAAGTGCCCTGGTTTCAGTTTAGCATACTTCCAGGCTATGCATGACAGTCTAAAGACTTGATCGATTGCACTTGTCTTTGGTCTGAAGCCTGCCTGTCATGGTGAGAGGATATCATTCTCTAATATCCAATCATTTAATTTGCTCAGGATTTGCGTCGCATAGACTTTTTGGAGGGTATCTATCAGGTTTATAGGCCTGTAGTTGGCCGGATCATCTTTATTGCCCTTCTTGTGAATGGGAACTATCTCCACACCTTTCCAAGTTTCTGGAATAGGCGCCCCTACAGCCACTGCATTGCTTAAAAGATTCACATATGGTACACATATTTCTGGGGCATGTTTCAAAAGGTCCCCCAGTATTTTATCTGGAACAGGCATTTTTCCTAATTTAATGGCGTTTATAGCTAATCTAGTTTCTTCAGTGCTAAATTGAAGTATTGATTTCGGTAACTTGTAAGAAAGGCCCTCAGTAGAAACAGTAAGGTTTATACCAGGCTCAGTAGGCCTTGCTTATAAATCAGAGAAATGACTATGCCAAGTGCCGGGGTTCAGAAAGTGCTCTGTTTCAGTCTTACCCCTTCTATTACCATGCGCAACTATTCTCCAAAAGGAGGACTGGTCATTGAGTTTGGCAGCGATAATAAGGTCATTCCAATTGGCATCGTCCCAATTCCTTAGCGCTACCCTTTGTACCCTTTTGTTTTCTACCCTCAGTTGCCTGATTTGCGACATATTAGGTTTTAAGGGTCACTAGTAGTCTTCGCTTAGCTGAGGAGCATTCTTTGTTATACCAGAGAGTGGCAGATTGACTCTTAGATCTTGGTTTGTGGCCTATCGTTTTTGGTTTTGTTAAGAAAGCTTTTATAATCTCGGTCAGACAGTGTTGAATTTGTGTTATGGGTATAGAGTCTGGACTTGCATCACTAAAAAGGGTGAGAGTATCGCAAAAAGCATTATAGATGCTCGTGAGGGGCTCAACTTGGTCGACAATGGAGGAACATTTGACTGATCTTCGATTATTACTCAGTGTCAATTGTGGAGACTTATAACCCTTATTGATGGAATGGGTTGTATGAGTAGTAATCAGCCTCCTTGACAAGGTTAAACATGATGGAAAATGGTCACTTTCCCCTCTATCGTCTACCTTAAAGTCATGGATATATCCCCAGTGTGTTATGCTTACCATCACATAATCTATTCTAGATTTGGATGTACTCCTATGAAAGGTGTTAGAACATTGGGTATCTGAAGGGAACCGACCGTTGCAAGCCCTCAATCCTCTTTCTACAGTGAAGTGAACTATTTGCATTTCTGCAGTTGAAGGCGGCACCCAGGAGTTTGTGCCTAGAAGAGGAATCCCTCTAGCCAACTCTTCATCCTCAAAGATGGTTTCTATCCCGGATATAGGTTCATAGCAGCAATTAAAATTGCCCCCCACAAGAACAATTCCATCGAATTCTATAGATTCAAAAACCTCTTTTAGCAGGTGTGTGGCTGATGATTCTGTCAAGAGCGGTCTCAGTCTTATTTAAACATTAAAAAGATATAGGTATGTCTTATTTGGAAGCTTCAGTTTTAGTCCTAAACTATCTGGGGAAGTAGTACTCATAACGTCTATGATTACATTTAGGTTGATTTTTATCCATATTGTCAACCCACCTGAAGGTCTCCCTTTCTTCAAAGGTAGAGCTTCTACACTAAATGTTCTATACCCTAATTTGTATGGTGGTCTGTTAGCCAGGTTTCTTGGAAAAGGCAGAGATCAAAGTTCCCAATATATTCTTGCCAGTCTGGCGCTAAAAGCTTTTGGTTAAGCCCAGCTATGTTCCAAGAGATCATCTTCAAGTTTTCTAGCAGTATCTCAAGGTTCGGCTCGGGGACATATTCAGGTTGTGTATTTCCACTGACCATATTACCAGATGAAGTTATACTATGTGTCTGGGTATCATGTGCGTCCAATTGACCGGCCAATAGGGGGGTACAGGCAATATCTGTGTTACTTGATGTATATTTGACACTTTTATTTGTTTTGTCCCGCTCAGTTAGTCAATCAACTAAGTCTAGGTTGTTAATTTCCTGTAGGGCGTGTGGAGAGTTATCATTCTTCTCTGGAATAGTTTTGTTCTGTCTAAAACTGATTCTAGTTTCAAACAAGAAATGTGTACTTAAGTTCAGGACTATCAGACAATCAGCGATAAATTTTGACTGGAAAGTTAGTTTTATGTCATCCAGGTTCCCAGTTTGTTGGCAAAGGCGTTCGGCTTTTATTATATCGGATCTTATGACAGACAGACATTGACGCCTATTTCTAATCCAATGTATCTCTTTGTTCTTTAATGAGTCCTCATTTTCTCTAGCTCCCTGCTTTAATCTAGGAACATTTGTCATGAAAACATTATAGACTCCCATCCTGGGCTGATTGGAGTGTGTAATTTGTTGTTGTACAATGTAGGGTTTGCATAACTGTAGTTTTACCAAGCCCCTTTGACCTATTCTGTGATTTAACCAAGTTCCTTTAGTTGTTGTGGGTTTAGAATTAGTCAGACTGTAAATGTCCAAATGCACCATTGTCACTCAGCGGGTAATAAACACAGTTACTAAATAAGGTAATTAAGAAAACACTGTTTATTGGTTTATGTATTGTTTCTTAACCGTCCACTTTTGTCTTTAATCTTGAGGTCACACGGATTTAACTAATGTTATGTTCACAGAAGGAAAACAAAAAGTCTTAGTTCTTTCTTTGGTTCTTTCCTTTTTTAAATCCTGGCGGAGTCCGTGGCCTGGTTTCGGGATGCCCTCGGAAAAGAAAAGAATATGCCAGGATACGTCACTCTTATTTATTAATGTAGGTCCTTAGAGAGGATAGCGTGAGTCCCTAAAGAGAGCAAAAAACCCATGCTCTAAAAAAAAGAAAAACAAAAGACACTAGATTGCATCAATCGCTATTGGTGCTGGAAACAGCTTAAAGAAGGACAAAGAAAAGTAAAGCGAATATTAAAACATAATTTCTGCGTTGAAAGTGTCACTCTTTGAAGGCCAAAAAAACAAAGAAACGAGAAAGAGGAGGTGAAGGTACCACCAAAAGGAGAGACTCGCAGTAAGAACCCAAGTCCGTTTCTAACTTGGGTGTGAGACCCCCAACTGAGTTCCCCTCCTTCCCTCCCTTCTTCCAAAGATTCTGCCCTGTATCTGGCTCAGCCACATTTCTCCTGAAACGTGGCGGGGCGTTGACTCAGACCCGGTACTCTGGCGTACGTTGCTGGTATCACGTCGTCGCCACAGGCTGACGGGGAGGAAGGGATTCACTTTCGCCGCAGCGGGACTTCCGTGTCTCTTTCTCCTCCAGTTCTTCCTAGGGAAAGGGAGGAACTCCGAGCAGATGAGCTGATCGGGTGGTTAAATCCGCGCGGGTTCTCCCTCTTCCAGCTTTTGCCGAGGAAACAGGTTGGCTTTTGCACCGTACTGTCTTTTTCCATCCAGTACTCCTCTGGTTTGATATGCCCGTCGCTTCCTGATTCAGCAATTTCCTCCAGCAACAACCCGTCCAGGTTCCGAGGTTTAAAAGGTCCTGCCTGCTTAGTGATTGGTTCTGGGTCCACCACGTGAATGGCATCATCCGGTTCTCTCGTCCGTGTTTTCTGTTACAGGCGAACTCCCGCCATGGGCATTAGGTGTTTTGGGCCAGATGCATCACACGGTTTTGCCCATTCTGTGTCTATGGGAAAATGTGTTGATGCATACTCCTACCCACAACAGTTTCTGTGGCCTTTCTCTTTCCCATTTTCAGGGAGTGTTGTAGTGAATTATCTGCCTTTGTTGTAGTTAGACGTGGGACAGAAATGACGAGAGGGTCTATAATTCTTAACCAACTCATATGTTATATAGCCTAAGCAGACACATTCCCATGAAACATTAAAAGCTACTGGCCCAACAAAGAATTAGATCAATGGTTCATGCAATATTTGCACGCCAGTTTTAACTAAAAAATAAACACACAGATCTAAAAAAGTCTTGGGAAACAAAGCTTAGAGGGCGCAGTCGATGCGATTAAGAAGGACCAAGGGAGGTGGCCCTGCTCTGTCTCTTTCTGTCTCTGAGGGCGCGGACGGCTCGCCCTTGGCCTGGGCTTTGCCCGGGCACGGCCCGCGTGTGTCCGGTGCTGCAGGGGAGGAGGCAGCGCTATAAGCGTGAGAGGTCACACCTCTCCCCGAGCAGCTGCAGCAAGTTGCGGGCCTTCGATGCACCCTGGAACCTGGAGTACCACCAGGGTGGAGAGTGCGGCAGCCAAAAGAAACAGCCCCAGGTGAGGACAGCATCCCGCGCTGCGGGGGAGGAGGCAGCGCTATAAGCGCAAAATGGTCACGCCTCTCCACGAGCAGCTGCAGCAAGTTGCAGGCCTTCAGTGCACCCTGGGACCTGGAGTCCCACCAGGGTGGAGAGTGCGGCAGCCAAAAGAAACAGCCCCAGACGATGACAGCATCCCGCCCTGCGGGGTAGGAGGCAGCGCTATAATCATGAGATGGTCACACCTCTCCTCGAGCAGCTGCAGCAAGTTGTGGGCCTTCAGTGCACCCTGGGACCTGGAGTCCCACCAGGGTGGAGAGTGCGGCAGCCAAAAGAAACAGCCCAAGGCAATGACAGCGTCCCCAATGGACATCATTTGATGGTAATTGTGGATGAGTCCTCTCGATTTCCATTAATAGAGGATCTCTCATCCACAACTCATGGCGATTCATTGAGAGACTTGATGGCATTTTTGCAACATGGAGCGTTCCAGCCATTTTGAAATCTGATAATGGCCTGGGGTTCAACAGTAGAGATTTCAAGGATTTTCTGGAAACATCTGAACATAAAGTATCAGAAGAATACACTTTTGTGGCCACAAGCCATTGGACTCGTTGAGCGTTTTATGAATACGCTAAAGAAAGCAATACAGCGTGCACCTCTTGAGAGGCTCAATTTGCAAACTGGGTTGAATTCCACCATACGAGCATATCCTTCAACACCTCAATTGACCCCGGGAGAAAGTCCTGTGACTTTGATGTTTGGGAGAGCAATGACAACCAAGTTACATCAATGGACCAACAAAAGAGGAGGGGATAATACATGAAAAGATGAAAGCTTATGCTGACAAGAGGTGACATGCAAAGAACATTGATTTTAAAACAGGAGATCTAGTGAGCGCCAACTGCAAAGGAGAAACTCTGATGTTCAATATGATGCTGCACCTTTCCACGTTGTGTCCACCCTGGGACATATGGTGACTACACAGCACCCTGGGAAGTCTGTTCCCAGAGACTTCTCACTTTCGGCATTTGATTAATTGGTCTTCTGATCATGATGGTGAAAGAAAGACGACCTCACTCCCCAACTTCACGAGGGACCTCAAAACATGGCTCTTCGATAGACCGCCTCCTTGATGGACAGGACCCTGCGACTCTCCCCCCCTCCCCCCAGCACCTTGAGACCCTTACAGGTGAGTAGTCACGCTTAACAAACCCATGATTGATTGATTGATTGAACCTGAGAACCCAGAGGTTGTTGGTACTTTTTCACCGTCTTCGAAGATCTCTGACAGTGAAGATGACAGTTCCCAGTTTCCAGCAACCAGATCAGGCCAAATAATTAAAGCACCAAGAAGGTTGATTGAAGAAATGTGATTGTATATATATATTTGTTGATTTTTAAACAAAAATTTAAATTTTTTATTTATGATTTACTGTCATGTGATATTTTATACCGGAACCCTTTTATCTCCTAACAGACTCCGTAGAGCTGTGACGTAGGTGTCAAAGCACAATGCCATTAAAGCTTGTTTTAGTATGTTGAGTTCGCAGTTACATGCAAACAGAATAAAGATGTGTAATACTAAGCTCTGTGTGTGACGTGGTCATTGGCGGGTACCCAGGCTGGGAAGATGCTACAGAGACTTTCCCTGCAGGGTAAGTTTCTCAGTGTTTGTTTGACCCACATCAGCACACACACCATCCTCAGCAGGCAACTCAATTGAGGCAGGCACAGAAAATTGTAACAGCGGGGAAATAGAAGAAGAGCGCAATAGTCTCTATTTACCTAAGTCACCCATGTAGTCATCACCTATCACAGATCTCCATGGGGATCAGCACCACAATAGTCCAGTAATTCTGTGCTCCCGTCGCATCCTGATGCCAACAGTCAACCGCTCTTGTGTCTGTCACGGTTGTGGGCAATTGCAGCCGCTCTAACAGCTGCAAACGTAGTGTTCGGTTTACACCGAGTTGCAGTTGGAAAGAAGTCACACACTGTGCACACACACACCAGTGCAGTGCCTTTTAGAATCTCCTCCGTAGGTGGTGGCTCATGTTATCTATCTGGTTTTGTGCAGCATGGAATATGGGGAAGATAGACAGGTGTCTTAGGAACTTCACAGACACCGGGCATGTGAGATGAAACAGATCAGTGGTAAATGGCAGAAGTCAGCCTCCGCTTCATCTTCTGACCGACCAATATAGGACACTGCTCATGAGATTTCAAGGGCAAGCTGGATGTTGGTAAAGCTGCAACATGCAACTATATCCATAGCTAATGCCACAGCCCATTGAGACGTTGTAGACAGTATAGAAGGTACATCACAAATGTTGTATCATTTGTGGTATGACTAACTACAGCCAGCCAAGCAGCATTCTCTCAAGGCTCAGATGGATGTGATCCTCTCGACCACCATCTGCATATGGTTGCGCTTTATATAAAAAAAACTCTTGCAGTGTGTGTACTTTAGGAGTTGGTCTAAGGGAAGAGGTATTCTGTGGTGGACACATCTCACTTTTGGGGTGCTAATGGTCGCTATTGTGTGACAGGTGGTCCCCCTGTTCTGCCTCCTGAAGACTCCTCTTCCTCCTCCCAGTCAGAATCTCTAAGTTGCTCAGCCAGTGCCCCAGCGTTACAGATCAGTCAGTCGTAGCTTTGCATCTGGGGGTCATGCAGTAGTTCACTGTGTTTCCCAATGAATTGTGTAGGAGGGGTGCTCAGGCTCCCTTCATGGCCTGGCGACGAGTTGGCCTCTTGGGCTTCCCTGCTCACCAGATGGGGGTGGAGTCATGCAATGGAGGGGAAGAACCTGCTCTGGGGAGGCATGACTGTATCTATAAGAAACGCTCCTAAAAATGCGATCCCCAGTCTACACATTTCCTACACCAGTTGGGGTGGAGATACCATGAACTCTGCTTAATGACTGCAGAGACACAACAGTTTGTATAGGTCATCAACACAGTCTGGAATAAAGAGATAGAGAGACATCTTAGCAATAAAGAATAATTAATGTCAACAACTTTAGGGGTGAAAACATTTTGGTTTACATAATCAACTCCTCTTAGGAAGGCATATAAATCCGCTTAGAAACCCAGTGTGTGTACCTAAGAAGTGTGCAACAAAATCTCAATTATTTTAACTGGCCATTTAGGTGCAGCCCTGTCATGTGATTGCTACGGAGGCCTTGTTTATGAGTGTCTACTTAATTCCCATACAACAGGTCTGAAGAGTTAGCGGCCTCATGGGTATTACAAGATCTGTTGTAAACCTATGGACCTGATGTCTTTCATCCGCATACTTCGGCTGCTGTGAGCAACAAAAGTTTCCAGGTGGAATTCTGGAGAGATATGAAGATTTACCAGGGAATTTAGACTAGAATTACGGATTTACCCAGTATTTCCCCATTTTTATGCAGAGCCTCCAGTTCTTACTAGTAATTTCCATGAACTCTGTCTCCGAAATTACCGGAATTCCTGTTGTTAGAGTTAACAGATGGGTTATCAGTGCATTCACAATGAAGCCCATAGGACCGAGTTAGCTAAAACTGGGTTTGCAAATACTCGCTTTGCAGGTTGTTACATCAGGAACACTCTAATGTCACGACCAGCGCACCGCCAGTTCTACTGAACACCCTGTCCAATCCTGAGCAGTACTCTGTATCATTCTTAGTGATGCCATCTAATCCTAAAGAGGACTCTTCGTCCTCTGAGAGATAAAATTCACTCCTTCCAAATACCGATTCACAAACCCAAATTTCGATTTGGTAACAGGCCACCGAATCACAATTTTGGCTTTGCACATTTGGAGCTAGATGTACAAAGCCTTTTTGAGGACGCAAATGGCCCAATTCGCAGAATTGAGCTGTTTGTGAAGGCAAAAAGGCATTTCCAAATGTACAAAGCCCAAATTGTGATTCGGTAACTTGATACCAAATCGCAATTGGAGTTTGCAAATCGGTATTTGGAATATGCCTGTATAGGGCATCCCTTTAAAATACCAATTCGCATTGGTATGTACGAATATTTTGCGACTGAAATGCGGTTGCAAAGCATTCACACTTTACCGCCAACTCAAAGTTAGTGGTAACCCATTCGCAAATGGGAAGGGGTCTCCAAGGGACCCCCTTCAACTTTGAGGATAGTTGAAAAAATATTTTTAAGAACAGGCAGCGGGTCCAAGGGACCACTGCCTACTCTCAAAACAAGCATTGGCATAGCCAATAGGTCTCGCTTTTGGGACCTTATAAGTATTTAGTTATGCAGCACAATATCCTTTGTGCAACAACATTAACTGTTACATGGCTAAACACTTATAAGGTCCCAAAGGCGAGACCTATTGGCTATGCCAATGCTTGTTTTACATGGTAACGCCACCCTGCATACATTATTCCTGATACAGGTATAATGTGGCGCAGGGCTTTACAAGGTGACGCATCTGCCTAGATGCTCACCTTATAAATATGGCGCAACGTGGCGCATTGTTTCGCCGCCGCTGCGTAACGAAAAGTGACACAACGGCGGCACAAAAGAGTCGCAAGGGCTTCATAAGTAAGGCCCACAGACTATTCCAGGCCCCCAAAGCTATAAGAATGGCTTAGGGTGGCATGTAGTAGTCATTAGAATTACTAAATAGCTGTTGTTGTGATCATCTCTAAATTAGACAAACAACTCCACCAGGGGCAGGCTGTCATAAGTGCCGGTGGTAACAATGAAGTACAGTGCCGAGCACCGGAAACCACCGGCTCAAATTAGGCGCCTGCAAACATCAAATGTAATGTTCGGTAAAGCAGACGTGGTTGTAAAATATCTGTGCCTAAAATGATGTGAAACCATGCACTGACTCTTATTTTTTAGTACCTAAATCCCTCGATCCAGAAGCCTGTTCATTTGCATGGATTGCCTGGTGAATCACTTGCTTTGCCTGACCACCCACACCTCATTTTGAAACGTGTAACATAAAGGAAGAATAATAAAATCGAATACGATCTGGCCCTTCCCCTGTGACTTCCCCAGACCAGAGTGCGCTCATTTGAAGCAGTAAATCTTACAATGATTTTAGTAGTTTTAAGCAAACGCACTTCTATATAATAGAAAATGGGCGTTTAATGAAGGCGAAAAATCGAATTTAGATAAATAAGTTATCTGTACTGGAATTTCAATGAGCAGCTTCAAGGTCATACAGATTTTACCGATGCTGACAAGTTCTGTCATCTGTTAGTTGCTATTCCAACAATTTCTTGGCTGAATGGGCACAAAAGCTTTTAGCCATCGGATATTTCTAGGGGGCCTGGGGAAAATGAGCGGGTGGTCATAGGCTGCTCCTGGCTACACAGGGAGTTATGCATGCATAGGAAATGAAGGACCGAGCTGGACAATTTTGAGATGAAAAATACCCAGACTCGAAGCTGTGGAATGAACCAGACTGCTGGATATAACAAGCGCGCGCACAGAAAGTTTAAAACAAGCTGCGAGACGCGCTCTGTGGTGGGGAGGGGAGGCGCATGTGCATGCCAGCGGAATGACGCATGTGCTATTTTCTTTACTTTTTCATTTGTCGATCCTATCTGGCGGACACGACTTGTGTTGTTAAATAAAAGAATTGGGATTTTCTGGTGCCAAAGCGTCAATTACATTAAAAAACTAGGATGAAACCTTGCCCGTTTTTAATGTAGAGATCTCGCATGGAAGCAAATTGCTCGGTCCCAGCAGTATCAAGAATTTCAAGTACTGAAGGTGAAGAGTCCACTTCGATTTCCTTGCGGTAAAAATCTTCAATCGTGGGATCATACTTTTCAATAAAAGTCCCTGTAACAAACTGTACAGTCCCCCATTTAAAGAATAGGGGATAAATAACCCCTTTGTACATTAGTAACAGCAATTACCAAATAGCGATTCTCAAAAAACGCTATTTGGTAATCACTATTACTATTGTTCGTACATCTAGCCCTTGGAAATGTTTTTTGCATTTACAAACGGCCCGATTCAGTGAATCGGGCCGTTTGAGACCTCAAAAATGCTTCATAATCTAGCCCGTAGTCTCTCATATTCTTGACTTTGAATCTACAAAGATGCCCAGCAAAATGACAGTCTGTATTGATTATGATGGTTTCATGTCCACTGATTCCATATTCTGAATGAATATTGTAGTAGTTTCCATGGACTGTATTTATAACTAATCTGATTGTCTCCAGTGCATATAAACATTAGTCATGGAATATTTTCAACTTTTGTGAAATATTGTGATTTTAAATACCTGGATACATACACATATATGCCTACCTACAATATATATATGCATGCAAACCACTGTTGTTTAAACCTCCAGACAACAGTAAGTGAGAAGGACTTTATATTAGTGATTGTGAAAGCAACGTGTTGCCATCAAGCAAAACATAATCTTTTTCATTCAGAGCACTTTTATGAGCTGGAGACCTTTCTCGTTGCAGATGCTTCAACAATTTGCGACAAATGCAAAGAAGACAGACACATGGATCCGTCTTTTCAGAATGGTCCAAAAGTATGATCTTCTTAGGTTAGCCCTTCTGGTATGGCTCAACTCGAATCCAAAATATCGTTTGACTATAGCATCATGATGCAAATATCAGTGCTAAAACATTTGAGGGACAGAATACCGAGGGTGTGTGTATTGTCTTTTATGTTTGTAAATGATATCGATGTTTGGAACATAGTAAAATAAATACTGTTGCATATAATATCATTTTTATGTTTTATTTTATTTGATTTTTTTGTGTGTAAAATTTACGTATAGATACATGATAAAATATTGCTATTTTAATTGATAATTTCTGTTACTATTTTAATTATTTTTTGGTAGTAGGATCTATTGACGGATTGGGTGGGTTGGGTTTAAATAAACATTTATTTTTATGTAATTTGTGTTTAATGATGTATGTTTTATATTTTTTAAGAATTTGATTAGAGTGTTTTATTTTCATGATATACTAGTTTATATGAACATAATGAATTTTATATCATGTACTTCATTTAAATTGTTTTCATATTATTTAGTGATTTGAAATACATTATACATTAATTGAAAGAACTTGGGGTTCATTTATTTATATTTAATAATTTGTAAATAAATGCAAACATGGGTTTTCTAGTTCAAAGATTATTGGCTAGGTAGTTTTTTTTTTTTTTTTTTTAAAAGAGCATCTTTCTTGGTTTATACTTTCAACACTTGTACAAACATTTGAAAAATTCCGACCATGAGAGGATTTTCATTCTTATACTTGTCAGGGGTCCATTTGTAAAACATGTCCTTACTGTGTCCTGCTATTCTAGTTTAATCATCTTCTTGTACCATTTTACCTCTGTTTTCAACCTCTGCAGAGCCCTAAGCACAAAGTTTTGGTCAGTTTCTTGTATGGCACTCCACCACGGTAATTTAACTGCATTGTATCAATCTCAACTAAAAGACAATCAGACTTTGCAGGTATATATTCCAGTTCGGTCTATGCAAAGCTCTTATGTACCATTTCACTGGGAGTTAGGAGCATCAATTGAGCCTTTTTTATGAGCCAGTACTCTAGTGTTCTTCCCAGCCTGGGAATCCGCTAATGACTACACCACACACGGAGCTTAGTATAACATGTCTTTATTCTTCTGTGTGTAACCGCAAACCCAACATTCCAAACCAGCATTCACTTCACTTCGCTCTAACACTTACGTCACAGTTCTATGGAGTCAAAAGAGTTCCTAATTGCTAACTCACACAACACTACATCTCCCCTTATGTTAAGTGAAATAATCGAATTCTTTAATAAATATATACAATCATAGCTCTTCAACAAGTCTTCGTGGCACTCTGATCGCACGTCCTGACCATGTCTTCGGAAACTGGGGACTGGCAGTCGAAGTATCCATGATCTGTGTTGGCAATGTAGGAACAACAGCAGTCAGGGGGTCTTCAATTGTCCTTTCAGACCCAGTCTCTCCATTAACATCAGTACCTGACGAGCGATGATCCACATGTCGGAAATGCAACGAATCTCAGGTAATGGACTTCCCAGGACGTTGGGCAGTCACCATGTATCCTTAGCTGGTCACATCATGAAATGGATCAGCATTGAAGGGAGCATCCGATTTCCGTTTTCTAGGCTGATAAACAAGCACTCGGATCTCCTTTAGTGAATGTAACGTCTTTTGCATGTCGGTGGTTGTCTGCATAGGCCTTCATTTTCCTTTTATGATCCAAGTCTTTCATACGGGTTTCTTCCTCAGTACTTATCTTCTATTGGTCCATTGAGGTAACTTGGTCATCATGGCTCTCCCAAACATCAAAGTTGCAGGGCTTTCACCTGTAGTTGAGTGAGGTGTCGAACGGTAAGCTTGAAAGGTAGAATTCAAGACAGTCTTACGGTCGAGCTTTTCCAATACAGCACGCTGAACAGCTGTCTTAAAAGTACTCATGAAACGTTCGAAAAGGCCATTGGCCTGTGGCCAAAGAGGTATGCTCTTCTGATGCTTCACATAAGATGACTGAGAAAGTCTCTGAATTCTATGTCAGAACCGAAGGCTCAGATTATGCCTTCTTCCTTCGCTTTATTTTTTCAGCAGCCATTTTTTAAAACAAAATAGCAAACTACTATTCCCATGAACAGCAGGGAAATAGGAAAGTTCAGAACACAAGTCTTTCTTCTCTGTTCACACTCCAGTCTCCACTTAGTCCTTCTACTCTGTCCACTCTTCTTCTTTCTTCGCTGCTCAGCAGCAAGTTAAGTCATTTTTCCTTGTTTCTCCTGTTGTGGGGGTATTGGTATTGATTATTTGTCTGTGATATTGTGCTTTTTAACTTATTCTGTTCCTGGCAGATCCCTATGGTCGCAGGACACGTTTGCATACCTTACGCACCATTATGCACCATCTAAGACTGCAGTGAGGTCCTCCCACCGCATGGGGGCACTGTGTCCTCTCTGTAGGCAGTGCGAGTCAGGAACTTGCAGTAGAGTGCTGACGAGCGCTGTCCTGCGGAGAGTCCAGCCATGTCATCGGCCACCCGATTGCACCCGGTCTGGGTCTGTAACTCCCCTCATGTGATTTACGCCCCACAGGGGTCTGTATTGTTGTTTTCTTGATGCCCTGCGGGGTTGTACTGGCGGCTAATTGCACCGTGTGGGACACTGGTCTCGGGTGGAAATAGCCCTTTTCTTAAACCAGGGCGAAAGTGTCCCAGGGCTCTGCCCACGAATTGTGCACCTCTGCCCACCCAAATCAGTCTGGGCCCCCTCCCAGCTTAATTCTGCTCATGCACTGCGTGCCCAAATACGGTGCCCTCCAGCACTTTAGGAACTGCCTGTTGCGCCTAGTTGGGTGCCATACTACTTTTCTAGTCATGCAGTCAGACCAGGAGCAGCTCCAGGAGGAGGATTCCTTGCCCTTCCTCCCTTGGGACGACGACTTCTACCAGGCAGTGGATGATTACATATACAGGGCTGTGAACCAAGCCATGGAACCCTTGGAACATTACCTCTCTGCCAGATTGCGCGGGACTGCGCCATATGGGCAAAACCCACCTCAGCCCCCCTGAAGGTCCCCCAGGCACCACAAGAGGAAGGGTCCCCTCCCGCGAAGCAGCAGTGCAACCCCGGGGTGGACGCAGATGCGTTCGCATGCCTAAAGCAGGCCTTTCTAGTGCAGGTTCCCTGCAGCCAGTGCCGGTGGCTCCCCTAGATATCGACCCCCGCGCAAGGTCACCCCGGAACCCCAGGACACTGTGGATTCCGCTGGGGATACAGATGATGACGCGGGCCCCTTTGGCCATGGCTTCCCCCCCCCCCCTCCTGCCCCGGAGGGCGTTTCAGACATGCTGGACCCAGATGACATTGTTCACCCTTGGTCTACTGACTGGGTCCCAGGGGACAAGGTGACCAAATATGTTGCGATCCGTCTACGTAAGCCCATTGGGAAAGACTCTTGCAACCGCCTCCGGGCGGAATGCCCTCGCCCTTGTTTAGATGGTAAAGTTGCCCTTACTCCCGACATTGACCCGAAGATGGCGACGTTCCTGGCCAAGTTCGTGAAGGACCCTAAGAAGGGTATCGAGAGATCCTGGCGTTCCTGCCAGGACAAGCTCCTAGACGCAGTGGGCCCTCTAACCAAGATCTTAGACATGGCCGAGGCGGCTAAGGCCTCAGGTACTTTGATTTCCCCAGAAGTACTGTCAGGGTGGGTGCAGCGTGCCATTGTGTTCTTGGGGAATGCCAAATGTGCGCTCTCTACAGAGAGGCTTCAGTCCCTTTTGAACAAGGTGGACCCTAAGTTGGGAGACCTTGCCTCTTCGAGGCTGGAGCTGTGGCTCAGGTGGGGTTGTTTGGGGACCCCTTTGTTAAAGAACTTAGCAAGTTCGTGGCGACATTCACTTTATTGGACAAGGCACAGTCCAATATCCACAGGGTTTTTACCCCTTGGGTTTTCCAAGGTGCTGGTCATGGCAGAGGCCGCTCGGCTAGCCTGCTCACCTACTCCAGCCCTGACAAGGGACAAGTCTCCGGGCAGGGGCAATGGCAGAACAGCGCACACTCCAATATGTTCTATCCCACCAGAGGACAGAGGTTCTGAGGCCGCAGAGGATTCAGAGGTCAATCCAACAACCCTGGCAAAGGTAAGTGTGCTGCCTTTGGCGTGCCTGCGAGTGGGGGGCCATTTGGTACTCTTCCTCCCGGCTTGGGTCTCCCTCACGAGCGATGCTTGGGTACTACAGACGGTGCAGGGCTACTAGGTGGAGTTCCATGGCCATCCACACCAGGTGACCAGTCCCTCCCCGTTTCCTTTTCCCAACGCGACACGGAATTGATAAACGAGGAGGTCTCTTCCCTTATCCAGAAAGGAGCGATTTGCTGCACAGAGGAGCACCCCAACGGTTTTGTCAGCAATATTTTACTGGTCAACAAGGCCGACGGGGGCTTGAAATATTTCAATGAGTGGGTAGTTTATCGGCACTTCAAAATGGAGGGTATCCACTTCCTCAGGGACGTGTTGAGGCCGCTGGACTGGATGGTCCACCTGAACCTGAAGGACACAAACCTCACAGTCCCAAAATTTCCCCCTCACTGCCGTTTCCTACAGATCAGGTGGGACGGGCAGGTCTTTGTGTTCACCACTCTGCCTTTCGGGCTATCCTCAGTGCTGTGGTGTTTCACGAAGGTCCTCAAGCCGGCAGTAGAATTCCTAAGGCCGCAGGGCATTCGGATGATCGTGTACTTAGACGACATGCTTTTCCTGGCCCAGTGCCCCAAGAAGCTGACCAGTCACTTACAGACAGCAGTCAACTTACTGCAGGGGTTGGGCTTCGTCCTCAACGAAAAGAAGTCTCTCCTTACCCCGGTCCAATGCACAACCTTCCTGGGGTTCACAATAGAGTCCATCTCTCCTACCCTGAGCCCACTGGCCTGGAAGATGGTGAAGATCAGGCACGAGCTGCACCAAACTTTGGCCAAGTCCCACACATCGCTGCACCAGCTGGCTCGCCTAGTGGGCCTTCTCTCCTCCTCAATTCAGGCCATCTTTCCCAGCCCCTTGCACTACCGTGTGATGCAGCGTCTCAAGGCGCACCATCTCAGGAGGGGGCTGACTTCTTCGCAATCCATTCCGCTTACGGCGGAGGTGAAGGAGGAGATGGTTTGGTGGCTTACCCACATGGAGGCGTGGAATGGGAGAGCAATCTTTGGCTCTGCTCTGGACGCCAGCCGCACTGGTTGGGGTGCCAGATGCGGATATTTTTTCACAAGTGGAGCCTGGTCAGCACAAGAACAGTCATTGCACATCAACTGTCTGGAGCTTCTGGTGGGATCATTTGCGGTGCAGTGTTGGACAAAAGACAGGGTGCAATCCTGCATCCTCAAAATGGACAATATTTCCGCTGTCAGGTACATCAACTATCTGGGCTGCACCAGATCCCGAGCAGTGGCGAACCTCGCCAAGGAATACTGGAACTTCTGCCTGGAGAACCAGGTGTCGGTCACGGCAGAGTACCTCCCGGGTCGAGCGAACGAGGTGGCAGACTGTCATTCTCGCCACCTTCTGGACTCCAGTGTCTGGAAACTGGCCCCGCAGGTGTTCTCCCAGTTGTCGGAGAGGTGAGGTCCCTTTTCATTCGATCTGTTTGCGTCGCGTCTGGATCATCAGTTACCGAGTTTTTTTAGTTGGAGGCCAAATCCTCAGGCGGAGGCGACAGATGTGTTCCTCCATGACTGGCATCGGGAACAGGGCTATGCGTTCCCCCCTTTCTCGATGATCAGGCGGAGGTTTTGTTGATTACCCCTCTTTGGAGATCTCAAGTGTGGTTTCCGGTTCTTCTGGAACTTTCCTGGGATTTTTCAATCCGACTCCCCCACTTTCCTCGCATTCTGCTGGATCTAGACCTCAATCCTCATCGCTTGGTAATGGAAGGGACGCTACGGATGATGGCCTGGTGGATCTCAGGCAATGCTGGTCGCTCCCAGGCCTTTCGGGACAGGCTGAGTCCATATTATCCAGAGCATGGGCAGACAGCATGACCAAAAGGTACCGTTCTGCCTGGAACAGATGGCGCAGTTGCTGTATGCAACGGAGTGTCGATCCCGTGGGCGCAGATGTAGTCCACATCCTCAACTTCCTGGCAGGCCTTGCGGAGGAGGGGTTGGCTTACCGCTCTATCAATACATTCCGTTCTGCAATTTCAGCAGGCCTTACCCCCATCCACGGGTCGCCGGTGGGCAAACACCCGTTTGGCTGTAGGCTCCCTAGGGGGATTCGTTTGTCCCTCCCACCTGAACTACGTTATTCTGCATTGTGGGATGTGAATCTGGTGTTTAATCTTTTCCTATCCTGGCAGCCAAATAGGTTTCTGTCACGCAAAGAGATTTTGGCTAAGTTGGCCACTCTATTATGCCTGGTTTCTTGCAGGCACGGTGCCAGACATGAGAGCCCTAGATATTTCGGCCAGTGTTCTCCCCGGATGAGGTATCATTTAGTACAAGGACCAAGTGTAATATTAGGGTTATTTCATACCCGGTATTCCGAGACTCCCCCAAAATGTGTGTGGTACAGTGCCTCAGAGCGTGTGAAGAATTGACTGAAGAGGTCCGACCTCTGGGTGAGAGACAACTGCTTATTGCTTTAAGAAAGCCGTTCAGGGCGGTTTCTTCTCCAACCATAGCCAGATGGGTGCTTTGGGTAATGCGGGAGGCGGGGATTGACACAAAGAAGTTTGGTGTCCGCTCAGCAAGACGGGCAATGGCCTCAAAGGCATTTTCTCTCGGAGCACGTTTGGAAGACTTGATGCGCGCTGCCGACTGATCCTCGGATTCTACCTTTAAGAGGTTTTACTTTAAGCCAGTGCTGGAAGTGGCACAACTGGTGGTAGACAAGCTTTGAACTGGCATAATATGAGCCTTCGGTCCTGACATAGAATGAAAATTTGCCTAGCTGTAGTACAGGTAAGTTTCAATTCTATTAAGGACACAGAGGAAAGGATTATCCCACCCGGCGACCACTGAAGACGCGGACCCTCCCCGTTCTGGAGTAAGTAACTTGTTTTAAAAGGTCAGTTAAGATGTACGTTTCATACTTATCTAGTGTCTATGGTTAAGCATTGCATAGCAGTGTTTGCTTTGGTGTCTTTTGTGACGATTCGTTCGTACTGGACATGGTTTCTGATGCTGCCTGTTTTTACAGGGAATGATGGGTCCAAACAGGATGCGTGAAGTTTGATATGGAGCTGTTCGCACAAAGAAAGAGGAAGAGTGGACAGAGTAGAAGGACCAAGTGGAGACTGGAATGTGAACAGAAAAGAAGGACTTGTGTTCTGAACTTTCCTATTTCTCTGCTGTTTATGTGAATAGTAGTTTGTTATTGTGTTTTAAAAAATGGCTGCTGAAAAAATAAAGCGAAGTAAGAAGGCATAATCCTCACCTCCATGTCCTTAATAGAACTGAAACTTGCGGGTACTACAGTTAGGCAAATTTTAATTCTCGTCTGTTAAAAGGTGGACCAGTGTCAGATTTGAAGATTGTAGGAGCACCCCATGTCGCGAAGATGCCATCTAATTTCTCGCTGACTCTTTCTTGAGTGATAGATGAGAGATCTTCTATCAATGGAAAATGGGAGTATTCACCAGCAATCACCATTAGGTGATGTCCATTGTCAAGAGGACCGAAGAAGCCAATGGAAATTCTTTCCCATATATGCTTTGGCAACTCTGACATGTTTAAGGTGTGTTGAGTGGTTTTCGATGAAAGGCATTTGCATAGTTGACAGAGCTTCAATTTTCTTTTCACTCTCTCACCAAGATGAGGAAACCAGACTTATCTCTGAGAGCTCGTTTTGTGGCAACAATTCCACAATGTCATTCATGGACCATGTCAATTATCTGTGGTCGCAGACTGTCCAGAATCACAATTCTTTTTTTAATTCTTTTTTTTTTTTTTTCAAACTGAACAACCAGCACAAGACAGTTCTTACATGGTACATCTGCAGTATTCAATCCCACACAAATACAAGCATGGTCTTCCTCAACTAAGCCCCCTCCACCCTCCCTCCGCTGATAAGTATGAGTCAATGCATACCGCCAGTATCTTTTGGCCGTAGTTATACAGTTCCGTTCTGGACCCAGGAATAGCCTCAGGGAAGCCTCAAGGGTGGTCTCTAGGACGATGTGATCTTTGGGCCCCTATGTCTGAGTCTCTTGTGTACTGTGCCTAGCGGATTGTTGTGTGTTGTCTCCCATGTCGAGCCCAAAGTGCTGTCTCCATGGGTCCCAGATCTTATGGAATTTTTTCGGGCAGCCTCTGCTGCGATATGTGGTCCGCTCGGCCGTCATATATATGTCCATTCCTCTCATCCACTCCTGAATGGTCGGACTGTCAGCCACCCCCCACTTCCTAGCTACGTCTCTCTTGGCAACTATGAACCCCAGGGAAGCAAAGATCAGTGGTGCTCGGGTGTTGTCTACCTCGCTGGGAATCCCTAGTATCACAAGTCTTGGCTCGATCAGCAGTATTACCCCCAGGACCGTTCCTATTAGCCCGATGACCTGTGTCCAATATAGTTGAATCGTAAGACACGCCCAGATCGTGTGAAAAAAGTCACTGTTAGTAGCGGTACAAGCCAGGCACAATGGTGATTCTGCTCTTCCCATCTTGTGTAGCCTGTCCCTGTCATAATATGTTCGGTGTAATATTTTAAGCTGTATGAGCCGAAGCCTTGCCTTAATGGCAACTTCTCTGGGATGCATTAATGCCGCCTCCCAGTCAATGTTCTCTCTCCATGGGCCCCGCGTCTTTCTCCCATCTTTCTCTGAGCCCTGTTAGCCCGTCTGGGATATTATTATTAATGGTTTTGTATGTAAAGGAGACCGCCTTATGGGTTAGTTCTTCTATCAGCAGCCTGCCCTCTAGGGGTGAATATTCTGGTAGTTGCTCACTAGGGATATTTTCCGCCTGCCAGGCATGACGTAGTTGTGCATATTTAAGGAATTGGGAGTTGTTCATCTCGTATTCTTGTTTGAGCTTTGCCCATGTTTTTAGTTCCCCTTTTTCTATTATGTCCCCTATCGTAGAGATCCCCAAGAGATCCCAAGCCTCAAACCCTGTGAGTTTCTGTAATTCCTTGAACAAGGTCCCCTCCCAAAGTGGTGTGCTCCGCGTGAACCGTCCCTTCCAACCCAGTGTCCTAGTAGCCTTTGTCCATGCCGACAAGGTCACCTGTGTCGCAGGTAGCAAACGTGAGCTACCTTTCCCCCCATAGATGTAATGTAGGTGTGTATGGGGCAGCATTTCTCCCCTTTCGAGGCGGTATGTGGGGTGATATCTATATATATATATATCTGTGTTTATGTATCCATTTGTTTATGGGTATCAGGTGGGACGCCCAGTAGTAGGCCTCTATGTCAGGGAGTGCCACCCCGCCATTATATGGGTTGCGTTGTAGTGTCTTAAGTGCTATTCTGGAGTGTCCCCCTTGCCACAGTATTATTCGAAGTTGGCTTGCAATCCCCGTAAATATGGCTGTAGGCAAGGGGTGGTACGAATTCTGGAGGACATATAGTAGTTGAGGCAGGGTAATCATTTTTAAAATGGCCGCTCGACCAAGCAGGGTAAGGGGAAGATCTCTCCATCTCTCCACGCCCAGTCTAAAGTTGTTTAGGACTGCTTCTAAGTTTTCCCTCCTACACACCTCAGGGTGTGGAGTAACGAAGATACCTAGATACTTAAAGCCCTTCGGCACTACCAGCAGTTCACCGGGCAAGGAGCAATTTATTTGTGTCAGTCGGGCAATAAAGCGTGGATTTATTCCAATTTATTAGATATCCCGAATGTCGGCAAAATTCCATGATCAAATCAAATAGGGCCGGTATGGTCGTTTCAGGGTGTGTAATATACAACAAAATATCATCGGCGTAGAGAGAAAGTTTCTCTTCTTCTGTGTTCATGTGCGAAATGTGGAAGCCCCGGATAGTGGGGTGTGCCCTAATAGCACAAGCCAGCGATTTGAGCGTGAGCGCAAAAAGGAGGGGTGACAGGGGGCAACCCTGACGCGTCCCCCTCTCTATGGGGAAGGGCTCCGAGCACCGGCCATTGACGCGCACCGAGGCCATCGGCTGATTATATAAGAGTGTCACCCAACTACGGAATTTCGTCCCACACCGAATTTAGTCAAGATGGCATCAAGAAATTGCCAATTTACAGTGGCGAATGCTTTCTCGGCATCCAGTGATAAGAACACCTGTGGAGTTGTCCGATGTCGTACTTTCATAAGCCAATTGTGTGTTCTCCTAAGGTTCAGGTGAGTAGATCTGCCTGGCATAAATCCAGACTGGTCTTCGTGGATCAAGCCCGTAATTACACCTAGGAGACGCATTGCTAAAATGGTGGCCAGGATTTTAACTTCCGAGTTCAGCAATGAGATGGGGCTATAAGACCCGCATTGATCACATGGTTTGCCCTCCTTGTGTATGACTACGATGGTAGCCATCCGCAAGTCCAGTGGAAGAACACCCTCCTTCTGGGCGTCCCTGAAAAGTCTGAGGAGGTGGGGGCAGAGGATATCTGTGTATCGCCTGTAGAATTCTGCGGGTAGTCCATTGGTGCCAGGGGTCTTTCCTGGGCGAAGCTTCGCAACTGCCTCATGGACGTCTGTCAGTGACAGATCCTCTTGCAGTCCCTGAGCCTCCGTGTCGCCTGGTATTGGGGTGGGAATTGCCTCCAGATATTCCAGTATCTCAGCCTGCGATTTGAGTGGGCGAGCCCTATATAGGTCCCTGTAGTATTCAGCAAATGCCTCAGCCACGCCTTCGTCAGTGGTCTGCTTACTCCCCTGGGGGTTCAACACCTCTTTTACCCATCTGTTTAGAGCTTCCCATCTGCTCAGCCAAGCTAGGAGTTTCCCGGCCTTAACTCCCACTTCATAGAGGCGGTGTAATGTCGCCAAATGCACATTTTTGGCGTCGTCTGTGGCCAGTTCCTTGTATTCCAATCGTAGGGCTACAAGTCTACGGGACAGCTCGGGGTCGGTGTGTTGAGCAGTCTGCAAATCTAACTCATTTCTTTTTTGTTCCAGTTCTACCAAGCCCTTGTCCTTTTCCCTTTTTTCCCACGCTATTCGGTTTTGGGCTCTGTCCCGCCACACAGTTTTGTAGGCCTCCCAGACCACCACTCCGGAGGGAACAGAGTCTTTATTTTCCAGGAAATAGATTTCGGTGTCAGCTCTAAGCCCTCTCGCAAATTTGGCGTTATTTAAGTCCCATGGGCTTAGTCTCCAATTGCGGGCGCTATCTCGTACCCTCAACCCCATCGCGATCAAGAGCGGGGAATGGTCTGAAAGGCCCCTAGCAGTATACTCTGCGTGTCCTGCGTCCCGTAGTTCCCCTTGGGAATGAATATGTAATCCAAGCTGGAATGTGTGTCATGTGCCCCGGAGTGATAAGAAAACTGCCTAACTAGTGGGTGCTTGTCTCTCCAAATGTCTGTCAGGCCCATTGTTATGGAGAAGCGCCTTAGTGGTGTGTTCGTTATAAATCTATCTCCCACCCGGATCGGTCCAGAACTGGGTCCATGAAGTCATTAAAGTCACCACCCACCACATGCAGAGCAGAGGGTGTCTGAATCAAAATATCCATCACTTTGGTCATGGTGGGCGCTTGCAGCCTGGGGGGTGCATATACACATATCAATGTGACCTCTGTTCTTCCCCATAACCCGAGGACTCCCACGTATCTGCCCAAGGGGTCTTGCCAAAGGCGTGAGGTTTGAAAGGGAATGATCTTCTTAATCATGATCGCCACCCCTCTTGCCCCAGACGTGAACCCCGAGTGTGCCAGGACCTTATAGGCCCCGCGGCCGATAAAACCACAGTGTGTGCCCTTGAGATGTGCTTCTTGTAACATTGCGACATTGGGATGTAGCCTCATGATATGTTGTGACACTAATCCACATTTTATCTTATCCCCCAGTCCGTTAACGTTCCAGGTCATGACCGTCAAAGTAGGTTGCATGGTCATGTTGTTTCTAGCGGCATCATATCATTAGTACTACAATCTAGGGACAGGTGGGGGTATGGTGTCCCCATGCCTCTTGGTGTGCGGGAGTTTCCTGTCGTGACGACCCTTGTGCTCAACAAATCAAAATGTGAACGTGTAAACCCCAACGGTGCGTAACCCCACCCCTCCCTCCACCCCACCTCCCTCCGTCTCCCCTCAACCCTCTGCCCCCGTCTCTGGAAGTGGCCCGTGGCCGGTGAGATTAGGTCGATCTGTCGTACCCTCCCTCCCACCCAATTATAAACCCCAAAACCCCAACTCTTACAGTTCGTTGCTCAAATGTCCCAGCAGTCTGCCGTTCAATGCTCAGCGATCTGCCATGAAAAAAAGGGGAACACAGGAGAAAAAGGAAGGGAGGGGGGGACAGCAAAGGAGTGAAAGAAAGAGAAAGAGTAGAGAAGAGAGAAAGAAGGGGGGGGGATAAGGGCTGATCCACAAAGCCATCCCGCCGGTATTCAGCTTGCAGCACCCAATTCAGTGGGGTCGTCTTCTGTGTGTGGGGTGTCCTCTTTTGGCCTCTCGTTGTCCTCGCCTTGTTCCAGAGCTATGATTGCCTTCTCTAGCGGGTGCCTCGAATCTGGTCCAAGAGACATATCAGTGTCGTCAGAATCTGATTGGAGGATCCAGATCTTTGCGCCGTGTCGGTTCCGGATTGAGAGCGTTCACCCCTGCGTTGGTCCCGACTCTCTCTGTCCTGTATGAGTTTGCTCCTAGTATACGGCGTCCCCTTGCGTAGTCTCCACGGTCGGCGCACGGTCATGGGGCTCCTTCGTCGGGGGGACCCACCCCCATCAGTGCCGGACTGTGGATTGCGATTGTCTCGAGTTGATCCCCCCCCAGGGAACGAGGCGCTGGTCTTTCCTCCACCCACACCCACGCCTCCTCCGGGGTCTGGAAGAAGAGAGCCTTCCCCTGGAACATAACCTTTAGTTTCGCCGGGAACAGGAGCATGTAATGGATCTGTAAGGCCCGTAACTTGGCCTTGACCCCATCAAATGTGCGGCGCTGCATCTGCACCTCTCAAATGTAATCCGGGAATGTCATAATCTTTAGGTTTTCGTAGCGGACTTCTCCCTTGCGGCGCATCTCTCGAAGTATCATGTCTCTATCCAAGAAATTCAGCAGTTTCGCAATAATAGGCCTCGGTGGGGCTCCGGGCGGGGGTTTAGCGCTCAGTGCGCGATGCGCCCGTTCTATGATGAAACATTGGCAGAATTGTTCCACCGGGATGATTGCTCCCATGTTGGTACCCTCCGTCCCTTCCAGAAACCCCACGAAGCGGACGTTGTTCCTTTGGGCCCGGTTTTCCACGTCATCAATCCTCCACAGCATGTCCGCAGTGATACTGCACATTTCTCTCATCCCTTTCTGGAGGTCTTTAACTGCATCCTCCACTTCTGACACTCGGGTCTCGGCCTCCGTTACTCTCTCGGACACCTTGCGGAGGTCCTGTCGGAGCAGTGACACCTCCGAACAGACCTCACCGATTTTCCCTTCCAACACTTCTCTGGAGCTCTGAATAGCCTGTAGGAGCATGGCTGTGTCCGAAGGAGGCTGGGTTGCCTCCGCCACCTCCGGTTGCATGGGGAGAGCTTTAGTGTACTTATCCATTTTACCCTGTCTCTGGGGTTTTGGGTCCTTATCTTTGGCCATGACTCCGTCTCGCGCCATCTCAGTGTAGGCGTTAGGATTTCTATCCGTATTCTCCTTTGTGCCTGGCCTGGGGAATGGAGTTCTCCGGCCACTCCTGGATTTCTAGCGCCGACCGCCGACCGCCGACCATGCAGGTCGTCTCCTCAATCCCACCCTTGGAACCAGTGAAAAGAGCCTCTGTCACTTATACCGTTGGGGCTCTATCGCACTTCTTCCTTCGTCAGAGACTGTCTTCGCGCCCCTCCCAGTATTTTCACTCGGTTGGGGTCCTGCGTGCCAATCTGTCCCAGCAACTTAGTGGGGGTCTCCAGGTCGCTGTTCCCTGGCCGATGTATTCACAGCAGACATGAAGAATCACAATTCTTGAACCTCTCAGGATAACGCCTTCATTGAGTACCGGACAGTTCCTCTTTGACATTTAAAAATTTTGGGTATTCACTGTCAATGGTAAGAGGTCGAGTGTGCTGGTTCCAAGACTGATGTCTAATATTGTTTTTTAGCTTTATCATGTCACTATCTTGACTCATGGCAGTGACAATTTGTTCTAACAAAATGGCTGTGTCCCTCTGCCTTGTGCTTTGGATTACTTTTCATGTTCATGACTGACACACTCTGGGCACTTCCAACCTCTATGTCAGCAGCTTGTTGATCAGGACACTCTTCAGCTGTACCAGCCATGAAATCTTGTCCAGACTAAGGGTTTCTCTCAGCATTTGTTTTCTGAGTAAATCTGACAGGCATCCATTAATAACTCTGAGACGTTTAGCTTCTTCATCATTAAATTCATTGAACTTACAGTGTTTGATGAGCGTATCCAGTCTCTCAACAAATTCATTGATGGTTTCACCAACTATTTGTCATTCGTGATTGAAAATGTACCTTTTGTAATCTACATTAGGCATTGGACTGAACTTGAGATTCAAAGTTTCTTTGATCTGACGGTATGTAATTTTGTCAACTTGCAGCATTTTCTTTATGACATCTTTTACACCTTCACTAGCTAGACTTTAAGGTATGTGATAATCTTCTTGTTATCTGTTCCTTCTAGCGCATCAATGAAATCATTAAAGGTCTCTGTCCAAGCAGGCCATCTGTCGCCAATATGCCGCTTTTTGGCGGAATCGAATGGTGGTGGTTTCAAGAAGGCGGCAGCATTGTACCCATTTATGAGATTGGCTGACACTGAGGGTGGAGTTCTCTGTGCCACTGTCTGCTGTCCACTAGGACCTGCTTCATTGATACCATCTCAAAGAGCCTGTGCTGTGTTGGTCTCTGGGTCATCCCGGACAGTCTGTGGAACCTTGACCTCCCTATTGGTCTCCATCTGAGCCCTTTACTCTTCTGGAGACCTTTGGAGTTGTTCTGAGCCGCCATCCGGCAGTTTCGGTGGTGTGCCGCTTTGTGTATGGACAGCACCATAAACACTACCCTGGGCACTTCTTCTGGGGCTGTCATTTGTTCTATACAGGGCCTATTGTAGTTTTCCCTATGTTAGCCTAACTGTGCACGACAATGGCCACATTAGCTTTGCACACGTTATTACATAAACGCGTTTGCTTCTGTGCCACATTATATTTTCACACAGAACCTGCAGTTGTTTTCTTGTTCTGTTCTTTCCTGGGATTTAGTCTGAACAGCAGACAAGGTCAAACAACAATGTCACTTGTTATTTTGTTCTGGTCAGGCACTCGCACCTAGACACAACACAGAAATGCAGCTGTTGTTTATGAACATGTGAACCTTGTCATATAGGTACGCGCAGCAATGTAACACAGAGAGAGAGAGAGAGACAGATATTTTCTGAGAGAAGACCACAGCTGTTTCTGAGATGTAGAACATCCATCTGTGTGTGCTAAGGTACGGCGTCCCCTGCGAAACCCAGAGAGCTTCGCTGTATAATCAGTTTGCTTCTGTGGAAGGGGAGTGGGGTTAGGCTGTTCTGTCTTATAATATGACAGGGCTTTTCATAATATACGGTTTATTGACAATGCTGATAGTATTTTTGCTAGGCAGTTGTTTTCTGATAGTGGCACGTATACTGCATTCGAGAGCATGATAATTTAAATAAACATTTCAAACTTCCTTCGTGTCACTTTCATATCTTATTGTGGACCAGTACGAGTGTGTGAGCAAAAGGGAGTGTCCTGTCACCGCGATCCCTGAGAGGGTTAGAAGTGTTGTGTTCTGGGGTGTCAATTCACTTGATTCTCTGGTTATGAGTAGGAGGCAAGTGTGACACTATAGCTAGTCGGACTCATGGCATTGAGGAGGTACGGTGACTCAGTACCCAACTACTGAAGTTCTATCGTCCCATGCATAGTTCTGTTCCTGAGCAGAATCCCTGCAACATGGCGCCACCAACGTTTGGTCTGGTACTTATTAGCGGGAACCCTGAGTAGCGTTTGTGCTTGTCAATAATATCCATGCACCGTCTCGCGGAGATGTTCGTGGTGTTTGGGATTTATCCTCCACAGTTTTTAGGGACCACCTAGTTCTGTTGCTATTTCAAGCTTGAATAGTAAAAGGTTTATACCCACTTTTGTGCTGCCTTTTTGAATCCTTCGCTTATTGATTATGGCTGATGCTATTGCAGCTAATTGCCCCGCTGCGGTTACTCAACACTTACTTGCGCATGGTATCCCTAATGCGGGGGCTCCTGTAGTTTTTGTGCTTGAAGCGGACGCAGCGTACCGCTTTGAAGTTTTTTACTTCTGGGTTAACTTTGCGGCTGTCAACGTTAATGATAATATGTTTGATACTTATACTGCTGCCCCAAACGCTTATCGTTCCTATGCACTTCTTGAAATTCCTCTTACAGTCTGGGAACACCAGACTTGGTTTAATGGCGCCCTTCCCCATGTACTTGGCATTGTTCGCATAGGCCCCTTAAGTATTGATGGGGCCACTTGGCCTACTCTTGCAGGCTTTACACCTTATCCAAATTTAGCTGGTCTGAATTTGGCAGAAATGCGTGTGTTATATAACCAGGTTGTTCTTTTATGTCAACGCTTAATACAATTTGTCTCCTGTGCCTTACTGGCTGGTCCGGCTCGGGCTGGTGCGCCTGCGCAGACACACCAAGCTCTGGGACTTGTAATTAGTCCGGTTATTGTGAATTCAGTTATGGGCAAATGCCCACCTAATCGTGAGGACAATCCATTTTGGATTGCTCAAAAAATTGATCAACTTGATGCTGTGTTTCCCCTTATGGGTCCATAGGAAAAACTTAAAATGTTAACCATGTGTTTGCCTAATGGTCTGGCACCCCTTTTAGCCGACTGCAACACCTGAGGGAGCGTGTTTGCCACAGTGTATACTCTCTGTTATGGCACTCCCTCGATGGGCATTCTGCCAACCTTCCTCAAACAAATACAGAATAAACATGGGGCAGGTCCTGCCCTAGATTTGGGGATGAAACTGGTTGGAAATTTAGTAGTTGTCTTCAAAATGATTCTTTCTAATGTTAAAGGTGAAGCAGCTTCCTTGGCTATACGCCAGCGACTTGCCGCGGTTGCAAACACGGACCGTGAGTCACCTGTGATTATATCACAGGTGTATACGTCCTTAGGACGTAATAGTTTGGGGACCAGACCTTCAGTCTCCACCCTTGTAAAATCAGCTTCTGACAAAGATGCTGGCCCTGCCTGTGAATTTCCAAAGACAACATGGGATAAATCTAAATAACCACAACAAAAGGCTAGACCATTTGGCGGTACAGCACCCCCGGAATACTCTGAACGATGTTACGATTTTAGTGACCGCTCTAAAATTAAAATTCCTGATCGTTTTCAGGTTCCTGATCCCCGTTCTCCTCATTCCTTTCAGGATTCTTCTGATCAACAGTACAACAGAGGAGGGTGATCTGATTGTAGACAAGGAGAGTACGTGCAACCAAAACAGGACACACAGCACACTTTTGACGCGAAAATCAAGAAGGAGGATCAACCATCTCCTTATAAGCCCCCTTTCCAGAACAAATAAGTTGCAGCCTTAACAGCTAAGTATGCCCCAGGCGTTGAGAACCCTTCTCATGGACAGGGGTTGGGCGATGACTCTCCTCGACAGCGCAGCAGAAGTCACCATAGTGCGCAAGACACTCCGCCAGCTTCTGGAGGCGAGAGCAACTGAAACTTTTGTCACAGTGGAAACTGTGGACACCCGCGTTGCACCCCCTGACAGACTCTATTAATTAGATATTTAAATTGAAGGTGATGTTAAACGCACCATTAATGCTATCTTTTGGGACAATTTGACTTCTTCATATGACATTCTTTTGGTGGAGGTAGATTGGCCTCCCCCTTTTATTTTTGCTTGTCCACAAGGTGAGGATGTTATCCTCGCTTAATTTTCTCATCTAGTTCCAGATGCAGTTAAACAAGCTTATGCTTCAGAATGGGCACTTGCTTTGGCCCCTGCTTTATAGTGCAACCAGGCTGAATGGGATAACGATTCTCGTTCCCATGTCCACACCGCAACCTCAGCCACAATATTCTATTAAACGTGAAGCCAAAGCGGCTGTTAAAGATATTCTTACTCAATTGTAAAACCAAGGAGTAATTGAACTCTGTGTTTCACAGATGAATAATCCTCTTTTTCCGGTTTCTAAACCTGATCAGTTTTAGACTATTGACTTTTGAATAGTCATACTTGCACTTTTGCTTTCCAAAATGCACATAGTACAGCTTTGATTAACAAGATTGTTCATAAAATTTTTAAATCAACCCTTGATATTTCAAATGGTTCCTTCAGTCACAATTTGGCCCTACAGAGCAGTGATTGGTCCGCATTTCCACCCTTGGTTCCCAGCGGCGATATGTCCTTTTGCCTATGGAGTATAAAAATAGCCCTGGCATTTTTGCAGCTCGAATTGTGTTGATTCTCCATGAGACTGACCCTGGTGGTTTGTCCTATGTTGATTACATCTGCCTAACAGATGATTAATTGAATCCTCATTTGGCTAGAGTGGATCACATAATTTTGCGGTTTGCTGAACTTCGTTACAACTTACATTTTTCAAATCCCACATTGCTTTCCTCAGTGTTCTTTTCCTTGGTTATGAATTAACCAATGAGGTCAAGAGCTTGGCCCTTCACTTTTTAGAAACAGCCTTCCTTATCAAGAAGGGGTGGGTCACCTGCTTAGAACACCATCACCTGGAGAGGAGCCCTGCCGGGCAGGGAAACTGCAGCATAGAGCCAGCAAGTTCACTCTGGAGGATTAGCCCGACCCACAGTTGCACTGGTCTCCACTCTGTGGGGATGCCATTCGGGATCCTGGTTGCCTCAGGAGGAAGGGGGGCTGTGCTAAGGGGGGGGGGGTTCCAACAGCCGGTCACGATGCCTTCACTGGGAGAGACTCTCCTCTTCTACCAACGTAAGTCGCGGTCACCTGCTGAAGAGAGCCGCACCAGGAAGAATCACCGGCCTCCTTCTTCTGGATTGGTAGTGCGCAGATTCACACTACTAGGGGATGTAAGCCACGCTCCCCATGCGCTGGCGGGGGAACTTCCTCTCAACATTGCCAGCACCCTTCTGAGCAAATTTCTGGGTCAGAAACACCAAACTAACTCAAAAGAGGAGCGCTCGCCCCACTGTGCCCTCCAGAGACAGAAGAGCAAACTCCAGGGCAAAGCCAGGCGCAGACCACGGTGCTCATCTTGCACTCAGCTCCTGGGAGAGCACTTGGAGGCACACAAGCAGGGAAAACGGCCAGCACATCAGGCAGTGGAAAGTGGCAGACCCTCCTGCAGCCCAGCAGGCAGGCCACACAACAAAGCAGGCAGACCTAATTGCGGTTCCTCCTGGCAGCACAATGGTCCCCCGGCAAGGTGCAGCATGTAGAGCCAGCAGCGTCTGGTTACAAGTCCCACGCAGTTTCTAGCAGTTTCTAAAATCATGGGGTCAGAGCCCCTGTACTTATACTCAAAATGTCTTTGATGTGGAGGTAACTTCAAGAGAACCTTAGAAGTGCACAACACCCCATTCAACCCAAGCCCTGGCTCCAGACATCAGTAGGGGGTAAACAAGCGCTTTGTGTGACCGCAGAACACAGCCTATACAAATGTAAGTGTGTCCCGTCTCCCTTTCTCCTAGCCCAGGAAGACCATTGAGTATGCAAATGTAACCCAGCTACACTTCAATCTCCTTGTGTGATGGCTGTCTGGAAAGTATGCACAAAGCCTAGCTGTCGCTTTGCCCTAGATGTGGATTGGAGTCAGGCTGCAAAGCACAAAGAGCCTTAAGCACATAGAAATGTTCACTTTGGCATTTCTATAATAGTAATGAAAAATCCACCTACCCCAATAAGCAAGATTTATCACCACTATTCCAAACATACCAAACATGGCAATGCTACTCCTTTCAGATCAGAAATTAACACTTACAAATATATGAGGGAATTCCCAATGCTACCCTGTGAGAGGAGCAGCACTCACTGGAGTGAAATACAATATAGGGTGTTTGTAACTACCAGGACATGCCACACAATAAAGGCACATGTCCTACCTTTTACCTAAACAGCACCCCGCCCATAGGGCTACCTATGGCCTACCTTAGGGGTGACCTATATGTAGTAAAAGGGGAGTTTCAGGCTTGGCAAGAAACTTTAAATGCCAAGTCCTTGTGGCAGTAAACTGCGCAAGGCAGCCCTGAAAGGCTACTTCTGTGGGTGGCGCAAGCAGCACCGCAGGCCCCCTAGTAGCATTTAATTTACAGGCCCTGGGTATATGGGATACCACTGTACATGGGACATACAGGCAAATAAAAAATGTCAAACAGGTGTAAACCAATCATACCATGTTTAAAGGAGAGAGCACATGCACTTTAGCACTGATTGGCAGTGGTATGGTGCCCAGAGTCCTAAAGCCAACAAAAAGAGGTCAGAAAAATACAGGAGGAAGGCAAAAAAATTGGAAATAACCCTGCAGAAAGGGCCAGGTCCAACAATTACACAAGGTCATTCTTGCATTATATGATTTATGAACATATAAACAAAAAAAGCAAGCAGTACAACTGTCCCCTTGCCCTCCATCATACAATCTCTATCTCATGACCCAGGTGCTAAGATGAAGAGTTGATACATTTGCGCTCTGGGAGGGGGGTGGGTAGCTTTTTCTTGAAATCCTCGCAAAGTACCACTAGGAATGAGGTACACATAGCTTATATTCCTTCAGGGAAATTCACCTATCTCACTCTAGCTCATCTAACTGTTGATGATCAGGCTACCCCAGTCTCTAACCGTGTGTGCACCTTTCTGTATTTAGTCTGGTGCATCAAATGTATCTGTTAACGGCATACTTTCATAACTGATATTGATGTTGCAAACTATCTTCTGTAGGTCATCCCACTATTATGGAAGGGTCATCTAAGATGACCAAATCAGCTGTCATTGGAAATAATAGCCAAAGGTTGCTTTCATAGTGCTATGTATCCAAGACCAAAATGGGTTAAAATTGATCAAGCCCTTATGATATGCACAATGTCACAGTCTGTAATTCCACACCTCCAGCAACTCAAGGAATTGCTTTGTCCTGACCTTTATAGTTACCTAGGAGACTACTGCCATTTGTGGAGAACCTGATGTAGCTTGCATGCAATGCTTGAGTTGAAGATATCTCTATTGTTGGGGCAGATGAATTCCTTACCCAGACAATAATCATAAAGTTATTTAAGTTGTCCCTCTGTTATTACATCTTTTAGGTTCTTGATCCCAGGCATTGACCATTCAGCACAATACAAAAGGGCTTTTTGTGTACTGCTTTCAACATTTGTACCGTATAGGCTATGACTGGGTGTGAAGGTCCAGGTCTTCAACGACTGCCAGAATGTTGCATATCCATCCCTTTCCCCACCAAAAGCACAGCTTTTTCAATCATTTGCCATGCTGCGGTATATTCTCCAGTATGGAAGATATCCAACAGGTGGGCCAGTTTTTTTGCTACCTATATGTGAGGGACAGACACAATCTCATAGATGGAGGTGCCATGCAGTTTTAACATTCTAAGCCTCAGTCGCCCTACACCCCAAATTAGGGTCTTTATCATAGAGTTTGTTTCACCTTTAACAGTTATCATGATTATCAGTGCAACAAACAAGCAAGAAACATAGCTGAGACATAAAGCAATATTCATCTTTATGACCCAAACTTTTCTCCACAATAATAGGTTTAGTGAGGAACATCTTAGGAAACATCCTGCGATCTCACCATGAGTGGTCTAAAATGGTCCGGTACCACGTCTTTCAGTGCCTGGTTGACAAGGATACCTCAGTATGTAAGGTTTTGTTGTAGCTCATTTGAATGGGAATGCACACAAGGACTATTTGTTGGTGTTTGCCATAAGCAGCAAAATCTCACTCATACCCCAGTTTATGTGATATCCTGAAAAAAAATAAAACCTCAAAATTAGTGACATAGATTCAGTAAAGAGGTGGGTGAGTCAGACACCTTAAGGGGGCAATCATACGCCTTTCAAGCACAGATTCTGTAATCCTGCTAATATCATAATACCCTGTATTCCTTGTGACTGTCAAATTGCTGCCACCTCTGGTACAAGAACAAGGAGAAATAACAGTGTTGAGAGTGGCCAGTCCTGTATTCTGCCATTTTTGCACAGAGAAAGGTTTCAAAAGAAAACCCAATCATTGTTTTGGACGTATGTTCAGAGTATATCCTGATCGTTGTATCTTTAAAACCATGGCTAATGTCCACTTTTCTATGATGCAGAATAAATATCCTCACAGTCTACACAGTCAAACGCTTCTTCCACATTTAAAGAAAGTGCAATTTATTTTATCTCTGTCATTTCAGACTTTACTTTGGAGGCATGAGAGAGTCTCCATGTTTTCGCTACATGATTATCTCGGAACCAATCCTGTCTTTGAAGGCTATATCAAACCAAGAATTGAATCTCTTAATCTGTTGGCCAATACATTGACCAAGGTCCTATTGTCAGTATAAAGAAATGAGTCACCAGCTCAAGCACAGGAGATGGTCTTTCTTGGTTGGAGATAAACACAATAATGGCTATGCTAAATTGAGGCCATAGGATTTAACAGATTTGGCATTACTGAATAACGTCTTTAGTGCTGAGACTATATTTGCTTATCTTATAAAATTCCTTCAGGAATCCATCTTACCCAGAAGATTTTCCCACTGACATGACTTTGATGAGCTCCTCCTAAATTATGTTGCCTCCAGACTGTCTCTCATTGTTTGTGATATAGTAAGCATGCATCCTGCTAGAAGCTCATCCTCTTGAGTTGTGGGGTCTCATTCAGGATCATTACCGGTTCTCTCAGTAGAGGTGCTGATGGCATTTCAATGTATTTCATAGTCACTTTCTGGATTTGTTCTTTCAAGTGAAACTGTTTATCCCTGGCTTTTTTGCATCTCGGACGTGATTCTTTCATGATCACAGCCTTTATGGATGCTTTCCCAGCTCCCCAAAACCTTGGGCCAATGACACTGTGTTCTGATTATTCAATAGGTAATCTGAAGATGAGTTTTCAGTCTGCATTTCTCATCCAGTTGCCTATATTTGGAGGTATTCATGCTCCATGATTGATTCAGAGGGCGAGTTATCCTAAAGAGAGTTGAAATATTAGCAGTGAACGGTCCAAAATCCCACCATCCAGTGCTTGACAGGAGTTGATATCTGCAATTCTGTAGGGGAAGAAGAAAGCAATGCAAATTCTTCTACCATATACACAGGAGAAAAAATCGTTTTCTCTGACTCGTGGGTCAAAGTGTCTCTATATTTCCACAAGTGCATGATCATCTAGCAGGTCCTTAAGTAAACTCTTGTCTCTATTGTTTGGAATGTCTGGGCTAATAGACCTGACTAGTACCAGACCAACAATCATATTCCAATCACCCCCAATTATTACTTTGCTTATGATATAGTTCTAGAGAGTCCTGGGAAGAAGCTGACTTTGCTACAATTTGGGGCATGTACTGAACCAGCCAATATTGTCTATCCTTGTATTCTAATCTTAGCAAAAGCATGTCATTTCTCTGTCTTTTTAAGTTTTTATAATGTGTATTAGGAGCATACGTGGATCACTACATCTTTCTCTTAAACTGCCATGGGTGTGTCATTCGTAGTTTTTGCATTCTGCAAAAACTACCTTACTTCTCCAGTCTCTTTTCAGTTTTTCTGCTTCTGTAGGTGACAAATGTGTTTCTCATAATAAAAGCAATGAATGGGCATTTTGAAGCAATATTGTTAGTGAGGTCATTCAGGTAAGCGACATAATGACAGGATACTTTAAATGTGATCTGCTACCCTCCATCTTGGGCAGTACATGCCAAGTCATGATGATTTGTATCTAAGGTGTCTGGTGACTCTGGGATTATGTCTTGTGAGGCCAAAGGAGATGTGTATATCCTAGGGGGATTCCCCCTATGGGTGTATAGTTAGGGAGGTATTGAAAAGAGGAGGTAAAAATAAAAATAAATAAATAAAATGAAGAGGTGGAGGGTGTTATGAAAATCCCGGGAATGTCAGTTAGGTAAGATTCGGTATCAATAACCCCTCCACACATCCTACAAACAGTCTGATACAGAAATACCCTAAACAAGGATTATTCAAATAAACTTGCTGTACCCAGGTGGGCTAAAGCCTCCAAGTCTATCACCCTGCGGGACACCTAATGTTGATTCCTCTCCAGATTGGAGCCAATGGTATATCTTCATCTTGTATACATAAAGGAATTAACACAGTGAGCACTAATCATTTTTTCCCCTCCCTGAACAAGAATTCATATCTGTGCAGTGTAAACCAAAGATTTCTCATATTCTGACTCACATGAAGTTCTAACATAGCTGTCAATAACATTTAGGTTGTTTTGTTTATTTGAATCAGAAAATAGAAAAGTAGAAAAAAACAAGGGAGGTACCCTTAAATTCCAACCAGGGACAGGGTAAACGTATTCAAAGAAACAAACAACAAGTCCCTATAAAAATATTGCAAATACGGTCCTAACACAGTGCTGGTGTTCAGAATAGAAACAGGAATCCATACAATTTCATACTCTACAATCCCTGTGGGTCAATGCAACAAAGAATATTCAAGCCAAACTAGAAAAATACATACAAAATTTAATATTTATTTGCAAATATATACATCATCAAGAATTAAATACATTTCATGTTAAAAATACAAAATGCGAGAAAACAGAGTTGTCGACGCTGCGTCTGTGAGGAGACAAATATACACCTTCTTCAGGACAGTTTTCTAAAAACACTTAAAAATGTTGCTAGAGTTCAAGTTTTACTAGACTTTCTGACTGAATCAAATTTGTAGAAATGAGGGATTGAAAATGTTCACCTCGTTAGGAACCTTAAAGTAAGAAATCTAATAGATTTAGGAGTGTTCGTTGATGCCACCGTTCTATTATTATGCATTAATTATGCCCGAATTCAGTGATAAAAATAAACTGGAACCTCAAATAAAAACAAGGGATGTGCCGTGATCGGAAATATAGAATCCAGAAACAAAGATCTTCGCTGTTACTTTGATCGATATATATGGCGAATGATCTTTAATAATACCTCTGGCACTTATTCAGCCGATGGTTTAAAAACCTTTTAAAATCAGTCCGGCCTCCTTGCATCAAACGAACGGCTTCCTGACCCGGAATGTTTCTGGATTCTATATTTCCGATCACGGCACATCCCTTGTTTTTATTTGAGGTTCCAGTTTATTTTTATCACTGAATTCGGGCATAATTAATGCATAATAATAGAACGGTGGCATCAACGAACACTCCTAAATCTATTAGATTTCTTACTTTAAGGTTCCTAACGAGGTGAACATTTTCAATCCCTCATTTCTACAAATTTGATTCGTCAGAAAGTCTAGTAAAACTTGAACTCTAGCAACATTTTTAAGTGTTTTTAGAAAACTGTCCTGAAGAAGGTGTATATTTGTCTACTCACCGAAACGCAGCGTCGACAACTCTGTTTTCTCGTATTTTGTATTTTTAACATGAAATGTTTTTAAATCTTGATGACGTTTATTTGAATCAAACATCTAGTCATAGAAGAATATTACTTACAGTTATCACCACCATACATGGCAATAAAGAATGCTACTAAGAGGCAGGATATAACTCAAGTCTTTAGCAGGGAACTTGAATTATCTCTGTCCCTCTATGATTGGGATACCAATCATCTTTTCATGTTCGCCCAATCTTTCATGTCAGATTCTAGCATTTCTTCCCCTCCTCTCAGGTTATCTTATGTCATTGGAGCTGCACTCACAATATGTCGATTAGTTCGTATCATTTTGGGCACCCTCACTTGATGTGCCCATTTTGGGTCCTCCAGAGCTTGCAGAAAGATCTCCAGCTTCTTTGCTTCATGGCTGGTTCAAGCAGGTGGTTTCTGATGCCTAAATTCTTAAGTGGTGGGCGTAATGACAAAAATGTCCTTAGCTTCAGCTAGTCTCTTATGAAAGGTCCATTAAATAAAGACATGGGCCCACATTTATTAAGCCTTTGCATTGTCCTTGTGTAGTACAAGGAGAAGCAAGGACAACACACCGGCTTCAGTAAGATTTACAACGCACATAAGGGGCGCTTTGAGTTGTCTTGCTTGGCTTTGTAAAGAAATGTGAAAAATCTTTTCTCCCAATTATTTCCTCTTTCTATGAGTGATGCATTCTGCATTAACGATTGAAAGAGGAAAATGCCTCATTGGATTGTTTTTGTGCAGGAAGGTATCTCTTCTTGCACATAAACCACCCTGCCTTTAATGCATGCATCCTTGCACTATGATGCTAGGCAGCAGACAGTTCTCCAGTGCAAGGAGAGCAACAAGGGGATGGATGGAATGCTTGACTTAATCTCAGCCAATGACAAGTGCCCAGGCCACATCCTAATTAATCATTTTTCACCCACCATGACACCTCAGTTTGGACAGAGCCATATGCAAATCAATCTTGACCCTGTTCCAGTGGAAGCAGTCCAGCCCGAACTGCTGGTCAGGTCCTCTCTGAACTGGAACGCATGCAACCCAGGACCGATTTTGCTCTGATTAGGGCCAGGTATAGCTTGGTTCCAGTGGCACAGTGAGACAGGACCCACATCATACCAATAGCACTTAGGATGTCAGCTGCAACAACAATAGTTGATGGATGGAAAGCTTGAATTAATCTCTGCCACTGTCCATCACGCAGGCCACATCCCAATCCATAATTTTTCACCCACTATTCCACCTCAGTTTGGAACCTTCCACATGCTCCAATGGCAGCAGACCAGCCTGAACTGCCTGATAAGTTCTTCCTTGAACTGAAACATAAGAAGCCATAGACCTTTATTGCCCTGATTAGGCCTCATTAACCAGGTATAGCTTGGCTTCAGTGGTATAGTGAGCACAGGACCCAAGTCCGACAAAGAGGGATCAGAAATGCTCAATCTCTTTGTAAATATGGATAATTTATGCTATCTCCCTTTCACACAATGCAGTGCAGCAAGTTCTTTTGCGTGAAATAATAGTAAATATGCCCCTTGTGTTCATGATATAACAAGGAGATAGTTGTGTTTTTTTACCAAGGTCAAAACTTGGCCTGCCTGTTGATGATATGCAAAGTATACTATTATTGGTCTGAGAGTATCTTGATTCAGGTACTAATGTGATATAATCCTATTTGCCCTTTGGCAATCCAAACGGGGATACAATTTGCAATGTAACATTTTGGGAAGTAGTCATGATAGAAAGTGTTTCTTATCTGATTATTCCCATCTAAGGTATTCCCATGAATCAAAAATTGTCTCTTCAACTGTGGTCTTTCAAGTCCATCAGTTTCCTTGTGTATCCCAGAGTGCTTAACACCGATAGTGACCTTTGTTTATGGCTTCCAACTGGTTTGAGATTGAGTCTCATTTCCAATGCATGTTGTCTAGTTTGAAAGTGGCTATGTATGGTCTGATTAATTTCACTTCTGCTGCAATTTCCACAGTACCATCTTAGATTGATCCTATAAGCAAATTGAAAAGCCCAAACTAATACCTGCCATTTCAGGTATTATATCGATTGATTGATTGGGTTTAGGGACATAAGTGAAGCAGATGCTAACAATATTAAGTGTCTCTGTAACTCTGAAACAGATTGTGGAGTGACAGTAGTCTTGACATCTGATATAATGTTTGGGTCAGATGTGCACTCATGTCCCGAAAATTGATAGCTGAAGAATTGTATTTTAGAGCACAGAAATGTGGACTTTCAGCATTCTTGGCGGTGGCGTGAACTAGGATGTCATAGCACACGTTGGCCACACCGAGTCCTCAAAGCAATTTCTTGATGGCGTTGTGGAAGACTTCTGTGACACAGAGATGCGGAAGTTATGGAAATTTTATGGTTGGATATCTACATTCATTAAAAAGTGGCAAATTATCTAGAATCTGAGTAAGACAATAATCAATGGGAACCAGAATGTAAATCTATCTCAAAAAACCTCTGTGAGCCATTTAATCTGGCTATGAGGCTGTTAAAATAGATGCCATGGGGTGCTCTTTCTGCAGTGGCGTAGCTATGCACTTTGCTGCCCGTGGCGGTCCCTGTCTTTGCCGCCCCCTGGCCACGCTGAAGAGCAGGGGGGGATGCCGCCGCCCCAAAACTCGTGCCGCCCGGGGCAGACCTCCGCCCCCCTTTCTACGCCACTGTCTTTCTGTACTCTGCACTTTAATAGGCACAAGTCCATGAAGATGCACACTTATCCTTGTGGGCTGGGTTCTCGTGGAGGAATCGTCAGACAGACCCCTGGGGTGGGCCCTTCCACCTTTTCAATAATGTAAGTCTTTTCTAGCTTTTAGTTTCCTAGATCCTATTCCATTTTGGGCCAATGAATTTTAGGAAACTTAGATGTTCTGGAAAATGGACACCTGAATTAACAATATAGAGACAGGGGTATATGGAGACAGGGACAAGAGAACACAGAGTGAAGTGGATTACCAGAATAATGAAAACCTAAGCAAATCAAAGTTAAAGAGAAACGTAACAACTTTTACCAACATAGATAACAAATTAAAACATTTTCTCTAGGATTCCACAGATCATCTTAGAATCATTATAATTAATATTAACACTCTCAGAATTGCAATCTGCCCTTTAAACGCACTCACACAAACACTCCACTGACTCTTACAAAGACGTTATACCTTACACAGCACAGGGCATACAAAGACCCAGAGTAGATTGGCTAATTAACACCAGTAACATGCATTAGATAGATGGTCAATTGACCCCCACCTTCATTTAGTTCAGAATGTACTTGCTCGCAAAGTCTCACATAAAAGCGTTAATGACTCATTCTTCAATTACTGCAGCAGAAAAGGCATGTGGCCTGGGTTTAGGAGTGAATCATAATGCATATGCAAAGCTGTGTGTGCTGTGTCATAATTATTCAGTGGGCCTAAATTCCAAAGTCATCTCAATAGTTTGTGGACATTGTTTTTATCTAAACGCAGAAGCAAAGACCTTTCCATGCCATTAGTATTTTCAATTGCACTTAAGTAATTCTCAAGCTGAGTGACCTGTTGTATCCAACAGGGAAATATGTGATGGAAGGGCCCACATCAAATTAAATTGTGCCACTAGCCAGCTTCCAGCCATCCTACTGCTGTGTATAGAATGGCTTGTCTAACGGAGACAGATGCCAGATTTCAGGGGCATGGTGGCATTTTTCAGTCAGGTAGGAGTATTAAATTGTCAACTACTTGCACAGTGTTTACATTGTGAAGAAGAAAGAAAGGGGCAGACCCAATTGAGTATACAATGGCTTTAGTTTAGTAAATTGCTGTTATCTTGGCTTGACTTCCCTGGGTGATGATAGGACATAACATGGCCTAGAAGTGGTCTGTAGGACAAGCGGTTCCCACCAAGCTGAGAAAACAGATGTACCCCAAAGATGCTGATGCCACATTGAGGCACTGACAAAAGTTTTATGTAGGCTTTTTGTGGAACCCCTAAAAACTCCACCAAAAGCAGTAAGGAAAGTGACTGGCATTTGTTTTGCAGGGGCCCGTACTGGCAGAGTCATCGAGCGAGCCGGCCAATCTTCTCTGGTCAATGGAAATGTAATGTGGTAGTAAGTAGGGATTGTTGAAGAGTTGGCAGAATAAATCGAAAGTGGAACAAGGTCTCAGAAGCATCCTGGTCTTCTACACTCCTAGAACACCCACCTCAACACAACAACAACAGCCTCCTGGTCTTCATTTCCAACTTCAATGCCTGAATCACCACCTGCACAGATGCCTTGGCCCCCCTCAAACCCAACAAAATGACGAGAACCAGATCGCAAGCCAGCTGAAACACGGTATAGCTTAGGACGACCAAGCATCACTACAAGCAATTTGAGCTTAGATGGAGACTAAGCCATGTCAACATGGACAAGTGCACCCCAAAATATGCCGTCAGACGCTACCACCAACAAATCTGAGCCACCAAATGCTCCATGCTCACAAACCGTATTGCAGGCATCACCAACAGCACCAAAGAAATCTTAGTAATTGTGAAATATTTTACCTTTCCCAGCAGCAAACTCCACTGGTATCACCCCTTCCGAGGACCTCTGCTCCAAGCTATCCCTTTTTTCAGCAACAAGACCATCAGCATCTATGACAACTTTGAACCCCAACCAGACCTCACTGCAATCTCAGCACTCCGACCAATCTTGTTTATCACCTCAGGAACCACACTGACCACCTGATACCATCACCATAGAAGAAACCGCAACCACCATGCACTCCAGTCATTCCGGAGCTCCCATGGGACACTTGCCCTTACATCGCTTCAGCAAAGGACTAGACCCCATCTGTTCCTTCCCATCAGGTCGCACCCAGTCAGTCAACTGGACCCCTTTCTGCTCGGATGCCCTCAGCCTCAAATGCCGAGTCCCCCAATGATCGTCCCTCTGCCCATCCCTTTTCAGCACCTACATGACCACAGTTGCTAGCATCTTATGCGTCCACGGAATTACCATATTTTCTTATGCCGACGACACCCAGCTCATACTCTCCCTTTCTGACAAAACACCGACCACGGGGGGCAAACTTCACCACCTGCATCACCAAAGTCACTGAGTGGATGGAAAACAAACTGCCTCAAGCTAACAACAGATAAGACAGAATTTGAGATCTTCTATAGAAACACCTTGCCATGGGAATCTACCTGTTGGCCGATGGAACTCGGAGCCACACCCATCCCGGACACCCACGCAAAGATTCTGAGGATAGTCATTGAAAGCAAACTCACAATGACCGGCCAAGTCAACGCAGCCTCCTCCTCCTTCTCCTCCTCCTGCTTCATCACAATACACCGAGCAATACACAATAAACCAAGCACCAGAAAACGTCTCCTCTAATTAAGCACTGTAATCAGTGAGCAATCCTGCCTGTACTCACAGTGGGCTGTGTACTCTGGCTTTGCTCACAGAAAATTCAGTTGGGCAGGGACCATTACCCCCACGTCCTTTGTTTGCATCTGTGACAACGCTCTTACCTCACTGAAAACAATCAGTGAATTTATGATGTGTGCTGGTCAGTGATGACAAGATGATGGGCCCCAGGGTGTTTCGCAGCGTGAGCCGCTGTACATGAGAGGGGCACACTTCACCAGGGTAATTAAGACAGACACAATGAGTGCTTGAAGTGAAGAGCTTGAAGTGAGGCATTCACTCTGGAGTCCATCCTGACTGATCATAACTGGAGCAGCGTAATTTTGGCTCCACCCTTACATGTTTAATTAGACCACATATGTGTACGTATGGCCTTATGTACTTGTGTGATGTAACATTATTAATGTAATGTAGTGCGCTGGAACAGTTACAGAAAATGCATCTACTGCATAATCTCAACATTTATATTAGTGTGTATATTAATGTTTTCTTTACAGTAATAACAAGTTGCAGTTCTTACTTATATCTATATTTGTGCGGTTTGAATAACATTGTATTTCTTAAATGTTCACTTATTTCTTGAAAGGAGTACTCTCCATTTATTTCATAACTGAAAATATATCTATTTGAATAGTGGTCCACATCTATTTTGTAACTGTATATGTATCTGTAATCGTGCATTTAAAACATGTACTGAAATTCTTGTCAAACTAAAGTTGCCCAATGACCTTAAGCTTTTGGATTTTGCAATGCTTAACTTTTAACTTGAACGCTTGCCTTGGATGCAATATTTTTCTCTTCTCTGCAGGTGCAGTTAAATTAGCTCATGGCTAAAGAAAGCCATATTGTGTGAAAGAGATAGGGAGGCTTGAAAGGAGTATCTCTTGCCAAGGATAAGAAGATTTAATGAAGGAAGGGAGGACTATTGTCCGAGTGGAATAAGGAGAGGGGAGGAATCCAAGGACGTTTTATTGTGAAGACCAAAGGAAAAAATTGTGAGTGTAGTTCCCAAGTTTGTTGTTTAAAAAGGGAATGAATTGGACATGTGACCTAGGATTCTCCAAGGTTCTTTTGGTGGGTAGAACTGGGCATTGCACTTTAGCTTTGTTCAGATTCCACTTTAGACTTTAAGAGGTACAGACCTCTTTGTGACATCTCTGTTGTGTGACTTTATGCTATACAATACCTTTTATTTTGAGAACTTCTACAGAAGTTGTGCTATGCTGACACCTTTCCCTGCTTCCCTGAATTAATAGGGTTTTCCCAATTTCCAGTTAGAATAGGGCTTAGTAGATCTTCTTAGACAACCTCATGTATATGCAAGAGGATTGAAACTTTCAATCTATTCACAAGACCTTGATCCTCATCCTTTGTATAGCAGCTACCGAATTTCTCATTTGCTTTCTGTTATTGAGGAGCAACTTTATACGCCGTGTCGGCAAACCTTTAGTGATTCTGTATTTTTATACTATGTTTCTGAGATTGACATATATCACCTAGGCTTTTGAATTTATAATAAATTCATTCTTAATCCCATCAATCATCTCTGAGCTTTACTGTGTGACCAAATGGCTTACACTGTAACTGGTAATTGTAGTTGATCCTAACTCCTTATATTCCTCAGGCACCTACAACCGTCCATTGCAGGGGGCCAAGAAGAAGGAGTCCATGTTCTATGTGTTCTCAGATGGTAGCAAAGGACAGTTTCGGTCCTGAGATAGGGAGTTAGGAGGTTTTACATGAGAATAGTAGGTCCCAGGTTCCAGGTCCAGTACCAGTACCAGTAACAGTACCAGAGCCCATGGTTTGATTTGGAGGATCGGTGGAGTTCCAATGGTTTGTGGAGAAGTGGTAACAGCAGAGGAGTGAGCATTAATAGGGTCGCACGTGTACGGCTTATGTTTATCTTGTGGCAGCCGCAGTTCATGCAGGTAACAGCGGTGGGACGGTGGGGCCGGGTGGGAGGCATTTCAAAGTACGATGCCGAGGGAAAATACATTATTTATTTAATTTTCCCTCTGCATAGTCCCTCGGAAACCCCCCCACCCGGCCCTACCACCCCACCGTTGTTACCTGCACGGACCGCGGCTGGCTTGTGGTATTATAAGAGAGAAGGAAAGATATCAGGGAATAACTAGATGGCAGTGCGTACTTATTTTGATGCAAGTTGGGATGCAGAAGTCAAGAAGTAGTGAACGGACACAATAGAGGGAACTAAGTTGTATCTGGCATTGACAGGTCAGTAGTTTGAGAAGGGTAGACAAGAGAAGAAAAGGTGTCAGGAAAACAATTGCGAGTGCCCTCATTTGCCTACCTAAGCAGAAAAGACTTAGATTTGCCAGTTATCCCAGGTGGTTGAGACAGCATCCCCATCTATGGCTGCTCTTGCGGAGACTGTTGCTTTCTATTGCCCTTACAGGTTTCAAGACGATCCAAGATGGCGGCCGCCATCCAACTAGACCCAAACGCCCTAGCTTTCCTGCAAAGCCCTCGACCTGTAGTGTTCCTCTCGCGTGCCAGCTCTGTGAGCCGTGCACTTCAACCGTCAACTGAGGTAGGAGAGCAGCGTACTGCCTTCGCGCTTGCACTGAAGAGAAAAGACTAGTTTCTGCAAATCCCAATTTTTGACTTAGCCTTCGAGGAGAGGTGTGCACACCAGGGGTATTCCCCATTTTTGTGAAGATAGCCTTTCACCACAGAGGAACACTAATCCTTCGTCAAGAGTCGAATCCTGGAATGTTTCGTTGGATAATTCAAGTGCAGTAAGACTAAAGCATTATTTAGTTGATAGCGGAGGCAAAAGACTTGTTATTTCAAAGACAGTGATAGAAATTCCGTCTGCTCCTAGAGAATTCCTCGAACTTCTCCTGAGTATTCACTTATGTTCAGTCTCACAGAGTCTCTAAGGTTTACCAGAGAAATTCATCAGTTTTGGGACTTCTCTGATTCAGGAATTTGAAGTTTATTCACAGGAACACCTTTTGAGAGGGGCTAGCCTATTAGGACATCAGCTAGATGAGATTTTGAAGCGTGTGAGTCAAAGAATGAGAACTGTTGTATGGTGTTAAGAATAGTTTGAATTTTGCTTTCATCTCGTCCCATTGCAGGTTCTGTCCAAGCACTTCCCAGGGAAGAGAAAACGCGCTCACTACGCTTTAATAAACGATTCCCCAAGAAGTGAAGAGCTGGCAGAATCCTGATTCCGAAGGCGGTCTCTCTTTCTATCCCATTCCCCTTTCCCCCCTGTGGGTGTCCGTGCGAATTTATATGTTGGTACTGGCAGCTACGGTTGGGACTTGGGAGTTAGTCATCTGCTCCTGTGGAACTCTGGCACTCAAGGTAAGAGCCTGACAGATTGAAGTGCATCACCAAATTCCACCCGAGCAGAATGCCAGAGGGATTAGATGTCAATGCCCTGGCAATCCTTATAGAAAATATGCAAAAACAATTGACCCTTACTATTGAAGAAAACCAGGAATTAAGGGAAGAAATAAAAAAATCTCAGGCAGAGAGCCAACTGCTGATACAAAAATTAAATATACTTACCTCTGGTCCTTCCTCACAGACAAGAGGTGATGAAGGAAAGATTTTTTCTACCTCAACCTCAGAGACAACCACACAAGTCATACATTCAATTTCCCCAATCATTCCCCTTGCCCCTCCTGAGCGCTTTAATGGGGACCCCCATAAGGCACAGATATTTTTACCACAGTGCTCGTTGCACTTCCTTTGTAGACCGGTCATTTTTGCGGACGATCAGTCGAAAACAGCCTTTGTATTGTCTTACTTGAGCGGTGATGCTCCGTCTTGGTCTATGCCAATAGTTTCCCGTAACGATCCAGTGTTATATAATTTCGAAAGCTTCAAGACAGAATTTCTCAGAATCTTTGATCGTCGGGCAATCTCTCAAGCTACCGACAATGAGCTACTTGACCTAAAGCAAGGTAACCGAGATCTGATTTTGTATTTGGCTTAATTCAACAAGCTAATAGTAGAAGCAGAATGGCCAGAGTGTAAAAGGGCAGCAATTTTCTACAGAGGGCTGAGAGAAGAGTTAAAAGATGCTTTAGCCCAAGTCCCAGATTGACCCACAGAAGTTTCCAAACTGATTGACTTGGTGTTACAAATTGATCAAACGCTATTCGAAAGATGATCAGAACGAAAGCGAGAATTTCGCCCCATTCCACCACGCTTCGACCGGAGCAGGACGGAAGGTACCAAGAACTCTGAGACACATCTTGTAGAAGAACCCATACAGATAGGCAGCGTCAGAGGACCCATATCTAAGGAAGAAAAGGAGAAAAGGAGGTCAGGAAATTTGTGTCTGTATTGCGGACAATCGGGACACTTTGTAAAGGAGTGTCCTAAGAAGCCTAAGGTGAATAATTCAGTAAAAGAGAAACCCCATCAGTGAAAAGGGTTGCCCTGATGGATGTTCTGCAAAAGCCAACCCCTGCTCTTCAGCAAGTAGCCAACACTTTACAGTCCACATCCCCACATCTAACTATTTCTTTCAATATCAAATTTGGAGAAAATAAATTGAATGAAATCTCCGTAATGATTGATTCCGGTGCAACTGGAAATTTCTGCGACATACAGTATGCCAAAAGAATTGGATTGTACTTTGTTAAAAAGAAAATCGCCGAACCCGTCCGCGCTGTGGATGGTACAAATTTGTCCTCTGGCCCCATCACTGACGAAACAGAACTAATAGAACTGAAGGATCGTCACGGACATCGAGAACAAATTTCCTTCAATCTCATCGATGTTCCTCAGTTTCAACAAATTTTGGGTTTGACATGATTGACGGAGCACAATCCTGAAATAAACTGGGAGAGAAGAAGAGTACAACTGAATTCAAGCTATTGTCAGAAGCACTGTTATGGTTCTTCTGTTAAGGATGAAGAAATCACTCCAGCCAAGGTTTTAGCCATCAAACCAAGTGTGTTTGGAGCTATAGAAACCGTTGTCATCCCTCCGGAGTATGAAGATTTGAAGGCAGTATTTGACAAGGCAAAGGCAGAGGAACTTCCGCCGCGCAGGCCCTATGACTGTAAAATCGAGTTGGAACCGGGGGCAAATTTACCTTCTAGCAGAATCCACGCCCTAAAGGAAAAGGAGAATAAATTCCTAAAAGAATATTTGGACCAATATTTGGCCAATGGGTTCATTCGTTCCTCCCAATCCCCTGCTTTGTCTCCTCTTTTTTTTGTCCCAAAGAAGAATGAAGAGTTAAGGGCATGTATTGACTACAGGGCATTAAATCAAGTGACAGTCAAGAACAGATGTCCTCTACCTTTGATCTCGGTGCTTCTCGACCAAGTGAAAAAGGCAAAGGTCTTCACAAAATTGGATCTTCGTGGAGCTTACCACTTAATTAGAGTTGCCAAGGGAGACGAGGGGAAAACCGCCTTCCGCACCAGATTCGGATTGTTCGAATACCAAGTGATGCCCTATGGGTTGTGCAATGCCCCGGCAGCATTCCAGCACTTTGTTAACGATGTATTAAGAGAGTACCTAGATCGCATTGCTGTGGTTTACATCGAGGACATTCTAATTTTCTCCAAGAACCAGCGGGAGCACGTGGAACATGTGAGAGCACTCCTGAAGAAGCTATTGGAAAATAACTTGTATGTTAAGCTTGAGAAATGTGCCTTTCATGTGAAGGAGGTGGAGTTCTTGGGATTCGTTTTGTCAGAAAAAGGAATTTCCATGAATATTGGTAAGATTCAGGCAATTTTGGATTGGCCCTCCCTAAGAATGTGAAGGAGGTGCAAAGTTTCATTGACTTTGCCAATTTTTACCATCGTTTCATCAAGGAATTTTCCAAAAAGATTGTTCTAATTACCAAACTCCTGAGGAAGGGAGTATCATTTCAATGGTCTAGTGAAGCAGAGGAGGCCTTTAAGTTTCTCAAAAACTCCTTTACTTCCGCCCGATTCTCCTTCATCCGGATACAGAAGAGCCCTTTTTTGTGGAAGCCGATGCCTCAGACCAGGCCATAGGTGGTATCTTGTCCCAAAGGCACAAAGTGACAGGTCAACTCCATCCAGTGGCTTTTCGATCCAGGAAGCTGACTCCTTCAGAGATCAATTACTCAATTGCAGATAAAGAGTTGCTAGCAGTGAAGGATGCCTTCCAGGAATGGCAACATTATTTGCTGGGAGCCCTCCACGTGGTCACAGTATTTACTGACCACAAGAATCTCCAGTTTCTGAAATCTGCCAAAACCCTCACAGCCAGGCAATTGAGATGGTCACTCTTTTTTGCTGACTTCAACTTCACCATTACCTACCATCCAGGTTCAGCTAACGTGAAGGCAGATGCCCTATCAAGACTGGACACTGTACCCAGGATAGGAGAATCCAACGAAACTTTAATTATACCCGCAGAAAAATTTGCTTGTGCCCTACAATTCTCTGAAATAAAAAGAAAAATTCGAGAATCCATGTATGAAGAAGAAATTTTGGATTGGGTTAAGAAAGATAAGGACAGAAGAGTGAACGAGAACCTCCCTTATGTCAAGGAGACTTTGTACTTACCCATTCGAGAATTGCAAGAATCTGCCCTACGGGCTTGTCATGACGACCCCTTAGCCGGCCACAAAGGAATCCTGAAAACCACAGAACTGTTGAGTAGATATTTTTGGTGGCCAGACATGACCCCTCAAGTGAGACAATACATCCGCTCTTGTGATAAGTGTATAAGAGGGAAGACCAATAGACAAGCCCCTGAGGGAGAACTCCAACCCCTTCCCACTGCGCCTTATCCCTGGCATACCATAACCATGGATCTCATCGTTGACTTGCCTGCAAGTCAGGGTTATGATACCATATTGGTGTTTGTTGATACATTCTCAAAGATGAGCCATTTTATCCTACTAAAAAAGATTCCAAAGGCCCCTCAACTAGCCCAGTTATTTTCACAACACATAGTCAGGGCACATGGAATCCCTGTAGTTGTAATTTCCGATCGAGGAACCCAGTTTGTTTCTCATTTCTGGAGAGCTTTCATGCAGCAGTTAGGGATAGACTCACGATTCTCCACTAGTTACCACCCAGAGACAGATGGTCAGACAGAAAGGGTCAATCAGGAAATTGAACAGTATCTCCGTCTGTACCTTCTAGATCAAGATGATAAATGGCCAGATCTCATCTGGACAGTAGAATTTGCAAACAACAATGCTATTCATGCTTCCACAGGCTTCTCCCCATTTTACTTGAATACTGGGAAACATCCGAACATCATAGTAGGAAGGTCAGATGGCACCGTCTCTGCTGTGGATGATTTTAGTATCCTTAAGATCCAAGAAACTTATCAATCTGCTAGAAAACACTTGATTCAGGTAAAACACTCTTATAAAAGATATGCTGATCGAAAGAGAAGAGTCAATCCAAATTACTCTAAGGGTGACACGGTCTAGTTGTCCACTAAACATTTACATCTTAAGGGAAACAAGAAATTCCAACCCAGATATTTAGGACCCTGTTAATGTACTGGTCTCTACCTGCTACCTTCAACATTTGCTGCATATGGGCAGCAGTCTCCCAGGCTTCTGTACCAGCGACCCAACTCTCAATTACCCCATCTGCAGTGAGGGTCTTTCTCTACCAGCCCGACTGTCCCTAAGATGGCCGCCATGAGTGGGCCCTTCGCCAAAGCTCCCCTTCTCCTCTTGTTGGGGAGGGATCCAGCATCTGTGCTCTGGAGTTTCAGAGACCCCTCTGAGAGAGACCACAGCAACAAGGGAGTCACACACAGCAGAGGATTGGGAATGATCATACTACTGCTCGGAGGCCAGCTCCGCACACCGTGCCCGGCGCTCACGATGGAACCTTTTGACGATGCCCCCCTAGGCGGAATCTAGAACCTTCTGTATGTACTGCGGTGCCTGAGCAACCTTTGGCTGATGACCGGTGGAGCTGTCCTATGCAGCTATAGAGGAGTTTGGCTCTGGTTCACCCCTTGGCCGTCATCTACCCAGCCGGACGTCAGACACTGTTTTTCCTCGTCTCCCCATTGTATTTCCTACCCCCTCCCTCCTATGTTTATGCTATGCTTTTGTAACTCATGTAACTATGCTCCAGCAACTGATGTAACTTTGTAACTATGTTCTGAAACTATGTTCTTCCTCATGTAAAGCACTCTGATACCTTCGGGTCTAGTCAGCGCTATATAAAACTTTTCAAATAAATAAAATAAAATAAATACAATTGTGAATCCAGTCACAGTGAAACTCGCATTGCCCCCTCAGATTTAAATTCACCCAGTGTTCCATGTGTCTCTACTCAAGAAAAGTCCTCCGAATGTAAGATTAACCACACCACCAGGTCCAATCACTATAGACTCACATTCTGAGTACGAAGTAAACAGAATCCTAGATTCAAAACTCAAGAAGGGGAAGTTGTATTTCCTAATTGAATGGAAAGGCTATGGTCCTGAAGAGAGGTCCTGGGAACCCTCTCAGAATGTGCATGCTCCACGATTAGTAAGACAATTTCATAATACTTATCCTAACAAACCCATTTTGGAAGGGCATCCTTTGAAAGGGGGTACTGTCAGGAAAACGATTGCGAGTGCCCTCATTTGCCTACCTAAGCAGAAAAGACTTAGATTTGCCAGTTATCCCAGGTGGTTGAGACAGCGTCCCCATCTGTGGCTGCTCTTGCAGAGACTGTTGCTTTCTATTGCCCTTACAGGTTTCAAGACGATCCAGGATGGCGGGCACCATGCAACTGGACACAAACATTCTAGCTTTCCTGCAAATCCCTCGAGCTGTAGTGTTCCTCTCGTGCGCGCGCTCTGTGAGCCGCACACTTCAACCGTCAACTGAGGTGGGAGAGCAGCGTACTGCCTTCGCGCTTGCACTGAAGAGAAAAGACTAGTTTCTGCAAATCCCAATTTTTGACTCCGCCTTCGCGGAGAGGTGTGCACACCAGGGGTATTCCCCATTTTTGTGAAGATAGCGTTTCACCACAGAGGAACACTAATCCTTCGTCAAGAGTCGAATCCTGGAATGTTTCGTTGGATAATTCAAGTACAATAAGACTAAAGCATTATTTAGTTGATAGCGGAGGCAAAAGACTTGTTATTTCAAAGACAGTGATAGAAATTCCGTCTGCTCCTAGAGAATTCCTCGAACTTCTCCTGAGTATTCACTTATGTTCAGTCTCACAGAGTCTCTAAGGTTTACCAGAGATATTCATCAGTTTTGGGACTTCTCTGATTCAGGAATTTGAAATTTATTCACAGGCCCACCTTTTGAGAGGGGCTAGCCTATTAGGACATCAGGTAGATGATATTTTGAAGCGTGTGAGTCAAAGAATGATGTTAAGAATAGTTTGAATTTTGCTTTCATCTCGTCCCATTGCAGGTTCTGTCCAAGCACTTCCCAGGGAAGAGAAAACGTGCTCACTACGCTTTAATAAACGATTCCCCAAGAAGTGAAGAGCTGGCAGAATCCTGATTCCGAAGGCGGTCTCTCTTTCTATCCCATTCCCCTTTCCCCCCTGTGGGTGTCCGTGCGAATTTATATGTTGGTACTGGCAGCTACGGTTGGGACTTGGGAGTTAGTCATCTGCTCCTGTGGAACTCTGGCACTCAAGGTAAAAGTCTGACAAAAGGAGACAGAGAGGAAATGAGACAAAGGAATCAGCTAAGGGAGGTGAAATTGGTGACCGCGATACTAATGACAGTCTCTTAGAATTGTTGCTGTCAGAGCATCCACCTCAATTCAGTGAGACCCAAACAAGGGGAGGCGGAAGTGCTAATATTAGTGGACATTCTGGAATTGCTACGGCACCAGTAACTGTTAGTCTGAATGATACTGCAGCTTCAAATGTTCCTGATTCTCTCACTGTTCCGGTTACCATTGGCCCTGTACTACCTATATATAATCCCACCTCTACAGTAAGTGCTACACATAATTTGGCTGTTCCAACTGAGTCAAGAGTCCCAAAGAAGGCTCATACAAGTTCAAATGTATAGTTTATTCCCTTGGTCCCAATGAATGTGAGTTCCCCTTGTGGTGCAAGTGCAAACCCATCAGCGAATGAGACCGGTTTTAGACCTCTGAGGTCATTACGGGTGTGAGAGCTGGCCTAGTATATGCTGTCCACTAATGTAAGTGGGCACCTTGCACCAGTCCAGACAACCCTTATGGTGATTTAAGAGGTCTTACACAACTTTAGAAAGCTATCCAAGTGGTAGCTGTGGAGAGCAGCCTTCAGGCTTAGTCTTGAAGGAGTGTAAAGCAGCTTGTTTTACCAGAATGCAATCTTATTGTATAGATTAAATGAAAAGAACCACACCAAGTATTTATAAAAATACGTATTTATTATATAATAATCTCTAGTATGTTCCAGTATCTCCAACACGGAAATAAACACAATGCACACAATACTTTAGCAAAGTAACACAGATAATAGCACGAAATACACAGCGGGTCTCGGGGGGGGCCAAACCATATACTAAGAAAGTGGTATAAGAACCACAACTCGAGTCAGGACGATGTTGAAAGGACGTAGAATTCCTAGGGACCCACAGAACCACCCAAGGTAAGTAGACAGGGACCCCATGTAGAGCGTGTGCAGTGTGTGAACACGACCTTGTGCCCCGTACAAGTCTATGTGCAAGTCGCGGTTGGATTTTTAAAGATTAGGGACCCTTCCCAGTGGACCCTGAAGAAACCCCGTGGAAGACAGAAGGTTGGAGAGCCACCCCATCCATGGATACCGTGGTACCCAAGTTACCTATCCCAGGGAAGCCGGGTGCATAGGTGTAAAGTGGCGTTGGAAACTGCCGTCAAACCCCATGGAGGACTTCAGGGAAGTGCCGCTGCTGGAAGAGGAGAAAGTGTCCGGAGGAATCCAAACGTGGATTCTTGAAGAAGAGCACCTGAAAGCAGAGGGGACAGAGTTTATGTCACTCAGGTGTGACCAGGAGACTTGGAAGACGAATGCCCTCCCATGTCGGGTGCTTCAGGGAAGATGTCGGTGACCTTGACTCTGCAGCTGTGAGGACCAGGCGACGCTGAGGATGACCAGGACCCGGATACCAGCTGTCCCATGAAGGATGTCGAGTGCTGAGGGGTCGGTGTCTGGCGGGAGCACCAACAAGCCTTGGCAAATGCAACCCACGCAGGATGTCGAGAAGGTGCAAAGTTGGGACCAGCAAGGTCCAGTGGACTCACCACAAGCAGGGGAGTCAGGGCAGGCCCGAGCAATCAGGGCAGCCCAAAAGGAACAAGTGTGACCCTCAAGTGGACCCACAGGCCGGAGGCACTGGAGTCGCGAGAGGACATCAAGCATCTCACCAAAAGATGCAGGCCACGATGCACACGGTGTGGTGTGGCTGAAGATTCTGGTCACTGGAGGTGCTGGAGGTTGGGGCTACTTGGAGCCCAAAGATCTTCTTGCAAAGTTGGATGCAGTGCACAGGGGTTCGGTTATTGCAACCCCCATGAGGGATATTGGTCTCAAACTTGCTGAGAGGGCAGGGCAGGCCACCACCTGTGTTGCAGAGCCCATGGAGTCCGGAGGCGCTCAGGATCTGCAGACCGGTCGACTTAGTTGCGGTGCCTGCAAATGCAGGGGAGTGACTCCTTCACTCCAAGGGAGATTACTTCAAGTGTCTTTGATGCTTCACAGGCCTTGGAAGGTTCCTGTATGATGCACAGGCACAGACAATGCAGCAGACTGGAAGGGAGACAAAGTCAGGCCCAAACAAAGTCCAGCGAAGTCCAGAGTGCCCAGACGGTAGAAGTGCAGTGGTGTCTGATCTGAATCTTATCCCACGATGAATCTAAAGACCTACACCCAGGTAAGCCCTTAAGTACCCTAGGGAAAGGGTTGGGAAGATTCAGGGGACACTCCCAGGGGAGGGTTTGCACAGGGGGGGAGGTTACTCCCATGTCCTTTGTCTAGTTTCGCGCCAGAGCAGGAGCCAACGGCTCCCAGAGCTGGTTTGAACTGGACTATGCAAGGAGGCACTAAATGTGCCCCTCATGCAGACTGAGTGGCGCTGGCAAGCGCACCCACCTGGCCCCAATACACTAAATCCTGTCTGGGAGGTGGTCACACCTCCCTGTGACAGAATACCTGTTGTTCTGCCATCGCCTGCTCGAGCTTGGCTCAGCAGCAGGAGGGCAGAATCGTGTCTATGGTCGTCAGCAGCCATGCTGTGCTGTCCAGGTCTGGAAGACTGGTACCAGGAGCACTGAGAGCTTAACGGAGGGCTCTTCCAAGGTAAACATCACTCACCCCGCATCCGTGATCCCGCATGTTATTACAACGCGGTCGTTACAACAACCGCGTTGTAACAACGCAATACCATTACCCCGCAAGCCGAAACCACGACTTGCGTTGGGGGGGGGGAGAAGGTGTCTGATTTAAAATCCAACACCTTCCCTACTGTCCGCACAGACTGGAGTTGGAATAGTAAATCATACTATTCCAACATCCAGCGCCCCCCTCCGCAAGTCGTGCTAACGACTTGCGGGGTAATGGTACTGCGTTGTTACAACGCGGTCGTTGTAACGACCGCGTTGTAATAACATGCGGGGTGAGGGAAAGTGGGAAAAGGAGTGCTATTCCTCTTCCAGTGCTTGGAATCATACCTCCCACACCGTTTACGGTGTGGGGGTATGATTCCAACATGTTTGATACCAAACATTATAGGATTCGTTGCAGCCATTTTCAAGATGGTCATCGCGCGATTACGTGGTGCCCCTCTATATAGTATATGGCTGCTTCACTGACAACCTGGGAGAATGGACTCTGTAGGCTGCAGGGGTGTCCTGCTCATGCAGGGGCACCCTCTCACTTAGAACCAAGCACCTTGCCTTCAGGATTGCAAAGGTCTGCTATAGGGGTGTCTTATAGGTTTTAAGTGCAGTGACCCTTAGATATAGTAAACCTATAACTTTAGTAAGTGGTGCAAGCACCAACTTACACAGGCTGCAATGGCAGGCCTATAGTTCTATTTTGAATGGTCTCTCATGGGTGGCATAATACATGCTTCAGCCCATGGGAGGCCTCTGGGGTACCTATGCCCTGGGTACATGGGTACCATATACTAGGGACTTATAAGGGTACACCAGTATCCAATCTGGGATGTACCTTAGTACTGAACACAACAATTTAGGGAGAAAGCAGATAGACTGGTGTCCTGATTAGCAGGATCCCAGTCAGACTGGTCAAAAACAGTATCACATCAAGCAAAAAGTGGGGGTAACCATAGAAGTAGATCCTACTTTCCTACACCGGGGGCTCCAGATTTGGGCTCACTTACTTTGGAGCCACCCCTTGATGTGCATAGTAGCACCCCCAAAGAAGGACTAGTGCCAAAAATGTCTGAGTGACCACATAGGCTTGATGCTCAGGAGCTAGATGACTAGTTGAAGGTTCTTAATGCCAACTCTAATGAAAGTAGAAGCACAGAAATAAGTCACGGAACGATTAAGTCATCACTGAAAATGAATTTGGTGGATGTAGCTAAATTAAAACTTGAACTCGATGAAATGATAAGTAGAGGTCTTGAATTGGCTCGAATAGACACCAAATTAGCTTCTGTTTATGAGCAAGTATGTTGCTAGGAGGTTGAGGCATGCTCATGATAAATTATCTGAAATAGCTCAGAAATATGAAGTAGATTTTGGGCTGACAAAACCTTTGCAGAAAAAACACCAGCTCTCTTTTTGCGATTAGGAATTAGAAAATATGAGAATACCAGGGTTGAAAATGCAAACTCAAGAATTAATTCAAAGTATTTGGATTTTGAGTGCGCTTGATACGTAAGAAGTTAAATGGTCAAAAACTAAAAGTCCCAAAAGGTCAATGAATGAATCGCCTCCTTTCAGAGAGGGGGGAGCGGGAACCAGGGCTGGCTTTAGCACTGGTGACGCCCGGTGAGACAATGTTTGTTGGCGCCCCCCGCCCCCCCTCCTGAATGACCACCTCCGCCATGAATTCCCTCACTACCACCATTCAACAGTGCACCATAAGTCTCCATAACCACTTTATCTCAAATGCATTTATTGAGTTTTATATCACCACTCTTACCAGTTAAGGGTGTCATAGCACTTTACATCACACGTATTACACAGGGACAATCAATCAAACATCTGTAAATCAGTGTAAAAGAAATGTTAAACGTTACATAAGACAGAGGACTACTTGGTGTAGGAGTCTCATGTCATCCATACTGGTAGGCAGTATAGTTTAAGAGTGCTTGGTCTGGAGAAGCACAAACTCAGAATTTTAAACGTAGCACCATGGTTGGGGGTTCTCTTTAATAAGAATTGATTTATATCCAAATGAAGCCTTTTTGCAACATTTGGACAATGGAAGGCTGGGTTAAAATTCATAAGCTCTAATCTACACCTTGCAGTTTGCATGCAGCTCTATGATCACAGTTTATAGCTCACTATTCTATATTAGCATGTTAACTTAGAAACTGTAAGTAACATAAGGATCTCTCTGACAAAAGCAGTAGCCCACTGACCTATTTACATTATATGCACTTTGTGATCTGCATGGTACACATTCTTTGCAACAGACATATTAACCCTCTGCACTACCTTATGAGGAGTCAAAACTTCCACTATACAAAATTCAATCTCTCTCCAAGAAGATCATTAATCACCGGAGTTATCTTGACATTTTTATTGTTGCCTGGAAATTTCTGTAGGCAAGGAAAGGGGCAGCAGGTGCTTTTAAAACCATAATATACTTGCAAACAGGGCGCCCTCACCCGGAGTCAGCACCCATTGCGGTGGCACCGGTCGCACCGCCCTAGAGCCGGCCATGGTGGGAACTACAATTCTTCCTTTACAAGAGGTACCTAGCAGAGGTTATGTTCATATACCTTGGAGTAGGAGTGATCTTGCATCATTCACAAATGATTTCCCTTGGTTAAGAGAGAAACCTGTGAAATGGCACAAACAAGTTGAGCAGTTTGTGAAAATTCCAAAGGTTTTGTGGACTGATTTGAATACTCTGATTGATATTGTGGTTCCAAGTAATTTGTGGAAAGCATGTAAGATAGCTACAGAATGGTCTGAGAGAGAGCCAGTGAGGGATCCTTCAACTAATTGTCCATCACCCATTGTAATGAGGAAGTATAACCAGGTGATGTTGTAGTTGAAGTTTAAAGTGTCACCCCAAGATATTGACTGGGTCAAGAATGACCGCACGACTCAGGAACCTAAAGAGACGATTCACGGATATTATGAGAGACTGTTGTAGGGATTTAAAAAAAGGGGATTCCAAGTGTCCAAAAAGAGCACCACCTTCCGCTGGAGGAAAGACTCCAGGGATGGCTAGTGCAGTGCTGGGGGAGGAGTTTGTCCCGGGTAATGGGGGAGATTAGTGGGTTTACTCTAGTGTCCCTGGGTGACAGGGAGAGGGTTCCTAAGATCCATATGCCTCAAATACTAAAAAGTATAAGCAATGGGTCACCATCAATGGGCATGGTGTTGAGACGCTGAGGGATAAAAGGGTCAACATGACTATGGTAAGGAGTCAGCTGGTGTCCCCAGACTAGGTAATTCCCAATGCATTCCACCAGGTTGTGGTGGCTGACAACAGAGAGGGTCACTATTCTGTGGCCCTTGTTCCATTTGAATGGGGGTGGTTCAGGTCTTCCGAAGGGTGCTGTAAACCCTGCCATGCCTGTGGACTGTTTGCTTGGTAATGACCTTGAGCACACTACCTGGAAGGAAGTGGAGCTCAGGGCTCAAGTAGAGATGTTGGGGTTACCTGACTGGATTTGTGCTACAATAAGGTACAAGGCTGCCGATGATGGAATTAAAAAAGGGATGAAGCCTGGGCAATGGCCCAGCCAGCTGCTAAAAAGGAGAGATGCAGAGGGTGTGGGAAACCAGCCCATGAATGTACTCCCAATGAGATGGATGGGGCACATGTGGTGGCCACTCCAGAGTCCACTGAGGAGGGCATTACCTCCCTTAGTGACCTGCCCACACTTGCTGGATGGCATATAGAAGGTGGGCCTTCCAAGAAGGAGTTCAGTAAGGCAAAATGGGGAGTTTCCAACCTTTGAGAGCATGAGGCAACAAGCTGAAGCCCAAGCAGCAGGTGATGCCTCTGGGAGTTATCACATTTACAGGGAGGACAACCTCCTTTACAGTGAGCTTAAGGCTACTGTGTATGGGACAACAAAGACCCTGGTGGTCCCCTAATGCCACAGTGCCTTCTTATTGGAGCTGGCTCACGACATTCCCCTGGCAGGACACCTGGGCCAAGACAAGACCTTTGCAAGGCTTGGCCCCCACTTTTATTGGCCTAAGTTCAATAATTCCTCAGATGCATTCTGAAGGATGATCTGATCTGGATAGCGGTGCTCAAATGGCAGAACACATATATTGGTGTCTTCAAAATCCTTAAATGCAACACTTAAGGGTAGGGAGAATCACCCCACTCCCCAAATCTGATCCAAAGATCACTGTTAAGAAAGTCCTATATCCCAAGCATTCGCTATTCTATTTCACAAATATGTTAGCTTTCTTTTAACAACATTCAAGAAAAATCACAAAATTTTCATTCAATTTTCTGTTTTCTTAGGTTCCAATTCTTTTAATCTTAGCCCCAGAGCCAACACGTGTTTCGTCGCTGAATGGGATACTCCTCCGACTTCGTCAGGGCTGTCAATCTCTTCAGAGTATACTTCGATCTTATGGCCGGTTATACTTCCGTCCTGGTCCATTCATGGAATATTTTTAAATTCTGTTTCCCTTCTCTAGGGGTCAATCAAAAACAATGCTCCCGGTTATACGAGAGTCATTACTGCCTGATACGCAATATTTTCCCATTCCCCACCGTGTCGGGTATGAGGATATGATTGGACTTCGCTGCGGCGAGTCAAGCAACGGGTTTATCCTGGTTCTGGTGGATCATGCCACAAGGTACCCAGAGGCAATCCCTCTGAGGACCATGACTGCACCTGCAGTGTCAAAGCCGCTGATGGGGCTTTTTACCTGAGCAGGTTTCCCAAGGAACTTATGTCTAACAGGGTCACAAACTTCATGTCTGCATACATGCAGTCAATGTGGAAGGAGTGTGGGGTAACCTACAAGTTGTCCACCCCTTACCATCCACAAACAAATGGGCTTGTTGAGAGATTCAACAAGACACTGAAGGGTATGATTACAGGTTTACCAGAGGCCATAAGGAATAGGTGAAGGAGAGCCAACCGCGGGCTACGCGGGATCTGCCAGGACAGGACCCCTCCCAGGCATGTGACCACCCCCTACCAAAACTTCTCTAACTCAGGACAGCTCCACACTGTGTGGATGAAGGTGCCTTCCTCAGCACCGCAGCGGAGACACGGGGGGGAGGCAATCACCCCATACGCCTGAGCCAGTGAAGTATTATGTACACCCGGTGGATGTACCTAAATTGAATCAGTCTGAGCCTTGCCACTATGGTCGCTCATCTGGGGGAATCCAGAATTTCTGTCAGTCTTCATTCTCTAATTCACCCACATCAGCCTCCCAAGCAGCGCATAAGGCTACAAATGCTTCAGGTTGGTTAGAAATTAGAGTCTGGTTAATCTTGGCAATTGTATGGTTGCCCAAGTCGCCCATGAGAAGTTTACCCTCCAAAGGATGAAATTCTGGAAGGTCCAGTATCGCCCTTATATGTGGGGTCAGTGCATGGCGGAGCTGGAGGAGCTTGTGGAACTGGCTGCGATGTAATGGGAATTCAGTCTGGAGTGTCTGATATGACTTCAGGACCGTGCCTTGAATGATTTCCCCCTAGGACTGCCCACATCTAAGGTCTACAGTCCATAGTCTTCCTCCCAATTAATACCTTCAATGCAAGAAAGAATGTCTTGACTATCTTGGATGAAAGATGGCAGGGGAAATTACAAAAGGACATAAGAAATGGTCAATATACCTGGAAGGAATTTCCAGTAATGATCCTCAGGGAAAAACTATAGGTCTATCTGGGGGGTTAATGGGATCTTTGTGTAGTTGTGGGAGGGGACAGAGAATAGGAATCCCGGGATGCTCACAGAATAGAAATCTAAACTCTTCCTATTCTATTAAACTACACTCTTTCCACTCCCTCAGTTTGTCATGGTACTTGTTAATAGTCTCAATTAACTTTGTGTTATGTCACATGTATTTGTAATGCGCACCTGTGAGGGTATCGTGGTGCTGAGCCGGTGTGTGTCTAACCCCGCTTAATTCTTCCTGAAGATTACTACTTCCGTCTTGTCGGCGTTAAGCTTGAGGCAGTTGGCTTTCATCCAGTTAGGGACTTCGGTCATGCAGGCGGGGAACTTGTTTCTAATGCTGGGGGTCTTGTCCAAGAGGGAGAGTATGAGTTATGTGTCGTTGGTGAAGAAGAGGATGTTGTGTGTGCAGCTGATGTAGGCCAGAGAAACCATGTATGCATTAAAGATAGTGGGACTAAGCGATGAAACTTGAGGCACTCCATAGATGTGTTTGTGAGCTTCTGAGGACAACATGTGTGCTCTTTCATAGCACTCTTGAACATGTAGATGTTTGAAACCTTTCAAATATTAAACAGTGACAAATTGAGAAAACAAAACACACACCACAACTATATGGCCCCTGCCATGCACAGTTTTCTTATCAATAATTTGATTGCAAATGTTGCAGTGATATTATCAATGATGTTATGATGTAGAAAATAACATGAGTGATGTAATATGAGGGATAATAAGCAGTGCATGGTGAGGGCTTGAGTTAGAGTTACCTTAGTGCACAAGTTATAGTTACTTGAGCTAACTATAACTGGTGAGTTTCAGTGGTTTTGTTCATTTAAAACATACGTTGTCGCTAGATTTTTCACTTAAGTATAATGTTACTTTAACCTTTTGTTTTCTCAGTGAATTTCTAATTTTATATTAATGCAAAATAAACTATAATGATCATTCCTAACTACAAAATCACTTTATCCTTAGTTTTTTTCAGTGAATTTCTAGTGTTTTATTTAACGTGAAGTAATATTTTATTACTACATGTAATGGCAACCCCTGTGGCCAGGCTTTGGGGCCAAACACCCTGCCCCTTGGCACCCAACCCCCCCCACCCCCACCCTATATATAAAACAGATCTGTTGTTTTTCCCCAAAAATCATCAATCATTTTCAGGGTGGTGGGTCGTGCAGCCTTTTTAGGTACCTTGAGGGGGGCTGTGCTCCCCTCAACTAGTTTTACAGCTCTGGGGGATGGGGTCACAGGGCCTTTGTAGTCTCAGAGAGGATGGCCACATGTCCCTCTTCCCTTTATTTATGATGTGTGGCCCCGGGTAATGGGGTCTTCAGGGCAACACCTCCCCTTTAAAAAGCAAAAGCCCCGGGGTATGGGATCAACAGGGCTTCTAAGTGGCTTGCATAGGGGGCCTCGTACTCCCCCTCCCCCAACATATATGCCGTCCCTCGGACCTGGGCCCGCCCTGGGGGGTAATTAATAGAAACGTGCACAAGCCCACTCTGTTTTCTTGTAATTTTACATCAGATTTGTGGATCCTCCTCAAATTTGCAGAGCAATTTAAAAAAACATTTTGGCCCCAGGCGGGGTTCCTCTAGGGCCCCACCACCAGGCTAAGGGGGGCAGGGTATTCCTACCGTGCCCGGGTTAATTTTGTTTGTTTCTTTTAGGACTAGGGACAGAGTCCTGAGTCCTAAGATGGCTGTCACTGCATCATTGTTGATGTGGTGATAGCTAATCAAATCTCAGCATGAGTTCTGCCAGCTCATTGGATTCTCTGCGGTGTGAAATATACAAAGTTTATGAGCACAATTTCTCAAAAACTACTGAACAGATTTACACCAAATCACAAATAGCACTCTTTCTGGACCAAGATATAACTCTCTGTCAAATTTGTGAATCCGTTCAGCCATTTGGGCTGTAGCTGTGTGTAAAGTTCATATGGAAAAATGAATGGGTAAAACTTGTTTTGGGACCCCCCTTCCTTTTTCTCGGACTCTTCTTGACGGAGAACCCTGAATCTTTCCATAAGCAAACTATTAAAAAAGTAGCACTATTTTGGCAAGTTTGGTCAAACGGCACAAGAGTTATTAACAACATGAAAAAGGCAAACATGACCCTAACTACCCAGTGGTGCCCCGCCACTGGGTAATATATATATATATATATATTTATATATATATCAGACTTCGATGGGCGAGCAACAAGCTGTTTCAGTGACAAATGCTATTGTTAATCAGAAACGTCTGCTAGAAATTTGAGGCAAGTAAGTGATGACTTTTCAAAGTCACCCTACTGTTCAAAGTATACTTTAAATCCGACTTCAGCAATGAGTCGGGTTAAAAGTAACATTTAATTTTATACCTTAGAGTACTATATTTGGTGGTCCGAAATCGAAGTTAGCACTTAGCGGCTGGGCCAGTGTAACCCCATGCTAACCAATGGGACGGCCGGCCTTGCTTCCGTGAAAATGACCATTGAAGATTTTTATTGTCAGGACCTGTAAATTATAAAAATAAACGTGTCTTTCTTTTTAATATCTTGCACCCTGCCTTATGGACATATAAGGCCTGCCATAGGGGTGACTTATACATGTGAGTTTACTAAATGTGGACAAAACCAGGGGAGTGGTGGGAAAATTGGGAATATTGAGAAATAATTACTCAAGAATGGAAAGTTGTTTAGGGAAATTTAAGGAGGGGTTTGGGAGGGACATGATAAGATAAAACACCCACCCACAAAAGAATAGGACCATAACAAATCATAAAATAGACATCTGGAGTTAATACAGCCCTATAAGTGTCAGACCAGGCTCAAATGTTCTCTAGCCTATCGTTGGAGTAAGGCAAGCACCACATATGGCCAACCATTGATACCAAAACAGACTCACACAAACATATATATGTGTGTGTGTTTGTGAGCGGGTTAAAGGATTGAGGTCTACAACAGCAGTGGTTTGAGTGGTTTTTATTTGGTACACACGACGGGTCGGCTGTGCCAGGATGCAATTGTGGATAATACTTCTTATCCGTCACAAAATGTTCGTTTTCACCCGGTCCGGTTTCTCTGGCGGCTTGGTTTCGAGGTCCTTTGTACTCAGGGTTTCCTTGAGAGAAGAAAGAAATTTAAAAAAACATACGTTGGTGAGAGGCTCCCTCTGATAACCTCCACCATGGGAAAGGGAGTGAGGGGTCACCCAGTGCTCAAGGGGTCACGGACGTGTACTCATGAGGGAAGGGCGGTCGATACGGCAAGGGGTTTGGGGAATGGCTTGCTCGCTGTTGCCGACCTTCTCCCGCCTCCCTACCCACCCCGCGAACCGTGCACGCACCTGTGAGAGCCACGCTCCTCCAGGAGCGTGGCTGGGCGAAGCGTGGGGATGGTGGCCTCCTGGCTCTTTCATCGCTTCAGGATACTCGTCCCTGGCCGACAACACCAACAGCGGAGCGTCCTCTCCCTCTCCCTCTGGCCCCGACTCCACATCTCGGTTCCTGCTTTTGGCGTCTTGAGTTCCACAGCGTCTTCCTAAGTCCGTTGTCTCTCCTCTCCATGACGGACTTTCATCTTCCAGGATTGGGTCGGGGCTGATGACGCATGGCTCAGGGGCGGGGTCTCCCAACAAGAGTTCCCAGTTAAAGGAGCCCTGCCTGGAAAAGGAAGAGCGTATCCCCCGTCGGGGGCTCCGAGGGCCAAACCAGTACGGGGACTCCTCTGGCTGTGGAGAGAGGAGAGGATCCCCACTATCAGGAACACGCTACCACTCCACTGCACTAACTGTCTCTGCACTCAGGACGGGTCCCCCGTGACATACCCCACCCCTAGACCTTTCCCGATCGGGGAGAGGAAACATGCGCGACAAGAAGTCAGCATTCCCATTCTCCGTCCCCCTTCGGTGCCTCACCTCAAAGGTGTAGGGTTGCAGGGAAAGGAACCACCTGAGAATGTGGGGGTTGTGACCCTTGTTTTGGCTCATCCACTGTAGAGGGGCGTGATCAGTGTACAGTATAAAATGATTCCCTTCCAAGTAATAGCGGAGCTTGTCAACTGCCCATCTTATGGCGAGACACTCCTTCTCTATAGTAGGGTACCATATTTCACGGGGGAACAACTTCCTACTGATAAACAAAATTGGGTGTTCCGTGCCCTCAGGGGAAAGTTGTGACAAGACCGCCCCCAGCCCACAGTCAGAGGCATCGGTGTGAAGGATGAATGGTTTAGTAAAGTCGGAGAGGATTAGACAGGACTGGTGGTTAGTGCTCTTTTTAGGTGACGGAAGGCGTTTCTCACTGTATCTGTGGGGTTTAAGAGATCCTTTGGCTTGGCCTCTTTCTTTAGGAGATCGGTGAGGGGACCCGCTATTTCTGAGTACTGGGGGGTGAATCTTCTGTAATACCCCAGTAACCCCAAAATGGCTCTGACTTCCCTCTTGGTGGTGGGAAAAGGGGTATCCAAGATAGCTTTTCCCTTTTCTTTCTGCGGCTCTATCACCCCGTTCCCTAAAATATAGCCCAGGTACTTGACTTTATGAAAGGCTACCTTCGATTTTTTTGAGTTCACATGAAGACCTGCACGTAACAAGGCATGGACGATTTCCTGGCAGTGCACCAGATGGTCCTCCCAGGTAGAGCTAAAGATGACTATGTCGTCGAGATAGGCTTACGAGAAGCTCTGGTAATCACGGAGCACGGTGTTCATTAGCCTTTGAAAGGTGGCGGGTGCTCCGTGAAGACCGAATGGGAGGACTGTGAACTCGTATAGCCCATCAGGGGTTATAAAGGCGGTCTTCTCTCTATCCCCCTCCCTCAGGGGGACCTGCCAATACCCTTTGGTTAGGTCAAGGGTTGTTATATACTGGGCCTCTCCTAGTTTTTCAATCAACTCGTCTATTCTCGGTAAGGGATACGAATCGAATTTGGAGATGGAGTTCACTGCTCTAAAGTCAATGCAGAATCTGATAGTGCCGTCCGGTTTGGGTATCAGGACAATGGGGGATGCCCACTCACTCCTGGATGGACGGATAACACCCATCTCCAACATAGCTCGGACTTTGTTTTGTACCGCGGGTCTCCTAGCGGCTGGAATGCGGTATGCTCGTTGTTTAACAACCTTACCAGGGATCGTCTCTATGGCATGCTCAATCAAGGATGTTTTCCCTGGCTTGTCCGAGAATAGAGAAGAGAATGGGTGCAGCTTCGCACCTAAGGACTGCTGTTGCTGAAGGGATAGGGAGTCATTCACTACCAATTGGGGCAGAGTGCACGCGGGCTCTACCGGCGCTGGTATCACAAGATGGGCTGTTTTCGGGAGCGGACCCAACCATTTTTTTAGAAGGTTGATGTGGTAAGTTTGTACTTTGGAGGGTTTTACCTGTACTTTGTATGTGGTTTTTCCTACTGTCCCCACCACCTTATAGGGGCCCATCCACTCTGCCTTAAGCTTACTTGTGGTGGACAGGAGCAAAACCAAGACCCAATCGTTGACGGCAAGGTGTCGCCACTTTTTCCCTTTATCGTAGTGATGTTTTTGTGTCCCTTTGTTTTTTTCCAGATTGGAATAGTCGAGGTCTCGCAGTTTCCCTATCCGTGATTTGAGGTTTTGGGTGTACTCAAGGAAACTACGGGTCTCATACTCCTCTTCCTTCTCCCATGCCTCTTTTGTCATTTCCAGAAATTATCTTGGCTGTCTCCCATACAACATTTCAAAGGAGGAACAGCCAAGACTGCTCTGGACTTGACTACGTATAACATATAGGGCGAGAGGAAGAAGCTGATCCCAATCCTTCTCTTCATTTCTCAGCATTTTTTTTAAGGTCAGCTTCAGGGTACCGTTATATCTCTCTAGGTGTGGCGCCGTGGCCAGGGTGACTGACGCTGGAATCTGGGGCTACGTTTCAATCCCGGCACCGGCGGCAGGTCAGCCCAGCACCATGTGACTCTGGGCAATAGTTTGCTTAATCTTCCCGAGGGCCCCCAGCGCCGGGATGCCTTCGGGTAGCTGTTCGCGCTTTACAAATACTGGATTTACTTTTACTTTACTCTACGAGCCCATCGGTTTGGGGGTGGTAAACCGAGGTTTTGATATGTCCGATGTTCAAGGTCCGGCATACCTCCTTCATCAGGCGAGAGACAAAAGGGGTACCCTGATCCGTCAGGATTTCCCGGGGAAAGCCTACCCTGGAGAAGAGCTCAATGACTTTCTCTGTGATCATCTTGGTGGTTGGTGCTCTTAGGGGAAAGGCCTCAGGGTAGCGAGTGGAATAGTCCACTATGACTAGGGCATATTGATGTCCCTATTTGGTCTTCGGCAGGGGACCAATTAAATCCATCCCAATTCGCCCAAACGGATTGCCGACAACTGGAAGTGGCTGAAGGGATACCGGGGGAGGACGGTAGGGATTTCTCCTCTGACACACCTCGCATTCCTGACAGTGTTTTTTTATGGAGCCATACACCCCGGGCCAGTAGAAATGTCTCAATATAATCTGTGTTGTTTTCTCTGCCCTGTGTGTCCCGCTGTGAGGTGTGAGTGGGCGAAAAAGAGTACCTGCTCCCTAAATGCAGGGGCACCACTAACTGGGGGGACTAATCAGGATTTGCCTTTCGGTATAAAAGGCCGTTGTCGACAAAAAATCGGGGATACGTCATGGGTTTGGTGGGATCAGAGACTTGGGCCGCTTGCCAAGCGTTTTGTAATGTAGGATCGTTGACCTGGGAGTATTTGAAGTTTTTGTCTAGGAGCCAGGGTTCTGGGGTTATAAGGGATGTTTGTGGGGTTTTTCTGGGGTTGTTCTGCTCCCTCCCTTTACTAGGGGACTGTAGAGTGGACAAAAACATCTTCAAGAACCCAGGATTATCAGTCCCTATTATTAAGTCCTCGGGGAGTTCACTCAACACCCCCACCCGGACTCTGTATGAGGATCCTTGGACGGGTTTGAGGGACACTTCCGCTAAAGGGTAGGGCTTGATATCCCCGTGCACACACTGTATATGTACCATGGTGTCCGTTAGGATTTGGTTGCTATCAACCAGATTCTCCTGGATGACCGACTGTCGGCATCCAGAGTCCAACAAAGCCATGACCCACCGTCCGTTTATTTGTACACTTACGTAGAAGGCACTCCCCAACTCAGCGGTGTACAGGACTGTTCTTGGGGTATAACCGACATCCATTGGCTCATCTTGAGGCATTTTATGGGGGCACAAACGGGCAATGTGTCCCCACTCACCGCACTCGAAACACTGGGGCCCACGATGCATAGGTGTGTCCGCTTTATATGGCCGGAGTCTTGGTGGTTCGGGTATGGGTTTATGTGGGGTCCTCTTGTCTTGCTTCCCTTGAGTAGGACGGCCAGGTTTTTCTATTTCCCATAAAGGGACACGAAGCTGGGCGCGGGAGGCCGTTGTGGCCATCTCGACCGCTTGTTCGGTGGTGAGGTGGGTATGTTGTCTCAGCCACCGCTGAGTAGTAAAGGGCAGAGCTTCTAGATATTGCTCCAAGTATATCATGTCCATTATTTCTTCTTTGCTGTTCTCCCTGGGCTTTAGCCACTTGTCCGCGGCGGCTTTAAGGCGGAAGAAAAGGGTTTTGGGGTTTTCTCCCGAGCCCCCTTTTTCCCTATGGAAGTGTACCCGGTAGGCTTCAGCATCCATCCCGAGATGGTCTAAGATGATGGTCTTGATCTCCGCGTATGGTGTATTACCTGTGGCATTCGCCACCTGATAGGCTGCCTGTGCTTCGCAGTGAGGAGAGGCGCTAGGAAAAAGGGCCATTTCTCAAGGGGCCAACCGCAGGCTTTTGCTGCCCTTTCAAAGTTGAGGAGGAAGGCATCTGGGTCCTCCCCTGCCACATACTTCTGCAGAGAAATACCAGGTGGGCCCGAAGTGCTGCTCTTCACCTCCCGCATCCTGGAGGTCGCCTGTTCCTCCGTAACTTTTTGGAGCCCTTCTAATTGTGCTGCTATACTGTCTTTGATTAGATCCCGGTCGGCCTGTGCCGAGGTCATCTGGCGCTGCACCGCCCATTCTAACTTCTCTTGGCCTTTCACGATATGTTGGATTAAGGCTTCTATTATCTCAGTACTAATGGACGAGGTGCCCGCATTCTCCACCAGTTGTGAGCGGGTTAAAGGATTGAGGTCTACAACAGCAGTGGTTTGAGTGGTTTTTATTTGGTACACACGACGGGTCGGCTGTACCAGGATGCAATTGTGGATAATACTTCTTATCCGTCACAAAATGTTCGTTTTCACCCGGTCCGGTTTCTCTGGCGGCTTGGTTTCGAGGTCCTTTGTACTCAGGGTTTCCTGGAGAGAAGAAAGAAATAAAAAAAAAAAACGTTGGTGAGAGGCTCCCTCTGATAACCTCCACCATGGGAAAGGGAGTGAGGGGTCACCCAGTGCTCAAGGGGTCACGGACGTGTACTCGTGAGGGATGGGCGGTCGATACGGCAAGGGGTTTGGGGAATGGCTTGCTCGCTGTTGCCGACCTTCTCCCACCTCCCTACCCACCCCGCGAACCGTGCACGCACCTGTGAGAGCCACGCTCCTCCAGGAGCGTAGCTGGGCGAAGCGTGGGGATGGTGGCCTCCTGGCTCTTTCGTCGCTTCGGAATACTCGTCCCTGGCCGAGAACACCAACAGCGGAGCGTCCTCTCCCTCTGGGCTCCGACTCCACGTCTCGGTTCCTGCTTTCGGCGTCTCGCGTTCCACAGCGTCTTCCGAAGTCCGTCGTCTCTCCTCTCCATGACGGGCTTTTATCTTCCAGGATTGGGTCGGGGCTGATGACGCATGGCTCGGGGGCGGGGTCTCCCGACAAGAGTTCCCAGTTAAAGAAGCCCTGCCTGGAAAAGGAAGAGCGTATCCCCCGTCGTGGGCCCCGAGGGCCAAACCAGTACGGGGACTCCTCTGGCTGTGGAGAGAGGAGAGGATCCCCACTATCAGGAACACGCCACCACTCCACTGCACTAACTGTTTCTGCACTCGGGACGGGTCCCCCGTGACAGTGTTTTAAATTACACAGACACACATATATGTAAAATATAAAATGTGTATTATTTTATAACGAATTTATTTAAAAATAATAAAGAAACCTAAGTTAAAAAGAAACAAAACATGTATTTGTTTAAAAAAATGTAAAAAGCATTTAAATTAAACAGATAACTTTGAAGAAGTTTACTAAAAAAGTAAATAAAATATTCGTGAGGACGGGAACTTATTTACATTATTTCATTATTTAATACAAATTAATGTATTTTATGAGGTAATGTGCTATAGCATTACATCAATTCACTTAGGGACTTGAGAAGTTTTAAGGACCTGCGTGAGCTAACTCCCCACCAAATTAATGTCACACAAGAAAAGAGCCACGGGTCCGGATTGGAAGGAGGTTAATTAACTGTCTGAGTGTGCTGTGCCATACAAGATGAGGGGTTTCCCTTTTCAGGACGGTTCCCTTCACACACCAGAGGTGTCATGCTTCATCATGGGGGTGCCTCCTCACGCGAAAGACCTAGTCTTCGCGTGGGCTATGATGGAGCAGGATAAATGAAAAAATGTTAACCTCCTAATAATTTTCGTAAAATAATTAATAAACATGTTCGTTTAAGTAAATAACCAACAATGTATGTTACATGTAAAGGGTTAAAGGTAACACGCTATTTTTGTGTGCAAATTAATCAACTTATAATTGTTTACGTGTCTAACTTAAACGTAAATACTTGCGTACTAATAAAATAATAAACGCATGATTTGTGCTTTAAAAATAAAACGTGTGGTGGCAAAATAAAGCGATGGTAAGTAAGGGACGGCTTTATATGTTGCTTTTTGCTAGGTAATACCTAATTGGGGTACGTAGAAAGACGGGAGGGAAACGAAAGGGTTTATATTCTTTATTTTCACAATATTTTGTTTATCTTTGAAAATAGTGCGCTTAGGCCTGTTGAGCAGCGATATAAAATGGCCGCCATTTGCTAGAGTACGCATGAGCAAGAAGCCGTGTGGTAGAGGAGAAAGGCTATGAAAAAGGATGACCACGTGTTCGTGCTGAGAGCCTAAGATGGAAGTATGGTCAAGGCTATTGTGACCTTTTGGAGCAAATGTGTGCCAAGATGATCAGCAAGAAGCGTGAGAAGTCAAACTGAATAAATGGACGGAACTGTTGAATCTAAAAAGTATCAGAAAAAGATACAAATTAGACTGATCGAAACGGATGAGCAATGTCATGAACTGTGGGAAACGATGCAAGCATGGACATTCCACAAAGAACTGGTTAAGACAAGGAAGTTTGATTAAAATGTATATGGACTTGAATGAACCAATGAGAGAGAATTACGCCATAGAGATGCAACTTTTTTATTCAGTAAGCTAGAATTAGGGTATAAGAAGACCTACTCTTGGTGGGGAGGGGTTAGATGAGGCTGGAGAGAGTGGATGCTGTAGATGGGTGAAGTTGCGGTTGCTGATGCTGACGAGCTGATGCTGCTGCTGCTATTTTATATTTTTAGTTGAGTATAAGATGCTGCTTTTGGAGAACCTTTTTACTCCTGATAGATTTTTATTTTAGAACTATTAGATTTTCCAAGACAGATATATTGATCTTTTGGAGTTCTTGCTGTATCAACTTTATTTTTCCTCTAATAGGTATGCATTGCAATTTCAATTTATTCTTATAATGATGATAAATGTAATGATCTGAATAATAAGCTTAAACTTATTTCTTGCTTCAAAACTTTATATAAACTTTATTATTCTTTAAACAAATGACTCAGTGATTCTTTAGCTCAATAATTAAGGTAAAATGTTAAAGAGTTTATTGTGATTGAGCTGGTCTTAATCACCATCAACTGATTCCTACTAGTTGGTCCATCGACCAATGAGCGGAATACCTTAAAAGCAATGAGAAACATTATGTTGTGTTAAAAAGAGGTATCCCGTCTCCTTCCAGCGAATCGTTTTCTCCTAGGTTAATGACGGAGGTAATCCAGGGAATAAATGAGTAAGTGAATGTGTATGCGGTGTTATGGGCCCCACCGTCATATGGATATAGTTAGTGTGTTGGAGGGATAAGTTGCACCTGGATGACCGAAGCATATAGAAGAATTTTTATAGTTAGCGCTGGATCAGATTTCTTGGTAGCAGAGTTATGGTTTCTATAGATTAGTTTGGTGATTATTGATTATTGATTATTGATAAGTTCATGTCTAACACTTTATGTTGAGTCACGTTATGTTATATGTAAGTTTTCACGCTTCCGGGAAGTAGGAAGTGGAACACGTGTGGCAAGAGAAGTCACATGGAATAATGCATTGTCTGAGTTCATATTGGTGATAACACAGGTTGTGTTATGATAGGGACATTTTCCGCATAAAAGGTGTGTGAGTGAAATAGTGACCGATTTTCTTGTGAAACTCTGGCTTTAATTCTCAGGAGCAGTATAGTCTCCACATGTGTTTTATCCCCAGAGAAACGGGTTTACCGCTTGCTTGAAAGAAGGGTAAGGTAGAGGGAAGTGCTACTTTATCGGCGAAAAAGAAAATTCTGTGGTAAGGTAGAGGTAAGCGCTGCCTACTGGAAAATACTGAATTCTTGTGTAAATGGACAAAGCTATCTCTTTGGTTTAGCGAATCAGACAATGGAAATGTGTTTTAAATGTTGTAACTAACGAAGAATTGTTGAAAAAGAAATTGCCGATAAATTTTGTAAAGGAGGGGTCAAGAGCAGAACTGACGTAGACAAAAGCCGCGCTGGGATTGGGCAGTGCGCTAGTCATACAGAAACAGGAGCAGAACTGACGTAGACAAAAGCCGCGCTGGGATTGGACAGTGGGCTGTAGACAGAAACGGCTCTGATTGGAGAGTTGGTGTGAGTCGCGCTAGTATTGGTTGAATAGAATAGTGACGTGGAAATTTGTGATTGGAGTGTTGGTGGGAGTCGCGCTAGTATTGGTTGGAATAACGCATAGAGAACAGTGTTGAATTACGGATTGTTTTGAGGAGAGAAAGCGATTGTGAATCATGTCGTATTATGAATATGGTAGAGAGAAAATGTCGTGGATGTCGAAAGTTAAGAACTTCTTTAAGAAAGACAAAAAGGTAGTGACTAGAGAGGGACAAGTAATTCCTCCGCCGAAATCACCAGCTTCGCACATGATGCTGAAATATGGATATCATACATGCATATGGTTAGAAAATTGGACAAAATATACCAAGAATGATGGAACATTGGCTTTCCCTGAGAATGGTTCATTTAATGTAGCTGTACTATGGAATTTGAGAGAGAAGATGGCAATGTTAGAACCTAGACCTAGACCGACACAGTTTGAAGCTTTAACTGAATGGGAAGATGAAATGTATGAAAGAGAGAGATTCAGAGGATTAAAGAATCATGAGTTTGTGCCTGGAAGGTTATGGGGAGTAAATCATGAGGACAGAATAAAGCGTTGGAGATGTGCTAATATGACAGGAGGTTTGTTTCCAGCTTTTACAGTAGAGGAAGAAGCAAAGAGAAAGTGTACAGAGAAAAAGAAACATGTAGTTATAGAAAAGTATGGGTATGGTGGTAGTGAAACGGATGACGAATTGCTGGAAGATATTTTAAACAGAAACCCACCTCCATACCAACAGACTTCTGCGGTGGTGACACCTAATGCACCGCCAATGGAAACTGGGAGGAATAAAAATCCCGAACGAAGAGATGAGATAAATAGGTCACAAGATCAATTAAAAACTTCACAAAATGAAGAGAGAGAAAGTGACAATGCAACTGAATTAGCAAAGACCAACAAGAGAATTGACTGAGAAAATAAGAGAATTGACAAAGAATATGGAAGCTGTAACTGTACCAGTAACGATAGGTCCAGTAATGCCGATTTTTGAAAATCAGAAAATTGATGAACGTTCTTTAGTGATTCCCATGAATTCACATTTGCAAAGAAAAAGAGAAGGGATGGAACTGAATAATGAAGGTGCACACCATTTGGTTAGTACCTATAGACCAAGCCCACCTACTAATTTGACGATAAACGAGAATGAGTTCAGGAGAATACCCATGGTAACGGAGTCTGCATCAGGGACACCAGAAAGAAGTAACAATTGGATAGAATTAAATAGTACGCCTGTAGGACCGACTCCAGATGAGTTAAATGAATGGATGAAAACACTAAAAACAAAAGAAACAGAAGTAAAACCATTAGATGTAATTAGGTTAAAAATAGACATGGAAGAATTGATTTTAAGAACGATTGGTACAGAAAAACTAAAAAATTATCAGGATGATGAGATTATGTTTTTGTGCAAAAGTCTTACATGGAGAGCTAGGAATTTACATGACAAATTAGAAGAAACAGCAAGTGAACTAGGAGTAGAATTTGCAAAAATGAGAACGTTGCAGAAACCATACAGAGTAGATTTTTGTGAGAAAGATATAGAGAATCTGAATACATCAGGAAGATTGACCCAAATAAAAGAGTTAATTGTTTTACTGAGAAAATGGGGTGATGTGGATAGATGGAGAAATAGATGGACGAAAAGGAGTGAGAAAGTTACAGATAAAGCATCTTTGGCTTTTGCTGTGACAGATAAGGAACCAGTTGTAAAGGAGTACCCGATGAGAGAAACTCCAGGAGGTAGTTATGTGCATGTTCCATGGACTAGACAGGATATACTGTCATTTACAAATGACTTCCCAAAGTTGAGAGAAAAGCCAGTAGAATGGTACAGACAAGTGGAGAGATTTGTGAAAGTTTCAAAGGTGTTGTGGATAGACTTGGATGGATTGTTTGATATAGTAGTGCCAGCTGATTTGTGGACAGAATGTAAGATTACTATTGATTGGCCAACTGTAGAATATCCAAGGGACGCTAAAACAGGAGCGCCAGGACCAGAAGTGATGAGGAAGTATGACCAAGTAATTACCTTTTTGAAGAATAAGATTCCACCTAAAGAAACAGATTGGGTAAAAATAGACAGAACAACGCAGGAAAGTAAAGAATCAGTGCATGCTTATTATGAAAGGCTGTTGTTAGTTTTCAAACAGTATAGTGGTTATGAGACACTAAATGAGAAGGATATGAGTCATTTTGTATATAGATTTGTATATGGGTTGAAACCAGAGATAAGTGAGATGATTAAACAGCATATGATTTGTTGGCAGAATAGCACAGTCGACGAAGTTTTGAGATATGCTAAGTATTGCAGTGATGATATTGAGAGTAGACAGCGTAAATTGAAAGAAAAAGCCATGTGGGCACAGGTGAAAGTTGCAGAGAAGCAAGAAGCTCAATTGAGTAATACAGGTAATGAAGCAGGACAGGCTAGATCTCGACCAAATATAGGTAAAGGAAAAGGTCAAATGAGCATAGATGAGGCAAAGAAAAAGTGGCCATGCCACAACTGCGGAAAGCTAGGGCATTGGAGAAACAAGTGTAAATTTCCTCCAAAACTTAATGTGGAAAATCAATCATTAAATTCACAGGTGCAGAGTGAGGTAGTTACTCAACAAAGTCAGGTGCCACAACCACCACTTCCCAAGAGTGTTAACCAACAGAAATACAGTGCAGAAACAGGATTCTACGGAGGAGAACAGGTAACACAGTTGCCGCGTGCAGCTGCCATTTCTCAATATTGGTTACGACAGGATGAGGATGAAACGGATGAAAGCTTCTGACGGTGCCTAGGAGAGGGGGAAGAGTGCGTGCTTGGCGCAACTCTAGAGGTAGATCAGTCTGGTCCATTTGTGGATGGAGAAGTGAATGGTGCAAATGTAACATTCCTTGTGGACACTGGAGCTACCCGTTCTACTGTTAGGTCAGTGGAAATTCCAAACCTTCCTCTCTCAGGTGAACATATCCAAGTAGTTGGAGTTTCGAATCAGCAAATAAAGACGCCTCTTACTAAATTAGTGGAGGTAAAGATTGGTCCATTTAGTGAAATGCACCGATTTGTGGTATGCGATTGTAGTCCCGTGAACCTATTAGGACGCGATCTATTGTGCAAAATGAATTGCACTATCTATTGTACTCCAGATGGAATTGCATTTCAGACCCCAGATGAAGATGTACTGTATAAAATGACAATGGTAAATTTAGAACCAGAAGTAAATGATTTGTTTCCTGTATTTGATGCAGAGAAAATACCAATTGAATTAAAAAAGACAGTGAAAGAAGAAGTGTGGGACTTTACAGGAGAAGATATATGATTAATGAAAGAAGTAGATCCCGTTAAAATAACTGTAAAAGAAGGAACAAGTTACCCAAATACGCCCCAGTATAAATTGACACCAGAAATAATTGAAGGAATAACGCCAGTAATAAATAAAATGGTTGAACAAGGGATTCTAAAAGAAATCATGAGCAGTCCATGTAATTCGCCAATAATGGGACTGAAAAAGCCAAACGGAACATATAGAATTGTACAGGATTTGAGGAAGGTAAACAAAATTGTAGTGCCTTGTTGCCCAATAGTACCGAACCCTGCTGTGATTCTATACCAGATTCCACGTGAAGCAGAATGGTACACAGTAATTGATTTGTGTCATGCATTTTTCTCTATTCCATTGCATCCAGATAGCCAGCCATTATTTGCGTTTAGGTTTGGAGAGCGTATTTTGGCATGGTGCCGAATTCCTCAAGGGTACACAGAAAGCCCCTCAATCTTTAATCAGATTCTAAAGAAATCCTTGGAAGATTTAAAAATGCCAGAAAAGTCAGTGATGGTTCAGTATATTGATGACCTACTGGTGGCATCAAAAACGAAGGAAGCATGTGTCAATGATACAATTGCTTTGCTGAATCATTTAGCAAAAAGAGGACATAAAGTGTCCCCATCAAAATTGCAGTTTTGTCAACAAGAAGTTCAATATTTAGGGCACAAAATTGAGAAAGGAGTGCGAAAGGTAACGACTGAAAGAATAAAAATGATTCAAGGAATGAGAGCTCCAATGACGCAAAGAGAGGTAAGAATGTTTCTGGGAATGGTTGGATATTGTCGACAATGGATAAGCGGTTTTTCGCTGATTGCTAAACCGTTGCAAAAACTAACAAAGAAGGATGTTAAAGATCCTTTTGAAATGAATGAGGAGGAAATGAAAGCATTCAGAGAGCTGAAAAAGAAATTGTGTGAAGCTCCAGCATTGGGAATGCCTGACTATGAGAAAGATTTTGAGTTGTATTGCAGTGAAAGAGATGGATGTGCATTTTCAGTCTTGGTACAGAGACATGGAACTATGAAAAGACCCATTGCATATTTTTCAGCTGTTTTAGACCCTGTAGCGAAAGCGTTGCCTGGATGTTTGAAAGCAGTTGCTGCTACTTGTGTGAGTCTGGAACAGAGTGAAGGCATAGTGATGGGATATCCACTGAGAGTATATGTTCCCCATTCTGTGGAAATTCTCTTGACAAGAACGAAAACACAATATATGACACATAGTCGGCTGACTAGGTATGAAAAAGTAATTTTAAGTGCAGATAATGTGACCATTGACAGATGTATGAATGTGAATCCTTCGACATCATTGCCAGATGAAGAGAGTGTGATTGAAATGGATGAAGTAGATCACGATTGTCTGAATGTGCTGGAATATTGTACAAAACCGAGATCAGACATACGAGATGAGCCCTTAAAGGAATCAGATTATATTCTGTTTGTGGATGGCTCATGTTTGAGAACGAATGATGGAGTTCTAAGTGCAGCATATGCAGTTTGCACAGTAGCAACTGTAATGGAAGCATCTTGTCTGAAAGGGATACGGTCTGCCCAAGTCGCAGAACTAGTAGCTCTGATTCAAGCATGCAAGTTGGGAAGAAATGTACGGGTTACGATTGTGACAGATAGCCAGTACGGCTTTGGGGTGGTGCATGATTTTGGTCAGATTTGGTCACAAAGAGGTTTCTTGACGTCTGCAGGAACGCCAATTAGAAATGGAGATTTTGTGAAAAAGTTGCTTGAGGCGATACAGCTGCCTAAACAGATTGCTGTTGTGAAGTGCAATGCACATAAAAATGGGGAAGACTACATAACTGTCGGCAATAAATATGCTGATGAGATTGCACAGTACTGTGCAAAGAATGTGGTTTCTTTAAACAAAAGCCGAGAAAGAGAGCATATTTCTTGTCCTTTGCTTTTTACTAACCCTGTCGAGACATGGGATGAGGTGAGACACGTTACAGGAAGCAGCAGATGATGAGGAAAAAGATACATGGATAAAAGCAGGATGTAGAAAACATGAGGAAAATGATGTTTGGGTTTACAGAGATGAAAGACCAGTTATGCCTGATAGCATGATTTCTGACATGGCACGGATGTACCATGGACAAGCACATATTGGGAGAGATTCAATGATCAGACTTTTTAGACAAACATGGTATAATCCAAAATTCAGAGCCATAGCTGAGAGTCTTTGTCAAAGATGTCTTATTTGTCAACAGTTAAATCCAGGAAGGAAGACAGTAGTGAGTCTAGGAACAATAGGACGAGAAGGAGGTCCGTTCACTAGAATGCAAATGGATTTTATTGAAATGCCCCCGAGCAACAGACTAAGGTATGTCCTAGTAGTCGTCTGTTTGTTTTCCCGTTGGGTGGAAGCATACCCAACCAGAAGGAATGATGGAATCACGGTAGCAAAACTTATGCTGCGAGAATTCATTCCGAGGTATGGTTTTCCAGTCACGATTGAAACAGATAGAGGAACACATTTCCAAAATGAATTAGTTAAACTGATTTGTGAAGCACTTAGTATTAAACAGAAACTGCATTGTGCATACAGACCAGAGGCTTCTGGAATAGTAGAGCAAGTAAATGGAACAATTAAGAACAGGTTAGGAAAAATGTGTCAAGCTACAGGACTCAAATGGCCAGATGCCTTGCCATTAGTTTTAATGACAATCAGAAGTATTCCGGAAAGGAAAACTGGACTCAGTCCCCATGAGATAATTATGGGACGAGCAATGAGACAAGCACATGTACCTGTCAACAAACTACTGACTATAACTGATGATCTGGTGCTGGATTATTGCAAAGGATTGGCTGATGTGGTGCGTTCTGTGTTTCATCAGGTTGGACCGGATGCGACCACTCTTGAAAGAAAACCAGCTCACGACTTGAATCCAGGAGATTGGGTCCGCATAAAAGTCCACAGGAGAAGAAACTGTTTGGTTCCTCGCTGGGACGAACCACGACAAGTGATCCTGGTGACAACCACTGCAGTCAAATGTGCAGGAGTGAAACACTGGGTGCATGCCAGTCACACCATCAGAGTTCCAGAACCTGAAGATCGACATGTGAGTCGACATCTGGAAATATTGGATAACAGTTCAGCATCAGAAGCAGAAGAAGAAACAAACAGGGTGCCAGAATCTGAAGATCGACCTGTAAGTCGACATCTGGAAGACCCAACTACAAGTGCAACGACAGAAGAAGTAGAGGAAATAGCTGAAGTTCCAGAACTTGAAGATCGACATGTGAGTCGACATCTGGAAATATCAGATACCAGTTCAGAATCTGATACAGATCATTCGGATTGTGAAGAAATTCTGAAAAGAAATTGGAAATTTGAAAGCATAAGAGAAGAAACTGAGCAAGAAGATAGTAACAGTGAGCAACCAAGTACAAGTTGTGGTAAAAATCCTTCGGAGATAATATTAATAGATGAAGAAGGGAGAGTTTCAAACAGAAAGTTAGAAAAATCGGAAGATCCCCGAGGAGCAATAGGGACAGATAGCCAAACAAAAGAACAGGGAAATTTAGAAGCAGATAGAGAAATTGACACAAATTCGGAAGAACCTCGAGGAGGGACAGAAATAGGTGAACGAAGGAAGATAAGAAAAGAACCACAAGTAGAGGAAGAAAATGAAATTATAAGATTCAAAATAAGAGACAATAAAGAAAAATTTGAGACAGAGTCCGAAGAAAGTGGAGAAGAAAGAAACCAAAAACTAGAGTCAAGAAAAAGGAATTGGAAAACAGAAAGAGAGGAAAAAGGAAGTGAGGCAAAAAGGCCAAGAAAAGGAGACAATTGGCCCAACGAAGTAAGAAAGTTAAGATACAGGATCATAAGGTTAGATGGGAAAAGTGCTGAACAAGTGAATGAAATAACAAGTCAGAAAGAGCAAGAAAAACAAGGTGGAAAACACTTACAGAAAACGAAAAGAGTAAAGAAGGTAAATCCGAAGTATAGATCGCCTGAATGGTTGTATCTTGCTTTGACTGATATCAAAGAAGAAAAGAACACTCACGAGAACCCAGAACACAGAAACCTAATGGGTGAAGGTGAGGTGCAACAAACTTGAAGAAATTTAAACAAATTTCTACCGGACTTGACAAAACACTGGATCTGACGAATTTCTACCGGATTTGACAAAATACTGGATTTGACAAAGAAAGAATTCTGAAAAGAATTAAAAGAAAGTACCAAGCAAAAACAAAAACATTGGAGTGCAGAGTGGCTAATAAGTCATTTCTGAGGTGTAGTGACACAATTTTCTTGAAAATAAATAAATAAGGTTATAAAACAAAATGGAGGATACTAGAGATAGAAAATGTAAATGTGAGTTTTTAAGTAAATGGTGTAAGATGTGCTTCTTTTGTACAGGATTATTAATGACAGTATGGGTGGTTTTAGCAATCACTATTCCAATTAGTTTAGCTGTAGTAGAAACGTCTAACAAAACAGAGAAAGAAAAAGGAGCTAACACTCAAGAACCAGTTATATTAAAAAGTAGTGCAGAGTTACATAAAGATAAATCAATAACAGATTTTTCAAAGAATGTTTTTACTAAATTATTATATGAGTATGTAGAAACAATGGATGTAAGAGATTGCTATGTTTGTATGCAATTGCCTGCGTCTGTAGCAGAAGGTGTGACTTATCATCACCTTCCTTTGACGTATGGAATAACATGTAGTGTTTTAGCAAGTTTATTTTATAAAACAGGTAGATTAGAATATTATTACACTGACATAGATAAGATTTTTGCGAAAGTTTCTGTAGTTCCCGAGCTAAACAAAATAAAAGAGGGAAAAACGTTTGGTGAATATTTTATAGAAGATAAGATTTTAACATTAGAGAATATAGTTAAAAACAACCTTACCTGTGAGTTAAAGAAGGAAGAAAAAGTATTTTTAGAGATGGTTGAAGAAAGAAGAGTGAAATTTCAAAGAAAAGTGATAGAAGAGACAAAAACACCTCTTTGGGCGTTTGAGGAAGACAATCATGACAAGAAAAAGACAAATGCAGCTATGACTCTGGATTGGCCCCAACAGGGAAGGTTGTGCATTAGAAGAAATAAAACAAAATATGACAATTATTTTGTGGGTTCCAGTATTTGCCATGACAATTATCAAATTTTAGGTGGATGGGGATTCAAAGGGGGAAAAGATCCAATATTTCCAGGGATCTATTATGTTTGCGGTAATGGGGCTTATTACAGGTTGCCGGACCATTGGTATGGGTCATGTTATTTAGGCCTGGTCTTTCCAAAGATTTTTCATATGGATCGAAAAGAAAAAGGAACACACAAAATGATAAATACCTTTACACGTAGAAAAAGGGAAAGTTTTTCAGAAATAGTAGGTGATATTTTTGGTGCATTGATACCAGCAGTGGGAATATCTTTGAATGCATTTAGAATTAGGAAATTATCCACAGTGGTAGATCGTTTATCTACAGATACTGCTGGAGGGTTCTTGATGGTAAATACCGAGATGGTTGCCATGAGAGCTATGGTGATGCAAAATCGACTTGCCCTTGACATTCTTTTGGCAAAAGAGGGTGGAGTCTGTGGAATGCTGAAAGTCCAACATTGTTGCACTTACATTCCAGATAAAAGTGAAAATATACAAAAGTATATAAAGAATATTACAAGTTTGCACAAAGAACTTGTTCCACTGGAGGTTGAAAGTGCATTTGGAAAACTTGGTAAAGGGTTTTCTTCAGTAATAAATTGGTTAACAAGAATGAGTGGATTAATAATAGGGAAAGTTATAATAATAGCAACTATGATAATAATAATAATTTTAGTACTGAAGCTTGTAATTACATGTATAAAGAAAAGAAGAAGACAGAATAAAATAGAAAAAGAAAACATGATAAACAAGGAGAGAGAGAGAGAAATGGGAGAAATAGAGCTAGAAGAAATAAAAGAGAACATGTACAAGAAAACGAAGAGACAAGTTGAAAGGGATACAGTTGTGTAAACTAACAAAAGCAAACGGATAAAAGATATATGCTGTCTGAGAAAATTGTATAACTTGGGTTTTGTGGTGATATTAAAAATCACCAAAGGGGGAGTTGATGGAGCAGGATAAATGAAAATATGTTAACCTCCTAATAATTTTCGTAAAATAATTAATAAACATGTTCGTTTAAGTAAATAACCAACAATGTATGTTACATGTAAATGGTTAAAGGTAACACGCTATTTTTGTGTGCAAATTAATCAACTTATAATTGTTTACGTGTCTAACTTAACGTAAATATTGCGTACTAATAAAATAATAAACGCATGATTTGTGCTTTAAAAATAAAACGTGTGGTGGCAAAATAAAGCGATGGTAAGTAAGGGACGGCTTTATATGTTGCTTTTTGCTAGGTAATACCTAATTGGGGTACGTAGAAAGACTGGAGGGAAACGAAAGGGTTTATATTCTTTATTTTAACAATATTTTGTTTATCTTTGAAAATAGTGCGCTTAGGCCTGTTGAGCAGCGATATAAAATGGCCGCCATTTGCTAGAGTACGCATGAGCAAGAAGCCGTGTGGTAGAGGAGAAAGGCTATGAAAAAGGATGACCACGTGTTCGTGCTGAGAGCCTAAGATGGAAGTATGGTCAAGGCTATTGTGACCTTTTGGAGCAAATGTGTGCCAAGATGATCAGCAAGAAGCGTGAGAAGTCAAACTGAATAAATGGACGGAACTGTTGAATCTAAAAAGTATCAGAAAAAGATACAAATTGGACTGATCTAAACGGATGAGCAATGTCATGAACTGTGGGAAACGATGCAAGCATGGACATTCCACAAAGAACTGGTTAAGACAAGGAAGTTTGATTAAAATGTATATGGACTTGAATGAACCAATGAGAGAGAATCACGCCATAGAGATGCAACTTTTTTATTCAGTTAGCTAGAATTAGGGTATAAGAAGACCTACTCTTGGTGGGGAGGGGTTAGATGATGCTGGAGAGAGTGGATGCTGTAGATGGGTGAAGTTGCGGTTGCTGATGCTGACGAGCTGATGCTGCTGCTGCTATTTTATATTTTTAGTTGAGTATAAGATGCTGCTTTTGGAGAACCTTTTTACTCCTGATAGATTTTTATTTTAGAACTATTAGATTTTCCAAGACAGATATATTGATCTTTTGGAGTTCTTGCTGTATCAACTTTATTTTTCCGTCTAATAGGTATGCATTGCAATTTCAATTTATTCTTATAATGATGATAAATGTAATGATCTGAATAATAAGCTTAAACTTATTTCTTGCTTCAAAACTTTATATAAACTTTATTATTCTTTAAACAAATGACTCAGTGATTCTTTAGCTCAATAATTAAGGTAAAATGTTAAAGAGTTTATTGTGATTGAGCTGGTCTTAATCACCATCAACTGATTCCTACTAGTTGGTCCATCGACCAATGAGCGGAATACCTTAAAAGCAATGAGAAACATTATGTCGTGTTAAAAAGAGGTATCCCGTCTCCTTCCAGCGAATCGTTTTCTCCTAGGTTAATGACGGAGGTAATCCAGGGAATAAATGAGTAAGTGAATGTGTATGCGGTGTTATGGGCCCCACCGTCATATGGATATAGTTAGTGTGTTGGAGGGATAAGTTGCACCTGGATGACCGAAGCATATAGGAGAAGAATTTTTATTGTTAGCGCTGGATCAGCTACAACCCCCTCTCTACGAGGGAGGAGCTCAGGGATGTTTTTATTGAGTCAGGCGGGGTGTACTAAACCCCTATGTGAGCTTGGCGTGTGTATAAAAAAAAAGTGTGCAGTGCTGTGATGTGAAAATTTAAAACTGGCTACAGGGTTAGCTATTTTGTAACTTTATTCAGCTACCCGGTGTCAGGATTAAAAACAGTGAGAAGCTGATAACACAAGTGCCGACATTAAAGACAGATATGTAGATCACTAGACCAACATGTTTCGGCCACAGGACCTAAGTAGTGTGCGCCTTCTTCAGGGTCAGTTAGTTCAGCTACTGCAGATGTTAAGTGCAAATACGTGAAAAAAACATGAAAAACACGTGAATAAATCAAAAGTATGATACTGAACCAGTAGTATTGACTGTTCAGTATGTACTGCATACAACCACAGTGGGTTGCGCAATTCACTACGTCTGTCCCGGCATATTAGCCATGTGGTACGTGCACCAAAACCACAGAATTGTGGATTCTAGCCAACGAGCACGTCCAGGGGCCCCTGGACGTGCTCGTTGGCTAGAATCCACAATTCTGTGGTTTTGGTGCACGTACCACATGGCTAATATGCCGGGACAGACGTAGTGAATTGCGCAACCCACTGTACATACTGAACAGTCAATACTACTGGTTCAGTATCATACTTTTGATTTATTCACGTGTTTTTCATGTTTTTTCACGTATTTGCACTTAACCTTTGCAGTAGCTGAACTAACTGACCCTGAAGAAGGCCGCGACACTACTTAGGTCCTTCTGGCCGAAACATGTTGGTCTAGTGATCTACACATCTGTCTTTAATGTCGGCACTTGTGTTATCAGCTTCTCACTGTTTTTAATCCTGACACCGGGTAGCTGAATAAAGTTACAATATAGCTAACCCTGTAGCCAGTTTTAAATTTTCACATCACAGCACTGCACACTTTTTTTTATACACACGCCAAGCTCACATAGGGGTTTAGGACACCCCGCCTGACTCAATAAAAACATCCCTGAGCTCCTCCCTCGTAGAGAGGGGGTTGTAGCCCACGCGAAGACTAGGTCTTTCGCGTGAGGAGGCACCCCCATGATGAAGCATGACACCTCTGGTGTGTGAGGGAACCGTCCTGAAAAGGGAAACCCCTCGTCTTGTATGGCAGAGCACACTCAGACAGTTAATTAACCTCCTTCCAATCCGAACCCGTGGCTCTTTTCTTGTGTGACTATAGCATTACATGTCATTATCTCTAGGTTAATAGTACATATTTCAAATTTATTTAGATTTAGGTCATTTATTAAATATTTTTTAAATAACATTCTTAATATTACAGTTTCACGGAGGGAAATCTTTACTAACAGGTGAAAAGTTAGTATTAGTAACTCTACACTCAGAAATAGTGTTGTAGGATGCTCCAGCCCCACATATGAAAGGGTGATGACATGCAAGTCTACACCTAGATGTACATCTAAATTCGGAAACGCTGAATAGCAAAAAAGTGTATGGTTGCACCTAGATATAGAAGCTAGTATACACATAAGTAAATCTACACATGTATACTTAATTTGTATATCTGGCTCTAACTCAAAACGCAGTACACTGCATTGTTTGTATATCAACCACCACTTGACGTTCACTACTTCTTTGTGATACTAACCCAGAGGTCTTCAAACTGTGGGGCGCGCTCCCTGGGGGCCGTGGCAGTGTTCCCAGGGGGCGCAAATGCCTCAGTTACAACTTGTAAATTAAAACGGCTTGGACGCGTGAATTTGTTTATAAAGCACGCTTCCAGGCTGTCTTCATTTACAAACAGCAGCTGAAGTACATGACAGGAACAAAGACATGATTAAAAGGTGCACAATATTCTGGAAATATTATGTGCTATTTTGCAGGTAACGTAAATGAAGAATAGTTTAAAGATAAATGAATCCACAAATGGTTAATGCAATCACTGCAGATATTTGTGTATGAGGCCAAAGAGTTACAGAAATGAATTTTGGTAGGCACAGTGGGGAAAAGGGGCTTGTGTCTATATAGATCTACAAGGTCCAAGCCAGTAACAGAAAGTACTGTGAATGTCAATATGTAAATCATTATTTTAAAACTGCATTCCACACAATATAGTATAGGCTGCTGCAGAATGGTTTAGTCAGAGCCACTAGAATTAGGGTTGACAAAATTATGCAAGAAGAAAAAGCAAATTGTGACGAATAATGTGGCATATTTTTTATAGTATTACTTCATTATTTTGTACTTTTTTCACATGGTAATACTGTTTGGGAAAATATTTTACCTCATTAGTATCAGTTTAACAACCAAATACAGAAATAAGCAAATGAAAGGTGACAATTTAACCTCTGTCAAGGGCCTTCAATTGCGTGGGACCACTTGTCGCCATATTTTAGTAATTTTGATCCATTTGAGCTAGAAACATTTTTTTTCTAAAATCTGCAGTTTATGCACCAGATGATGGATTATGTGGCAAAGGTGGGAGATCCATAATTATGTGAAAAAAGCCACAAAATCACATAATCCCAGTGGCACTGGGACCAAGAGTGTGAGGGGGCCACTGCACTGCAATTATGACTGTAGCAAAAAAGTGGAGTGGAGACCTATTTTCCTTGCTAGTATTAGGGCCCAGTCCACCCTTGTTGCATAGGGGATAGGGCCCTAGCACTGGGAGGGGGAGATCTGGGATTTGTTCCCTTTTTTGTTTATTACACAAAGGGGCAGACAGTCTACTCTGAGCCTCAGGCCTAGGAGTAATATCTCTGCATAGTGGGCTGAGGACGAAGCCTGTTTCCTAGGGCTGTAAGTATCATTGGTGCTGCCGGTGCAATGGCACTGGTGTGAGAGGCTACCTAAACTCCAATTATATCTGTTTTACTATCATTCCTTGTTTGCATTAGGTCCCAGTGCACCCTGGCTGTGCCAGTATTTTTGGCCTCATGCCAATGGCCCAAGGGAGGTGAATGTTGAAGCAGAGGAGGCACCTTAGCTTGGGCCTCAGAGAGATGACAGAAGGGGTATGACACAATATCGGGGCCCATATTTTTAACAAAGAGCCGATGAGACTGTCTGTTTCGCAAGGCCATAGCTATCATTAGTGAAGCAGGTAAAGTGGCACTGGATGCCAGGGGTTGAGGGGCCCACTGCATCAGAATCATGACTGTCTTACTCTGCAAAAGAGGCATGGGGCCTTGCTAGCATTAGAGCTGAGGTAACTGTCAATGCAAAGTGTGGGAAACATGTGGGGGCTTTTGTCTGAAAGGATCAGAGAGTCTGTGTCAGGGCTGGAAGGATTGGCAGGCATGGTAGGGAAAGGCAGAGGCAGCCTGCTACTCCGGGCTGCAGCTATCATTAGTTCCGCAGGTACATCTGCATTGGGGTCAAGGAGGATGAGGGGCTCACAACACCCTAATTATGTGAGGCAGAGTTTTTTGGTCAATTTTTGTTTTGTGACATATTTTCTCTTTTATACTGCTCATATTTAGTGCAGAATTTGAGCTACAGAAAAGTACACTTGAAATTATCTCATACTCCTAGCCCCCTCCGCTCAGCGGTAACACTCCCGCTCCCCCAAGTCTTGCCATACAGTTTTGGAGGGGGGCCCGACTTCAAAACATTTTCCTTAGGGGGGCTCAGAGCAAAAAAGTTTGAAGACCTCTGTACTAACCCAACCCATTGAACCAAATCTTAGGACACTAATGCAGTACAGTGCCCTAGTTTTTAGGAAAGCTAACCACCCACATGTAATTTCACACTATGAGGATCACCTTTCCTCATTGAACCTTACTGACACAAACCCAGCATATTTCACTACCCCCTAGAGACAATAACTAGTTAAACTATATTTTGCCTTGGGGTAACAACCCACCACACTACAGTGCATGCTAGAAGCCCTGAACCACACACATACTGTACAGCACCCTAGTACACTAACCTACGACACTGACATGCATCTCAGGGACATTCATGAATCCACTGCAACATCTGATGAATACTAGTAGATTCAAACCACAAAAAAGGATTGCTGATTATTACATTTGATAAATAACCGTTGATTCTGTGCTCTTCATTAAGTAGAGGTCATACAAAGATATGATGATTAAGCTGGCAAGTTAGCACATTAAACAAATGCATCCAATAGAGGGGTCTATGTGTAGTCTGAAGGTCATGGGTCAGTAATTAAGGGGTTTCCACCCAGTCATTCATAAAATGAGTACCATTAAGTAGTGTAATAATAATCTATGTTACTACTGTCTAGACACCAAACAACAACGGTTCAAACATGCTGGATAAGTGTAGTGATTGTTTTGATCTGTGTTAAACTTGGTCCTATCCGTAGGGTCACTCCCAAACTTTTTGCCTTCCCCCCTCCTGTTTGCTGAATTCATTTTTGTTGGCTTTAGGGCTCCGTGCACTTTACCACCACTACCCTGTGCTAATGAGCACTTGTGTTCTCTCCCTAAAACATGACAAAATTGGCCAACACCGGATTGGCACATTTAATTTACTTATAAGTCCCTAGTAAAGTGGACCTACTTGGACACATGGCCAGTTAATTATATGCTCCTAGTGAGCCTGCAGCAAATATTGAGCTATCAACTTGTAGCCCTTTAGAACATGTTTCAGGCCTGCCATTGCAGCCCGCATTACAGTTTTAAAACTGCCAATTCAACCTGGCTAAATAGATCTCCCTTTTTAATAAATATGTCACTCCTAAGGTAGGCCCTAAACGGTTCATAGGGCAAAGTGCAGTGTGTTCAGTAAATTGGACACGTACTTCTAAGTTTTATATGTCCTGACAGTGAAAAACTCCCAAATTAATTTTTCACTGCTGTGAGGCTCACCTCTCCCATTGGATAACAGTGGGTTACCTTATTACATTAAATAAGTGCTAATAATTGATTGGAAACAGGTCAAAACAAAAAACATATGTTTGGTCTCAAAAGAATTGTAATTTAAAATCCTCTTTAAGGGTAAAGTCAGATTTTAAGTCATAGTTCTGAAAATGCCAAATTTAGGAAGTTGGCATTTTCTTGTCCTAACCATTTGGTGCCTGCCACCTGTGTCCTGGGTTACATGACTGTGAATAGAGTGGCAGTTGGGCTTTGAGTATTCCTCCCAGACAATATCACAAAAGGGTGACTAGGTGTTGGCAGGATGGGAGTGCTGGAGCTGTTCCCTGCCCCACTTAAATTTCAAAAGGGCTGCCTTCATCACACTCACAATGAACTTGATACTGTTTTTTTTCACCCTAAAACTCTTGGATCTTGGGCAAGGGAGGAAAGAATGTTCCAGAACCAGATGTGGGGGGGAAGTCTAGAAGTTTCTCCCACTTCAAAGGCTGGCACCAGGTATCAATAGTGGACACTCAAACCAACTCTTAAGTACACTCCTGGACCTGCGGAGGACACTCAGAATGCCTGTCTTGTATTTCAGAGGATTTCGCAGCTGCTTGAGGCCTGCTTAGCATTCAGAGGTCTGCCCTGCTGCTACCAGAGGACTGCCCTGCTGCTTGAAGCATGCCTTGTGCCCTCAGAGGACGGCCCTGCTGCTTGAGGCCTGCCTTGCTGATTGAACCCAAGACTACCAAAGTGACTTTAAGGGCTAGTTGACTGGCCTCCTGTTCTGAGCTACAGGGACACTATAAACTCCAACAACCTTGAATCTGCATCTGGACCCTGCCTGAAGCAAGTCCTTCATGCCAAGTGGTGCCAACCCAGTCCTGGAGCCCTGCAAGTGGTGATAAGGGTGCCCAACCACCAAAAAATGGGAACCAACAGAAGACTGGGACCTACCTGTTCAATGGCCCGCCCAAGATGCATCGTTGACCGGCCAACCTTTGCGGTAGCTTCTGCTACGTTCTTCTCCGTAGTAGCAAATCCTTTTCTGTGGCTCCTCCTTGGAAGGAGTATCCAGCCTTGTGGCACTCACATCGGCTACAGCCTGCAGCTTCCTACCACTGGAGACTTTAGACTTCCAAAAAAGTAATAAAGTCCAAACATAGAAATCTTCACTGTGACTTCATCCAGGGGCTCCTCCGACATCATCGGCTGACTTGCCCCACTGAACTTAACCTTCTAGGACATTTTTCTTCAAAATTCTTTTAAGTCCGAAGGAAGGCCGAGACCAGACCCAATCCACTTTGTTTATCTGAACTGCGTTCCATCTTTGCCGCCCATAACTTTTGACTTCGCCATGGTCCAGCCCGGCTGAATACCGACGGTTGGTGCTTTGATCTTTTATGGGCTATTTTTCACTAACAAATAAAACAAAATCATAACTCCAATTCTACTGATTAGAGTTCATTCATTTTAGATTAATGAGGGCCCGGCAGCTTCCCAAACAATCTTTGCAAAGATCATGACAAAACAAAAATTGGCAAAAGGCTGGTAAACAATGCCAGACCTATTGGCTTTGTCACTGCCTGTTTCACTTGGTACTTAGGGTTGGTGGATAAAATTCCACCATTGGTTGGAGATGACTACACCTTTAGTGATGACTCAATTAGAGTACTAAAGGACATATGTACAAAACCATTGTAAATCAGTTTTCAGTTGCAACTGAATACCAGTCGCAAAACAATGAAATTGGAATGTTAGAAAGGCATTCTCAGCCCTATATTTAGCATTGCGAATGATTTTCGATTCAGAAATTTGCCAACTCCAAACAGCGAATAGCAAATAAGAAATGGTATTTGCGATTCACTATTCATATGTTCATCACAATCGCAAACAGCGAACATTTGCTTCAAAATAGCATTTTGCACATGCAATTTACCACCACCTTCACCCAGGTGGCAATCATGTGCAAACTATATGAACAGCCCCAGAATGCATTTGACTTTTCCAAAATGACTGTTCTGTATGTCATGGCAAGAAGAATGAGGATTTTGGCAAGTTTACAGAGAAGGTGGAGAAGAAAGGAGAGAATCTTCAGACTGAGGGTCAAACTTATTCAACAAACAGAGGAAGAGATATACACCAAGTATAGGCTAAGTAGTGTGCTAATACTGGGTCTAACTGCTGATTTAAAGCCTCAGTTTAAGAGAGACACCTTATGCAGTAAGTCCATCCCCACCCATGTACATATGTTATGTAGTTTGCTTCTATTAGCATCTGGGGCAAATGAGGGAATACCTTTGCCCCTGAGCCCGCGCAATATTACAGACGCGGGCGCAGAGTCAAAGAAGCTGTCAGGAGGTGCACTGACAGTGCGCCACCTCAAAGGTGGCGCACTGTCAGGACGCCCCCTGATGGCAGCCCTCTGGAGGGGGGAAAGGGGGTCCCATGAACCCCTCAGACATCCCCTTGCCAGTGAGTGCAGTCATTTACTGCCCCTGCCTGCAAGGGGATCTCTAATCCCCCTCGAAAGTGCAAGCGGGTTGCCACCTGCACTGTGAAACACGAAGCGGCTTCAAAACAGCCCCCCCGTTTTTCACATAATTGCGCTGACCCCAGTGCAGCGCGAGTTCTCGGCTGCCCTGGGGGCAGCACATTCATCCTAATACGGCACATATTCCTTCTTTGCGCCGGCCACACCTTCCGGTGCAAAAAATGTGCTGACAAATGCGATGTATCTGTGATAAGGCTCCTGGTAGCTTTCAAGATATGACTGCAGCAGTTGATGATGTGTCCTAAAGTGAGGTTTTTCCATACGCTCCTTGATGTTTTGTTAATGCGCATTAATAGCTACATATATTTCCCTAGAAAAGCACAGAAATTGCATACCACCAAGAAAAAATTGGATAGAAAACGTTCCCAACGTGATAGGATAGGTAAATGATACACATGTGACAATCTGTCCACCCTCTGCCATTGAATATATATATTCTGCAACAGGAAGAATACTCATTCTATCAATATACAAGTGGAATGTGATGTAAAATGTGATTACAGACATAGCAGCACATTTCCCAAGGAGCACCCATAACTCATTCATATTCAGACACATTGGCATTCATGAAAGGCTACAAAGAGGAGAGTTTGATGACGGATATATTTTGGATAATAATCCTATGTTATATTTTTATTAGCAATAGAAAATTACAAATATTGTTACTGTGATGTCTAAAGGTATACATTGCTATTTAAGGTGATAGTGCATATGCAATATGGCCATGGATAATGACTTCATGTATGAATTCTTCTAAATGGAGTGAGAGTCATTACAATGTGGCACATAGAAAACCTAGAGGTGTCATTGAACGCACTTTTGGAATACTGAAAAGTAGATTCAGATGCCTGAACAAGAGTGGTGGTGCCCTACAGTGCTCTCCTGAAATATGTTGTAAGATTGTAGCCTGTGCAATTCTACACAATGTGCCAACTCGTAGAGGCTTAGTAGTTACTGCATCTGATTCTGAAACTGAGGAGGAGTAAGAACAGATGCCGCCACATATACAACATGAAGCATCGGGAACAGCAGAGGGTCGAAGGCTTTGTGGTACCATGACTGATAATTATTTTTCTGGATAAGTGAACTATTTACACGATAATATAAAAGCAAAAGCAAAATAAAAGGTATGCTGGCAGGTAAACATAGACCAACCTTTATTCCTATGTTTTTCTAGGACTGTAAACAAAGAAATATGACATTACATCATGTCACAAATATTGTTCAAACTTTTAACCATACGTGTACAGACACACAGGAAATCCAAAATAAACATGAGGATAACAGCTATGGCCTGCGTTTGTTACGAACAGAGGTGCTGGCACCCACATTTACACCTGCAGCACTGCGACACCTGGTTTCACGCACACTCATAGTGTCACTAACAGATATGATACTGACACTAGATCGGTCCACACTCTCTGGACGTACTATGTGACTGACAACTGCTATTTGAGTTGTTTGTAATGCCTCTACAACATTTGTTATCTGTATCCATTCACGAGCCACATTACTGCTATAGTGCCCCATTTCAACTTGGAGGTTGACAGTACACCTTGACAACACAGATGTCACATGTGCTAGTCTGTTAATTGATCTTGTCAATCCATCAATGTGAGCTGACTGTTGACGTTCCCTACATCTCTGATGTACATGGTTGGTTTTAAGACCTAAACATAGAGGCTTTAATGCAACTGTGCGATTGTCAGTCTTTGCATTCATGGCTCTTTGATTATCAGCTAGGGTTGTTGCAATATGATCTAATCCTATTGTTATACTTTTTTGAATATTAGTAAGTTTTGTATTAACCAGTTTTAGAGTTATAAAACATAGATTTTATTTTTGGGAAAAAAATGCAAGCAATGAAATAGATATCAAATAACAGATAGAAACATTAATTGAGTTAAAACTTACACAATATGGAAACAAGAAGTAATGAATCGAAAATAGTTGCATATAGAACTAATGTTATAAAACGTATGAGGGAAAGAAGAAGGAAAAAGGGGGAGGGGGAAGGAGGGAGAGGAGAAATACGGGTGAAGGAAACACTTTTGTTGTAATTAAATAAATACATATGAAGAGAGAAAATAATGTACTTTAAAAGGTATCAAACAAGTTAAGAAAGAAAATTGCTGTATATTAGAGTATGGTAGCGATTTAAAACGAGAGAAAAAGAGAAAATATATAATTACAAGTGTAAAACAACAATATGTCATTATTAACAATTCACGGTGATTTGGGGACTTCTTCCCACGAAGGGTGATGACGGATAGATCTTTGTACAGAAGCATCTAAGAAAATAGTCACAGGAGACCATATACGTTCTCTTTTCAGGAGAAGAGACATGGCAGAAACATAGGCACGATCTAGTCGATGGTTATAACATACACTGTACCACCAAGCTTGAAAGGAGAGTTGTGTGGAATTTTTCCAATTTTTTGTTATTTGCTAGAGAGCAATAGCAATCAATAGATCCACAATGTCCATGTTATGGGAGAGGGTTTGCCAATGATCAGATAGTGTGCCTAGAAATACAGCTTCAGGGGAGAAAGGAAAACGGGTATGACAAATGGTATTAATTTGAGACCATACTTTTAACCAAAACTGATATGTAGAGGGACAAGAAAAGAGCATATGAAATAAGTCTGCGTGAGAAGCATTACAGGACCAGCAATCTGAAGAAAGTGCGGCTGAAATTTATGTAAGGATAGTGGAGTATACAGAAGTCGATTATATATAAAGAAAAGTGTTTGAGTAGTGCTGGCTGATCTTGAGGTCTTGCGGAGTTTCAACCATAACTTATCCCAAAATATAATAGGCCATGAGGAGTGGAAATCAGATTCCCATTGGAGTTCCGTGTGGGACTTAGATCTGTGTATAATGGGTGTACTGAGGAATTTATAAATGGATGAGGCACTAGCTTGGGCACTTAAAATGGGAAGAATGTTGCGTTGAGGTGATGAGGAGTGTGGTGTAGAGGCTAGAAGAGGTAGAGTATCTGTTAAATGTTTGATCAACAAATTAAATTTGACAGAAAAGGATTTTGGTAATTGATAAAGTATTTGTGCATCAGAGAAGGTAAGGAAAGCATCGTTTGAGTATAATTGAGGGATCCAAAGTAAACCTCTGTCTCGCCAAGTCTTCCAAAAAATGGGTTTATTTTTAATTTTAAGAAATTTATTATGCCAAATAGAAGAGTTAAGAAATTGGTCTTTAGGTGAGAGGTGTGATAGCATAAAGGAGTGAAATAATTTATGAGTAGTGTTATGTATGGGTGAAGATAGAATATGAACTTTATGAGTGAAAGTGAGGGATTCATCAAGGGAAAAAGGAGTTAAAAAGGAATGTTCTAAGTCTTTCCATAATGGAGAGGGATTAGGAGAAGAGCCCTTCAATGATTTAGAGAGTTGCTTAAGAAGGAAGGCGTTATGATAAAGTTGAAAATCTGGAAAATTAACTCCACCTTGAGATTTAGGGCGCTTTAACTTAATTAAAGACATGCATGGTTTTTTCTTGTTCCATAAAAATATTGATAGGATAGAATTAATTTTTTTGAAAAAGTATGCAGGAAGATTGAGAGGGATAGCAGAGATCATATAGAAAATGATGGGAGCCAGCATCATTTTGATGGTATCAAGTCTGCCCCACCAGGAGAAATATAAAGGGTGCCATTTAGCAGTAGAAATAGACAGAGTAGAGTAGAGACGGGACATATTTAGAGAAAGCGTTTTCTTAATAGAGGGAGCAAACAAAAGACCTAAATATTTAATTTGTTGGGGACTCCATGAAAAATTAGTAGAGAGAAAATCTTGCTTAAAACAAAAAATATTCAAGGGTAGGATTTTGCATTTGTCGTGGTTTAGTTTGTAACGACAAAGTAAAGAGAAAGCCTTGACCTCCGCTAGAAAGGCTGGAACAGAGGGTTCTGGTTTAGATAAAAATATAAGAATGTTATCTGCATAGACACTCATTTTGACATGAAGTTTATCATGCAGGAAACCATGTATTTGAGAGTTTTGCTTGATTTTAGCTAGAAATGGTTCTAAAGCTAGAATGAAAAGGAGAGGGGAAAGGGGACAACCTTGGCGAACACCTCTTTGTAATATAAAGGAGTCAGAGAACGAACCATTAGCAAAAATGGTGGCTTTGGGTGAGGTGTACAGTAAAGAAATATACGAAATGAATTTGGGACCAAAACCGAACCAGGATAGAGTATGAAAAATAAAGGACCAATCCATTCGGTCAAAAGTCTTCTCAGCATCTAAAGAGATGGCTGCAAGAGAATGGGGATATTTGTTAGCTTTATGTAATATATTAAAGAAGGTCCGGGTATTGTCTGAGATATTCCGTCCTTTAATAAAACCAGATTGTTCTTTACAAATAATAGATTGTAGAACAGGCTCTAATCGGAGAGCAAGAATTTTAGCGAAGATTTTATAATCAGAATTGACTAATGATATCGGTCTATAATTTTTACAGAGCTGAGGGTCTTTCCCATCTTTAGGGATTAAGCAAATAAGAGCATCTTGAAAAGTGCCGGAGGAAGCCTTAGAGGAGATAAAATATTAAAACAAAGAGAGGAGATAGGGAAGAAGGGCTTTGGAAAAATGGGAATAGAATTCCACAGGGAATCCATCAGGGCCAGGTGCTTTCCCGGTATTTAGAAGTTTTAGGGCCTGAGAAATATTTTTTATGGAGATATCTTGTTCCAATGGAGAAAAATTAACATCTGAGGGAAATTGTTTCTGTATGGAAGGAAGATAACGTAGTATATCTAGAGAAACTGGAGAAGATTCAAGGGTATAAAGAGAAGTATAATATTGTTTGAATTCATCTAAAATCTCAGGATGTTTAGTGACTGGGGCAGAGGCAGAGTTTAATACATAATCAATAGTGGAGCGGTCCTGTTTAATTTTGAGGTATGAGGCAAGAAGCTTGCCCGCTTTGTTTTGACCACCATAGTAACGAGCATTACCTCTAAGAAGGTAGGCAGAGGCATTTTCTGTGGATAATTTATTATATTTAAATTTTTCTTTGACTAGGTTATTAAGATCAGCTACATAATTAGTTAATGTGTAAAGGGATTCAAGTAATTTGATGGATTTAAGAATTTCATTCGCTTTATGAGAATTTTGACGTTTCTTTTAGCAACATAAGAAATAATAAAATCTCTGGCAGAAGCTTTAAAAGAATCCCAAACAATAGAAAAGGATGAAACAGAAAATAAATTATGTTTAAGAAATTCAATAATGAAATCTTCAAAGGAGGAAGTGAAAGATTGGTCAGCTAATAACGAAGTATTAAAACGCCATCTCTTTTTAGAAGTAGTGATGGGGAGTAATTCTAGGTCTAATATTACAGGAGCATGATCAGAGATCAAAATGGATCCAATGTCTGCGTATAAAATAGATTGAGTTAGCGCTTTTGAAACAAATAAATAATCTATTCGTGATTGTGAAAGGTGGGTGGGGGAGAAGAAAGTATATTCACGAAGTTGTGGATGGCAAAGTCTCCAAGTGTCAACGAGGGATCTGTGAGCAATGAGATTGGTGAATTGCTGGTGCATTGGTGAAGAAATAAAAGGTGCTTTAGATGTACGGTCAATATAAGGGTCAACAATTAGATTACAGTCTCCACCGAAAATAACATATGGTGTATCAATAGACATCAAAAGAGAGGAAATGTGTGGCCAGAAGGTGTTGTCTGGTTTAGTAGGTGCGTATATGTTAAATAAAGTAATAGGTACATCATTAATTTTAAGATGAATAATTAGCCATCGACCATCGTCATCTAAGTCCTGAGAAAGAAAAGAAACTTTAAGTTTTTTATGAATAAGAATTACAGTACCATTTCGTTTACTAGTGCCTGGGGAAGAAAAAACATGTCCTACCCATTGTCGCTTAAGTTTAAGAACTTCTGAAAGTGTTAAATGGGATTCTTGTAGGAAAACAATATCTGACTTAAGATTAGATAAGTGGGAGAGTACCCTTTGTCTTTTAATAGGTTTACCCAAACCTTTAACGTTCCAAGAGATAACACTTAAAGTCATTAATCAACCATAAAGTAGAACACTAACAATATTACAGCATAAATACAAATGCAATAAACAAACCGTAATAATTAAAGAGAGAAGAACGGTAATCAGTTTTTGAATTGAAATATGAAAGAAGGCAAGAAAATGATAGTGAGGTAAAGATTGAATTGGGATATAAGAAAAGAAGGAAGAGTGATATTGAAGTAGAACCAAATAAAGGAAAAAGGAAAGGGGAGGAGAGAAGAAAGAAAAGGAAGGATAAAAGGGGGAAATATAGGACAGAGATAGAAGAAAAACATTGAAACATACCAAAGACTCAAACATGGGTGGAGGGTGTTGAGGCCACAGGACGAGAAGACGAACCAGCTTAACATCTCCGGGGGAAACCACGAGGAAGGAAATATTCTAAACAATAGTAAACAATGAAGGATAACAACCGGAGGGAGATGACACCTAAAAGGAAGGACATGGGAAAAAGAGAAAGTTAGTTCATTTGCCATGAACAAGGAAGACACGAAAGAAATACCTAACTACAAATATAACAGCAAGATAAGAAACATTTTTAGTGAAAAAACGTGAAATATGTTAGTCGGTAAAGAACAACGGATGATAAAAACAAGAGGAAAATGACACCTGAAATGGAAGACATGGAAAAATGAGACAATTAATTCAAATATCGTGGACAAGGAAAATACAAGATAAATACATGACTACAACTTGACATCGAAAAAATAATAAAACTCTCAGGAAGAAGATGTTCCTGCAAAATCCATAGAATCCTCTCTGCAGTTTTCAAGAAAACGATGAAGTAAAGCTGGATCTTCATAAGTGGTTGTTTTATTTTTATAAGTTACTTTGAAGAGGCAGGGGTGTATCAAACCGAATCTGGCATTTAAATCTCGTAGTGCTGGTCGCATAGCAAGAAAGCTTTTCCTTTTATCTGCAGTGGTTTTGGCGTAATCCTGTGAGAAAAATAGCTGTGAACCTTGCCAGGAGATGCGACGTTTGATTTTGACTGCCTGTAGAACTTTTAACAAGTCAGTATATTCCAGGAAATAGAGTATGACACCTCTTGGTTTAAGTTGAGTTGAAGAAGCAGAGGGAGGACGACCCAGCCTGTGAGCCCTTTGTATGTTCAAAAGGGGAGAAACTGGAATATCAAGCAATTGTGGGATAAAAGACTGAAAGAAGGCTAAAGGATTGGATCCTTCCAATCCTTCGGATAAGCCATAAATACATAGATTATTACGTCTACTTCGATTTTCGAGGTTTTCAACCTGCTTCTGAAGTTGTAAGATGTCAGCTTTCATAGGGGAGATTTGTCGTGAAGAGACCTGCAACGACTTGATTTGACCTTCCACAGAAGTAAGTTTATTTTGAAGTGAAAGCCAATTATCCTCCAAGCTTTGTAGACGAGTATTTGTTTCTTCCATATACGGCTTAAGAGCACGTATTTCATCCAGAAGCAATTCTATTGCGGGAGGTGGAGGAGAAACAGTAGGTGTAGGAGGATCTTTTTTGACTCTTTTAATGGAGGACAGTGACGATGCTTCGGTGAGAAGAGGCATATTTGTTTGCGTAGGGTCATCCATGACGTCTTGTAGGACAGAAAAGGGATTAGAGGTAGGCAGTATGGTAGGTTTTGGGCGGGAGGTAGATAAACTGGGTGAAATGTTGCCTCGTCCCCCTCTGGTTCTCCCCATAGACATGAGAGAAAAAAGCAGGCAAATTTTTGTAGAGCAGAGTGCTGAAAGTTCCCAATGGGATAGGACAGATATTTCAGATCGATCACAGCAGAAACAGTAATACTGTATAAGAATTAGTGGTCGAATTGTAAAATATCTTCCAGCAATTGAGAAAACAGATATTGTAGATCACAAGGTGAAAGGAATGACGCAGAGATGAATTCGCTATGAAATAACCATCGAATAGAAGGAAAACCCCTCTTCCAAAAAATCAAAAATAAAGCATTTCCACGAAAAATGGCATTTATATGAAGAGAAATAGCAGTAGTAGATGAACGCTAGGAAGAACCATAAGATGGCAGTCACTCTCTTCCAGGATAACAACAATAAAGTTTTTCCATGAAAAATGGCATTTTTAGTGAAGAGAAAATGCAGCAATAGGTAAATGCTGAAAAGAACCACAAGATGGCAGTCACAAATCAGTTAGAAAGCTCATTGCATGTCAGAGCGAGTTTCTGAAAGTTAAAAATGAATAATTAAAGCAAAATAGAAGGTGTCATTCCATGTAGCACGCATTTCTTTTGCAGTAGCACACTATGGATAGAAACTGCTCTGTGAAGTAAACTGGGACTTAGAGAGATAAAGAAAAGGTGTCTTGCTGATGCTTGAAACGTTTTGAAAAAAACGGCATTTCACTGAGGTGGTGACCGCTGCGTGAGGTAAATGGCATAGAGAGCACAAGATGGCGGTCGCGGACTCCTCACACAGCGCGCCGCATATCCGAGGCAAAGTTCAGTAAGTGTGCGGGCTTACCGCGGGACAGTGAAGGTATTTTCGGACGCAGTGGAGGTTCTTACGGCCAAAACTTCAATTAAGACCCTCCGTAGAGCCCCCTCATCGGTCAACTTTATTGGCTCCCTCGAAGTCGGCCCGGAGCAGAATGAGCTGGCCTCCATCTTCTTCGGCACTCAAGCCACGCCCCTGTATTAACCAGTTTTAATTCCCTCTGTTTCATGTGCTGAACCTTAAGCTTTGATGCCACCAAGCTACCAAACACATGCACATTTTGAGAGAAGTCCCCACTTTTAATGTTTGTTTCGAATGGAGTATTAGCAACACGGTGAGTGCAACGTCTGTGTCTTCTACATGGTTCTCTTCGCCTGACTACAGGCTCTTGTTCACACTTGGGGTGCTTCATACACACCCTTCATTTGCTGGTTGTGTTTTTTCTTGCATTGTGGGACTCATTGGTTGAACTTGGGGTGTGTGGCATGCCTTTCAACTTCGAGTAGCTCTTAGGGTAGCATTTGGCAATCCATAAGACCCTCGCCTTCATAAACATCACTTCCATGAGCATGGATGTTTGTTTATAAATGGATTCATAATTATTTTTTAAACTATGGATAAGTGATGAGTGTTTGGATATCTGTTTAAAACTTGAGTCCTGTGGGCATGGCCAAGATGGTGGACGTGTGAGACGTCTTTTTTGTTCTCTCCATCCCCAACGTGCATTTAGCCTTCATTAGAAGCTGCCTGCCTGATCCGGAGGATCCCCTGAAAGATCAGGGGATCCTGTATCCTGCCGGACTGCCAACAGATCCCGGCATCCTCCCTACTGCCGTGGATGGGCATGTGGAGCCGGGTCCCAGGAGAGGCGTGCAGCGTCTGCGACCACAATATGGCGGACGCCATTTAACTTCAGCACCTATCCCTGCATTCCTCACACCAGACAAAAGAGAGCGACCCCCTCCCTAGGAGCAGCTGAGAGCTCAGAGAGATGTCGCCAGGGGGCACGTCCTCGGGTCCCTCTTGCTTGCACTCCAGCCAAGGGCAGCACACAGCAGAAAGCCCCGTAAGAGCGGACTGCGGATCCCGGCGCAGTGACCCACGGTAGGAGTCAGTGGGACCTTCCTGCTGCTTTCGGGGGGGGAGGGGTGGGGGTGGAGGACACTGTGGCATACCCCCTCCTCCTTTCTTGCCTCACTCTGGTTTTGAGACAACCGGGGGCCTGGTGGCGCCGGCTGGCTTCAGCTCGAAGACTGCTGGAGAACGCTGAGGCCCACCGTGAAGAAGGGTGATGCAGTCCTCGTCCGGGGCCATGCCATTGCCTCTGACAGCTTACTGGAAGATCTCAACCACGGGGCTTACTTTGTGCCTCCCTTCCACCCTGTGGACTTCCGCTGGTGGCGGTGGCCCTGCCTGGGATCTGCACAGCCACCTCGCTCAGACGCAGATAGTCGCGGTGCAACCCAGCTTTGCCCTAAGGACCCCCTTGGTACTCCCTGCATTCTGAGTGCCTGCCGCGCCCTACAGTACCCAGGCCGCCTGTGCCCTGCTGGAGTGGTTCTGCGGAGGGCCATTTGACCCTTGGGAACTCCTAATTACAAGTCCTGGCCGCTCCTGATAGATCCTGAACACCACTGAGACATAGTGGTACATTTGGACACCGTGCAGGGGTTAGTGTTTCTCCTGTGCTGTTCCCCTTGCACAGCGAACTCCCTGCATCTTCCCTGTTTGTGTTGGAGGCTAATTTCTTTCCACTATTACCGAATACCCAAATGCCTGTGACATTGGGGGGGCGCTGTTCCTAGGAGTCCTTTCTGGGTGATTCCTTGCCTTTCGATTTAAGGGCCTGGTTCTTATCCTCACCATTTTAGAGTAATACTTCACTACAATGGGAAACAGAATCAAATACAGTTGCTCAAAGAGGCCTGCAACATCCTTAGGATCACGGATCCCACTCCGAAGGATCTGTCCGGAGGCTCGCAAAAGAACACTGCTCGCATAGGACCCAGAAGGCGGCGTGCCAAGGGCTCTACTGCTGGATCTAAACCAGACCCTACCACTATGGCGAAGGAGAGACAATCTGTACTTAAGACACTCTGGGATTGCTTAGAACATCAAGAATAATAATAAAGCGCACGATCCTAAATTAGCAATATATGGTACGCTCAGGCGGGGAGGTTGCACTACAGCGGGGGGAGTGGGGTGTCCTTCAACATGGTACTTGCTCAACTTCAAGGACCTTCCTTTCTGGAATCCCTGCTTTTTAAGTGGATTGGAACTATTCATCCAACTTGCCATCTGGCTCATGTTCCCCCGAGATGTAATATACTATGACAAACTGTTGTCATTGTTATCTTGGTTTGTTATATTTGTTCAAGATTTATTATTGTTTGTGGGATTTTGTTTCCTTTTTCTTTATGCTCCCCCGCACACCCTTTGCACTGCTCTCACACACATCTACATTCCAGACATTCCAATGTCGTTCCCTACTCTTTACGGGATGTTTAAGGATCTGGACCATTATTTAGTTGCCCCTCCTAGTGTCCCTATTCCACGACCTACAGGTCCTTAGTTTTAATGTCCGGGGCCTGAACAATCCAGTGAAGCGGGCTGCAGTGCTCTCGTTGTTGAATCAATCGGGCTGCGACATATGCTTGCTACAAGAAACTCACTTATTAGCAAAATACACTGCCAGAATGCAATCACACTGGTTCCCCTGCCAACTCTGGTCCTCGGGACCATCCAAAAAGAACAGCAGAGCTAACCTTTTTTTTCCTGGGGATTTTGTGGGGAGGTATTATCCACTGTTATGGAGGTCAAGGGTCACCTGTTAGCAGTCAGACATAAGATAGGCTCCTTTTGCTTTACTTTAGTGAACTTTTATGCTCTGAATGAATGCCAGGAACCCTTTATCCTCAATTCTTTCATGGCAGCCCTTGCCACTCCGGATGAAGCTATATTGGTGGGAGGTGATCTATTGTTAGTGATGAACCCCAACTTGGATTACTCAGCTCAGCGCTCTAATCAGCTGGGGGTCTTTCTCTTCTTCAGGCCTCCAGTGGATGGCGGACTGTGGGTTGAGTGATGTCTGGCGCCGACATAATCCCTCTTACAGAGATTACACATTTTATTCCGCAGCACACAAGACGTATGCCCATATTGATTATTTCCTGGCATACCCAGCCTTGTTGGCCCATGTTACAGGAGCTGTCATTGGTCGCCGGTCTCTTTCTGATCACGCCCTGCTATCAGTGACTCTTCGTCTAGACGGCTCTCGGCCCACATCACACCATTGGCGATTAAGAGACTTCCTCCTGCAGTCTGCTACTACGGTTGCGGCTCTACAGAAAACCTTGATGGACTATCTCCGCACTAATGACAACACAGAGGTCGCTCTGTTGTTGATATGGTAAGCGTTGAAGTTGGTGGAGAGAGGGGAACTTATAGCCATCTCCGCAGACGAGAATCGCAAGCGTCGGGATAAGCAACGGCAACTGGAGATCTCGGTAATAGAACTGGAGGCGATACACAAGTGTACGGGTGCCCCTAGGGTCTGGCGGTCGCTTGAAAAAACAAGGCTCCTTCTCCGACGTCTAGATCTTGACAGAGTGGAGTACGCGCTATTGCGCTTAAAGCACAAATTTTACTTCGGTAGTAATCGATGTGGCTGCATGCTATTTCATCGCCTCCGGAGTAAAATCTTTTCCAACTCAGTAAAGATGCTACGTACCGCCTCCTCTGGAGAAGTATACACTGACACTGAGATAGCCTTGGCCTTTCAGGTCTTTTATGGTTCTCTATATTCCTACTCTGACAGCCATACTGGGGACCCCTTTTACTACTTACGGAACGTGACCTTGACTTTACTACCGTCTGCAGAGGCAAACGAACTAGACCAGCTTATACGTGTGGATGAAGTGATTTCAGCCATCTCACCCCTGAAGACCTCGAAATCACCAGACCCTGACTGTCTCACAGCCCTATTTTAAAAATCTTTCTGTCACGAGCTTACAACCCTTTTGACGAGGCTGTACAATTCATCACTGACACTGGCTCTCTGACTGATTCTATGCTGGAGGCGGCCATCTCGGTTATTCCTGAGCCAGGCAAGGACCCTGCGTTATGCGGCTCACATAGGCCTATCTCTCTTCTTAATATAGATGCTAAGCTCTTTACAGGGATACTGGCACAACATCTGAAACCTTTTATGCCGGGACTGGTGGACCCGGGTCAAGCCGGATTCATACCGACAAGGTAATGTGATGACAACACCAAACGCCTCTTACACCTCACCTTATAGATAAAATAGCAAGGTCAGGGGAGGAAGCGCTCTTCCTATCTATCGATGCAGAGAAAGCATTTGATTGCATCAATTGGCCCTATCTTTTCACGACTCTTCAAGCATTTAGCTTCGGTGACACATTTCTTCGATGGGTCGGTAGCGTATATAGTGCTCCCCGTGCATTTCTGCAAGTCAACGGCATGTCATTGTCTACGTTTCCCATTATTTGCGGTACCCATCAGGGTTGCCCCCTCTCCCCCCTTCTCTTCACTCTTTATATGGAGCCAATGGCGCAACGGATGAGAGACAATCCGCATATCTCTGTGATCCCTTTTGGAAAAGAGTGACACCTTATTAACCTCTATGCGGACAATATCATCCTCACGCTGTCTGATCCACAGACCTCGCTGCCTCCACTCTTGGCACCTCTTTGGTGAGAACTCTGGCTTCAAGGTCAACCTACAAAAATCTCAGATCTTGAACCTATCAGTCACTTCCATGCACAAAGCGATACTACGCTCTCAATTTCCGTTTGCTTGAATGGAAAAATCCATCAACTATCTGGGAATTCAGGTTAATGAAAACTTTGCCTCAAACTATAGCTTTAAATTATGATACTCTTCTCTCTCAGACAAATAACACTCTTTCCTCTTGGGATCGCCTTCAACTATCATGGACGGGTCGCATAGAGGCAGTAAAAATGATGGTTCTTCCTTGCATTTCATTTTCCTTTTTCAAGCGATGTAGGAGGCAGGCTTAGTATATTGTGCACACTTATTTAAGTGAAGCGCCCTGCACTAATCTAGACAACCCTTATAGTGATTTTAGTAGTCTTAGACAGCCTTAGAAAGCTCTCTAATTGGTAGCTGTGGAGAGCAGCCTTCAGGCTTAGTCCAGAAGGAGTGTTAAGCAGCTTGTTTTACCTGTACTAATCATGTAGTGTAGGTTAAACAAAAAAGAACCACACAGTGTAGTTATAAAAATAGTGATATTTATTATACCCACTCACTAACACATTGGAATATCTCCTACCTGAAGATATAAACACAATACACACAATATTTCAAAAGGAGAACAGGTAAGTAGCACAAATACACAGTGGTCTCCAGGGGGAGACCAAACCATATACTAATAAAGTGGAAGGCGAACCGCAACCGAAGTAGAGACTTGACCCAGAAGACTTAGAAGAGCGGGGGACTCAAGGAACCACCCAAGGTAAGTACCCAGGAACCCTACGGAGGCCGTGTGCAGAGTGGAAACAGCTGTGAACTCAATGCAAGTCAATGGGGAAGTCGCAGTTGCAGTTTTGCAGAAGAAGGACCCAGAGGACCTCGAAGAAACCCCGTGGAAGATGGAGAGTCACCCCACCCATGGATACCCCAGGAACCAGGATACCTACACCAGGGAAGCTGGGTGCATAGGTGTGAAGTGACGTCGGAAACCGCCGTAGACCACGATGGAGGACTTCAGTGAAGATGCCACTGGCGAAGAAGGTGAAATAGTCTGGTGGAATCCAAGGGTGGATTCTAGAAGAGGAGTACCTGCAAGCAGGGGGACAGAGCCTATGCCACTCTCAGTCCTTGGTTAAAGAATCACAATCCCACCATCAACTGGGTAGAAACAAATATTGAATTTAAGTCAATATTTTGTTAGGAGCATTGTGTAATGAAGTATCCAACTCTAGCTACAGCACTGGTGGCATGTAATATGGTAGCCACTGCTACAGAAAAATATACCAATTTACCCAGTCGGTATTCCGAGTTTCAAGATGTGTTCAGTGAACAACAAGCTGAACTACTGATGGAGCAAGGACTCACAAATGAGACTTGCTCGGAGGCAATCTTCTCACAGTATTAATTTATTAATCTTTGTGATGTTCGTACTAATAAATACACACACGAATATAAGTAGAAAGGAACCTTGCCTATGTGTTTAAACTAACAAGTAACGCTTGTCTATTCTAAAAATGGCCGCTAAAGCGCGGGAACCCTATTGCGCATGTCTCAACCATATCACATGGTGTGACGTCTTTCTTTGCTTGGAGGGAAACTCTTGCTTCTGCGCAGTGTGTATTAAAATGGCTGCTTAATGTCTTCATGTGCTACAGCTTGCTCATATGTTGCAAATAAACTGTGGTATCCTAACGCTATTAATGCGGGATAGAATTTATAAATAATTGGGAATAGAGTAGAAAGAGTGGGTATACAGTGAAACAATTTATTTGTGATTTTAATATTTTCTTCTGTGACTTTTATTAGTTCGTAAATTGGGCCTGGGGTTGGTGAACTGAAAACTCGAGAGACAATGGTTCTGCGCATGCGCCCTGAGTGGCTGCCCAGAAGAGCGGATGAAGTCAACCTGGACGTCGTCCAAGGCCATGACCTGATGGCCAACATTATTGTACCCACGATGTCCCTACTGAAAAGAAACAATTTATATGAACAATGTATTAAACTTGTCGTGAGACGGGTGGGAAATAAAGCAAATGTATTAATTGTGATGGGCGGTATTTTAAAACAATGGGCTTTAAGAAAATGAATTAAATCAATATGGTGTGAGGATCAACCCCCTGACCCCGTCCAATCAGAAGTAGTGGGCCCATAATTCTGCAACATTAAGGGGAGGTACATGGGCGTAGAAGGGTATAATAGATATAGAATTAGTTAATTAAGTAGAGGAGATGCTAGCACAGACACATGGAGGCAGAGGCTTAGGCTCCAGACATTCAAGCTGATCGATTGCAGACTGAAACGCTGTCCAGAGAGGTCCTGAGGTGGGGGCGGCAGACTACCTTAGAAGGAAGACACGGGAGAAATTGAGGAGAAGCGAAGTACCAGAGAGGGGAACGACGCAGGCGTCGTTGATAGAGAGGTCACCGGTCCTGTCCTGATCCGGGAGGAGGTCTTTGCTCTTCATCCTTCCAGGGTCCTATTTTTCCAACTCCTTGGCCAAGGGGTTTGGTTCTCGCACTTTTAGGTAAATATAAATGCAAACCTTAGTTGCGCTGCTGTCTCTATCTTCTCCTTTTCTGAGGGACAGTCATTGATCAATAATTGATTGTTAGGCTTCATCCTTGATATACGATTTAAGTATCATGTGGTTCTGTATTTTACTCTGCTTAATCTTTAGATAAACATTTTAAAACTTCCTGACTCAGTGATTATTTCAGGAATTATGAATTGTATTGAATGTCACTCATTTTAAACTTCCCAATTAGCAAAGGGTCCATTGGTAAGTCATTACTCTTCAATCAGAAAAGTAATTGGTAGCAGGGATTTTGATAAAGAGTACAACTGACCCATCAGCGGAAATTGCTAGCGTAGTATGAATGTATGGGCCCAAAGTGAGTATTTTGTGTATGAATGCTTGTTGCTAGTAACCCGCTGGATCAGTTTTCTAGTTATCAGAGGATGGTTACACTTTGTTAATTGGGTAATGAGAATTTTATTTTTATGAACTAACATCCGTGTGTTTTTAAAGTCTGTTTTATGTTGTCCAGAATCCCCGGGGAAAGAATAGCGGATGGTAAGTGGAAGCCATACTGCAGTGAGGTTATCTGTCAGGCAGAAATAGTACTGAAAAATTAAGTAGGGCTATCAGTACTTGTTAGGGACTCTATGCGTGTGAGTGACAGCAAAGGAATATGCTAGTGAAAATTTGATGTTATATCACCTAGAAAGGGTAACATTGAAGAAGTAGCAGGTATTTCTGAAGCTTGTGTGAAGAGTAAACGGAAGGGTTTTACTCGTAGTGTATGTATAGTAAACGGAAAGGTTTTACTAAGTGTGAGAGAAACTATCTTTTTCAATTTTAGAGAAACTGGCACGATAGCGAATGTTTTATGTTGTTACTGAATTTTAATAGGAAGCGTAGAGAAAATAAAGTTTTGCGTACGATTTTGTAAAGGGAGGGTCAGCTACCGGAGAGGAAGCTGACGTCACAAAAACGCCGCTCTGGGATTGGTTGAAACAGCGAGGGACAGAGAAACGCAGATTGTAAAGGAGGGGTTGGCAGAAAAGACGTCACTAAAAGGCCGTGCTAGGATTGGTTCAGAGACAAGTGTTAGCTGGAAGTTGATTGGTTGTTACCATAGAAGCCGAAATCCTAGTGGATAGTGGAGATTGTATGTTTAAAGGTGATCCGACTTTAATAGGAACTCGTCCAGACAGGAGATTCCTAGGGTTTGCAGAATATAATTTTATACACCGAGATTTGCCAAAAATGTACGGAGAGAAGAGGAAAATGTCATTTCTACAAAAGGTTAAGAATTATTCTAAAAAGGATAAACCAATCAAAACTAGAGAAGGAATTATCATTCCACCAGCTAAAACGCCCGCTTCATTTATGATGATGGAGAGAGGCTATCATACTTGCGTATGGATAGAAAATTGGATGGAATATACCAAAAATGATGGAATATTAGCATTCCCTGAGAATGGTACTTTCAATGGGAGAATCCTTCAAAATTTGAGATTAAGGATGAATGATTTAGAACCCAGACCTAGATTAACTCAATACGAAGCCTTAGAAGAGTTGGAAACCGAGGCATTCGAACGTGACCGAACCAGAAGTAATAGGGGTTATCGGGGATTTTTCCCTAGATACCAAAATGATTAGTGATTGTGAATCTATGATTTCATTAATGGACTTGCCCATTCGAGAATCTGCAAATAGTACCCCCAGAAGAGTAACACCTGGTTGCTCCAAAGATGTAAACATAGTAACCTCATCAGGAACCAAAAGTGCCACAGTAGTTACACCAGAAGACTTAGAAAGGTGGGCACAAGGATCAGACAAACAGAGTTCACCCCCAAAGATCATGGACATTTATAAATTAAAGGTTGAGTTAGAAGAAATGATAGCAGGAAATGTAGGGGTAGATCGCCTAAATACTTACGATGAAGAAGAATTATTGTTCGTGTGCAGAAGTATCACCAGAAATGTAAAGATATTCCATGAGAAATTATCAGATCTAGCTCTGCAGATGGGAATTGAAATAGGGAAGTCAAAAGTGTTACAGAAACCCTATAGAGCAGATTTTTCAGACAAAGATTTAGAAAACATGAATGCCTCTGGAAGAAAATTACAAATAAAGGAATTAATGACAGTCTTGCAGAAATGGGGAGACCTAGATAAATGGAAAGCTAGATGGACAAAGAAAAAGGAAGAGGCACGATACAGTAGAACAACTTCTGAATATTTAATGAAGGAAACAGGGAAAGCAGATCAAATGTACCCGATGCGAGAAGTTCCAGGAGGGGGATATGTACATGTCCCATGGAGCAGACAGGATATTTTGTCATTTACGAATGATTTTCCAAAGTTGAGAGAAAAGCCAATTGAATGGTACAAGCAGGTTGAGAGGTTTGTGAAGGTGTCAAAGGTATTGTTGAAGGATTTGGATGGTTTGTTCGACATAGTGGTACCTGCCGATCTGTGGACAGATTGTAAAATCACAGTTGATTGGCCTAGTGAAGAGTATCCTAGAGATCCAAAAACAGGTGCCCCGTCAAATGATGTAATGAAAAAGTATCAACAGGTAATAACTTACCTGAAAGGGAAAATACCACCAAAAGAAACAGATTGGGTGAAAATAGACAGAACTACCCAAGAAGCCAGCGAATCGGTACATGCCTATTACGAACGTTTATTGCAGGTATTCAAACAGTATAGTGGATTTGAGGACATTGGAGATAAAAACATGAGTCAGTTTGTCTACCGATTTGTTTATGGTTTAAAGCCAGAGATTTGTCAGATGATTAAGCAGCACATGTTGTGCTGGCAAGGGAAACTGATCGATGAAATCTTGAAATATGCAAAATATTGTGGAGATGACATTGAGGATAGGCATAAGAAACTGCAAGAGAAAGTGATGTGGGCTCAGGTAAAAATGGCTGAGCGACAGGGAATTAATTTCGATAATCCAAGTGATAATCAGGGAAAAGATTCTGGAACGAATGGTGACACTGGGAATGGAGGAAAAGTGAGAGGACGAATGAGCAGAGAAGAGGCTAAAAAGAAGTTTCCTTGTCACGGGTGCGGAAAATTGGGGCATTGGAAGGATGAATGTAAAAAGATGCGGAATAATAATGGCCCAAATCAAAATTTAAATCCACAGACGCAGAATGACTCACAGCAGAGTGTAAATCCTCAGAGTCAGTTGCCACCTGCACCTATACAGGGTAACATAAGCAGAGCAAAGCACGGTACAGACGTCGGATATCAAGGAGGAAGTGGTAAGAATGATTATGTAACCTCACAGTTTCTCTTACAGGACGACTTCTGTCCCTATAGCCAATGACGGTGCCTAGGAGAGGGGGAGAAGGAGTGCGTACTTGGTGCATCCTCACCGGTAGATCAGTCAGGTCCATATGTTGAAGGGAATGTGAAAGGTAATGATATTACTTTCCTTTTGGACACTGGTGCTACCAGGTCTACTGTGAGAACAGCAGACATCCCAGACCTTCCTCTCTCTGGAGAAGCTATCCAAGTTGTGGGTGTAGCTAATCAAAAGATTAGAACACCTCTTACCGAACCAATGGAAGTAAAAATTGGAAATTTTAGAGAAATGCATCAATTTGTAGTGTGTGATTCCAGTCCAGTGAATTTATTGGGCCGAGATTTGTTGTGTAAAATGAATTGCACAATTTTCTGCACACCGGACGGTGTGGCAGTTCAGACCCCGGATGAAGACCATGTATATAAATTTATGATTGCAAAGCAAGGTACAGAAGTAGATGAGATGTTCTCTTTGATAACAAAAGATGAGTTGCCAGAAGAGTTAAAAACTACAGTAAATTCCATGGTATGGGATTTCACGGGAAAGGAAGTAGGACTTATGGCCAAAATAGACCAGTTAAAATTACTGTAAAGGAAGGTGCAATTTTCCCAAATACTAGACAATACAAAATGAGTGCAGAAGTAAAAGCAGGAGTTATTGAAGAAATTGACAGAATGGTAAAACAAGGCATACTAAAAGAAGTAATGAGTAGCCCTTGTAACTCACCAATAATGGGTTTAAAGAAACCTAGTGGAAAATATAGGATTGTGCAAGACCTGCGAAAAATAAATAAAATAGTTGAACCTTGTTGTCCTATAGTGCCAAATCCTGCAGTGATTCTATACCAAATTCCTTGGAGTGCAGGATGGTTTACCGTGATTGATTTATGTCAAGCATTCTTTTCAATACCATTGCACCCAGATAGTCAGTATCTTTTTTCATTTAAATTTGAGAACAAAGTCTATGTATGGAATCGTGTTCCTCAGGGGTACACGGAAAGTCCTTCTATCTTTAATCAGATATTGAAAAAGTGTCTAGAGAAACTAGTGATGCCAGGAAGCTCAGTCTTAGTACA